>JAJEOU010003006.1:3047256-3223179 GCA_021534815.1 Acrocephalus arundinaceus
CTGCTCACATGGCTGCTGATGCCTTGGAGGGGCTGCCTGGAACAGAGGCCAGGCAAGGCTAAGAGAATAAAGTGGGGATTTATTAAAGGCCTTCAGTAGATACACATTAGGCAGTCAGAAGCCTCCAAGAGGGGCTACACCCAAGATGGACAAAGGTCACGAGTTTTTCAACCAGAAATAAGTTTGGTCCATTTACATATCAAGGGTTAATCCTCTAATTAACAGTTTCAGGTAATGAAGTCATTTACCCCCAGTTTGCTACCCCCAACTCACTTTTGTTTATACTTTTCATGGCCTGAAGCAGCAGAGTGTCCTTGAATTTCAGGCCTAGAGGGATTGTTTTGTCTGAGCAAAAGAAGAAGACAGTTAACTAACCCTCTATATAGAGTATAGAGTTACACACTAATTAAGAACAGGATCTGAACAAATACACAAGCTGAAATCCTAAGGCATCATGGCACCCATTGACTATGTGAAAGAGAAGAAAGTGCTGCAGCTAGAGAGGGGTATATGAGGTGGGATTTGGGTGGAAAGGGCTCTAATGGGGTGGCAGATCAAAGCCAATGTGGTGCAGGACTGGATGGAGTGTGGAGGGGGCATCACGGCCAGATTGTGGGCATCCATCCCTTGGTCTTTTCTGGCCATGTCCCATCCTCTTGACACCCAGCTCTGAGATATTGATATGTATTTCTGAGATTCCCTCTCATTCTTCCCTTCCTAGACTGAACAGGCCCGGCTCCCACAGCCTTGCCTCATCAGAGATGCTCCAGTCCCTTCATCATTCTGTGGCCTCTGCTGGACCCTCTCCAGTAGCTCCTTTTCTTTCCTGTTCTGAGGAGACCAGGCCTGGCCACAACAGCCCAAGTGTGTCTCACCAGGGCCCAGCAGAGGGGCACAATCCCCTCCTGCACCTGCTGGCCACACTCTTCCTGATGTACACGAGGCTCCTTTTGGCCCTCTTGGCCCCGAGGGCACACTTCCAGCTCAGGGACAATTTGTAACCCACCAAAGCCCCAGGTCCTTCTCTGCAGAGCTGCTCTCTGGTAGGTCAGCCCCCAGCCTGGAACTTGGGGTTATTCCTCCCCCAGTGCAGGACTCTGCGCTTGTCTTTGCAGAACCTCTTTAGGTTTCTCTCTGCCCAACTCTCCAGCCTGTTAAGGTCCCACTCAGTGACAGAACAGCCTTGTGGTGTCTCACCCACTCCCTCCAGTTTTGCATTATCAGCAAACTTGCTGAGGGTAAGTTCTGTGCCTTCTTAGATAAATGATCAGGGAAAAAAAAAAGCCTAAAAGAAATGCAACTCTTCCTCACACAGGTGATCAGCCCTGTCTCTGCAATTCAGATTTTGCCTCTAGCCATATTGGACATTTTCTCTCACATCACCACACCACAAGGGCACCTCCTGGCCCAGTCAGGTCAGGTCAGGTGATCTAGTGGGAGAAAATTTCCAATTTAACTTACCGACATCATACAGATGTAAAGAAAATGCTTCATCTATGGTTCAAAGACATTGAAAGGAGACACATGGCTGGCTGGTCTTTAGACTGCCTAAGCATCCCAAGAGGGTTTCAAGTTGGTACTTGAAACCCACTTGATTACCCCTTGCATGTGGAGATGCCTCTGTTTCTGAAAGGCTGGATAAATGTTATGAACAGGCTCTGGTATCAACGTGCTGGCTTGGCTGCAAGAGGCTGATGGAGACAAGGGGAGCATTTGCAGCATTTGGGGACTGAGCTGTGCTACAGGTCCCACCTACAGCCTGGCTCAGGTTGTCCCAAAGAGTGTCCCCTCCTTGTTCTCACACTCAGGGTTTGCACCCAGCTCCCAGGAAGGCTGCAGACACAAGCAAGTTTGCACATGTTTTTATTGATGGCCAGAAAGCAGAGCTGGAGCAGCAATGGGAGAAAGGGAACAATGGGAAACTGTGTGCACTTGGGAGCTGCATTTTTACCTTGCCACAGAGACTCTGCCAGGTGCATAAAGGCTGTGCCTGCACCACGGGGTCTTCTCTGACTGCAGTTCAGCTGCCCCTGTGAGCTTCTGAGCACCAGCAGGTGTTTGATGCAATGTGGAGTAGGGGCACTTAGCATTTGAGTCAGAGGGTGGAGAGAGAGCCAGGCAGCTCTTGGAGTGCAAACCTCCTCAGCTGCTGATGTATCCAGGGCTCAAAATACGAGATTCTGGTATATACTTCAGGAAAGAGGCAGTCATCAAGTCCATGAGAAACAATGCCATGAGCCTTCTGATTGCAGACTAATGGGCCACCAGAATCACCCTGTTTCATGGAAGGAGTGAGAGGGGTCAGACATGCCACAGCACAGCTCTCCCTGCCTTCAAGAACAAGTTTCCTCTTCCCTCCCTCCTCTTCCAACCACCTCCATCCCTCCAGACCCAGCTCGGCAGGGTTTGTAGCTTCTTCACTACTCCTCCAAGCCCACCCATGAAACAATACAGGCTTGCAGGCTCTTTGAGATTCAAAAGCTCAAAAGGAACATAGACCTACTTTAGACATGGAGAAATATCTAAGCCACCGAGCAAGGATATCACAAAGAATTTGCACGCTGAAGCACTGGCAAGGCCGGGTAGAACATGCCCAGAGAAGTCAAAAATCAAGGGATGCTGATCACTAGGAAAATGCAGCCCAATTCAAGGAGCACATCAGCTTCAAAGCTTCTGTGAGGGCCCTCAACTCATCGTTCTGAAGGTCCTGGTTCATTCTGGTGTCCTTTTCCTTTCACCTGAGAACCATGCTCACTGTCCACTCCCAATCACCTCCCAACCTTTCAGCCCAAAGCAACTCTTACATAGTAAGCTGCCTTTTCACCGGAGTCATCACCAACACAGATCATGGACGGATGGTGGTAGTTCGGCAATTGCTGCTGACATATTGTCTCATTTTGCACCTTCAGTTCCACCTCCCTCAACACATTAGACATCTGTCCTTTCACAGATGTCGACCCCCAGCCAGGCACTATACATTTAGCTCCTACTCTCACATGTTCCTTGCTGCTGGGAATGGAGATATGTTTCACATTCTTGTTGATTGTGGCCTTTCTATTCAGCTGTCAGGCAGAGAGAACATCGGGTTAGAGCCAGCAAAGGATTAGAAGCAAGTTCAGAGCTTTGGGGAGGTGAGCAGGGGGAGATCCCTCAGGCAGGAAGGATGTGTTGGCCCATACCTTAAGCAGCATGATATCATTTATAAATTTAGCAGGGCAGTAGTTCGGATGGATGACCCAGTGTCTAACATGGATCTTCTGCTGGCTCCGCTCTTGGTAATTGATATTGTGGGCTCCCAGGATCGCAGTGACATTCAGTGTCCTGCCAGGAAACACCAACACATTCCAGCTGCACTGGTCACAGGAGCACAGTGATCCTCACTGTCCTGCCAGGAAACACCAACAAGTTCCAGCTGCACTGGCCACAGGAGCACAGCCCCAGTGCAGGTGGCTGCAGGGAGGTGGTGGGGGGATAAAGCTCCCCAGAAAGCAGCTCTCAGCAATTTCTCCTCTGTAACCTCCGCCACAATCCAGCTGAGGATCCCTCACCCCACACTGGCACAGGTGGCAGCTGCCCCATTGTGCAGACATAGGGAAGCAGGGAAGGGGAGACATGGGACCCTCTCCTCCAGCAGCTTCTCTGAGCCATGGTAGGAACCATGACCCTGGAGACCACTGTGAGTATTCCTGTTCCCAAGGAACAGGGGAAAGCTCCTGGCAGGCAGTTCCTGCAACTCACAGAGGATAGTTCAGCTCCAGAGATCCCTGCTCTGCCTGAAGACAAACAGGGCACTGTTTCAGCCCAGACCGAGGCTGAGGCCCTTTGGGACTATGTGAGACCGGAAAAAATCACCTGTACAAGAAAGACAGGGCCTTACCCTTCCATATCCACACAGTGAGCTGCTGAGAGCACTGCGTCTGGCTGAATCAGGAACCCTCCACAGGCAGAAGTTTCTGAGCCATTTTGAATTTTTAAATAAGCCATGTAGGGTCTGGAGTGGGCTTTAACTTCCCGTCCACCAATGATCCTTCCTGGAAGAGAGATGGGAAATGTTAAGTTGATGTATGCTGCTATTTCCTGTCAAGTTTGGAACTGCATGAAGGGAGAGGCTCATCCTCTAAAGTCATGTGTCAGTGATACCAACAGCTCTCCCTCCTGGCGCCACCCAAAGCACTGCTGGTGCACAATGGAGAGAAAGAAAAGCAGCACTCACTGTCTGGGGAGACTGACCACACCTGGCTCTGGGTGACTAAAATGCCATCAAAGGGCACAGCTCTAGTGCCTGTAATGTCTCACAGGTTTCAGGCACAGTCTGAGCTGAGAGATAATAGGAGAGAGGAGAAGAGGAGAGTCGAGATAGGAGAGAAGGTGAGGCAGGAACCTTGCCTGAGATTGACTACTCAGTGTCCATCTGTGCCCTTGCATGTTCTTGTCCAATGCCCATCTCTGTGTACTCACCAGCCCCAGCCCAGGGCAGAAAGACAAAAGCATTTGTGAGCAGAAGGAGAAGCAGCATCTTCTACCACTGTCCTGATGAGCCAAACCAGTTGCTATGGCCAGGCAGGAGACAGGTACAGAATGGCAACCTCAATATATACTGTGTGGAGCTGGAACAGGAAACCTCAGCCTGCCTGCAGTGTGTCATTTGCTGCTTGTGTTCTCACAGCCCCCCAGTCTGTGGCTTGGCGAGGGGCTCATGACACGTTCTCTGCATCTTTGTCACAATGTTCTCAAGAAGATGGGGTGATGTGGGCTTGTTCAGAGCACCCACAGTGCACATGGAGGGGAATGAGGTTTCTGTTGAGTTCATATCCCATCAGAGACTGTGAAAAACGAGGTTTACTTTTTTTGAAAAATTTAGAAGTTTAATTAAAAAATAAAAAAAGATACGCAGTTATGAGACACAAAAGTAAAATATATTTTTTTGGCTGAGGATTCTTGGCATGGAAATAGCTAGCACACACGTGCTAATAAAAAGTTTGTTCTTTAACAGTATTAGCTTGTTGCATATTTAAAAATTCACATGCATGATTTAATTATTCTTTTTGAGTATGAATTTTTTTGTTTAGTTTTAACTCTCTTCTAACTACTTTAATTGGTAGACTTGTCTGCAGTTGGCTCTGTTTTGTCTGATAGCACAGGCCTTATAAATTTTTCTCTTGGGGTTCTGGTCATCTTCATTTGGACAAGATACTTGATATCAGAAGTTTAATGGCTTTTTTGGTCAGCAATCTTCATGCAGGAAAACAAAAACTCCAGCCTTTTACTTCTAACACTATGTGACAATCATAAAAACTATACATTCATCACATTTCTAACTTCTTTTAATAAAGGAAAACACAGTACAATCTTCCCACATTATAAATACTATATTCATTTTAATATTTGCAAAAAGCCAATTAAATACTGGGCATTTTTAACAGAGACCTTTGCAGAGAGCCCCCTGGGACCCTGCCTGTGGGCTGGTTCCGTCTGGATTTTTTTTCTTTTAATATTCATTTCCCTCCCATCCTCTGATAGCAATGGGGATGAGCTGGCCAGGGCCAGACCAAGATCCTGGTTCTTTTCAGGAGGGCTGACTGCCATCAGAGATGTCCTTGGGAAATCAGAAATCACCAGAGTAGCATTCGGACAAGGCCAGTGGGAGCCTGACAGCCTCAAGCACTGGTGTTCCACATGATCTGACAAGTCCATGGTGAGGAGAAGGTGTGAGGTGCAGCTGGGAAGTCAGACTGTGGGCCCAGGTGCAGATTTGCAGGAGGCCTGGCCAGGTGCAGGCCTGGCTGAGACACAGCTGGAGCTCAGGTGAGGACCAGGGTCAGTGTCTGCATGAGAAGGGAGCAGCCCTGCCTGGGGCCTGTGTGAGGGAGATCCCTGGGACCTCTGGCTCCAGTGTTACAATCCAATCTGGAAGGGACTCAGGCCCTGATTCCCTGACCCTCCTTTGGCTGTGAGCCCAGCCACTGAAACCTGCAGGATGTTCCAAATGGCTTTGGTCTAGGGAAAGCCCACCAAGAAATCCTCTGGAGCACACTGGCATTGTCCCTTACCCTGAGTTCTAAAAAGACAGTGGACTGGAGTACATCTCCTGTGGATCCTCCTGAAAGCAGTTTGGTGGAAGGGATGAGGGTGGAAAGAAGGAGTTCCCATCAAAGCTTGCAGACCAGAAGCAGCAATCCGCCAGGGCCAGAGTGTGACTGGCTCACCAGAAGATTTGACTCTGCCTGTCCCAGTCATGGTCTGTAATCAGCCCCTCCAGTGCTGCAGTAAGGTGGCCTCAGCTGTGGTGCAAATGGAGATTTATATCTGTAGTGTAAATCTGTTTTACAGAGCTGTGGTCTAAATGGGCCTTCAGGTCCAGCCATCCCTTTCCTGGAACACTGTGGATAGCCTGGAGAAAGAAGGTTTCTGCAAAAGAAGGAGAGAGAAGATGGGGAGAAGGAAAGAGGCAGAAACAGGAGAGGTTATCCCAGTGGATGGAGGGGCCAGAGTATCTGTGGAAGAAAAGCTGGAATGAGCCAGGGTAGAGGACAGGGTGGGTGCGATCCAGCTGCAGGGCAGCAGGTGGCACTGGGCATGAGGGAGATTTGGGGTGACATTCTGGGAGCTGGATCTCTGCAGGACTGGAAGCCAATCTCTGCCATGAGCAGCCGGGCACTGCTCTGTAGCAATCTTTCTTTTCACTGCTTGGACAGAGAATCCCAGGCCAACAGCCCCTGCAGGGATATGAACCTGTTCAGTATTTCAGGTGAGGGCACATCCATCCCACACTGCTTTCCTATTTCACAGGAATATCCTGAGAACAATGTATTTCTAGCATATTATCATTATGTACTTGGACTGTTTCTGCATTTTTTCATGCCTTAAAAAAGTAAATCTTGGGATGAATAAGGGAAATTCATGGCCACTCTCCTGAGACTGAGCACATAATTGTTGCAGCCTTGGAGGCTTTGAGGCCTCCCTGGCGGTCTGTGGCCTGAGATAAGAAAATGCAAGTCACGATGAGTGGCCACAAAGAAGCCCCTTGGAGCCCCCAGACCTCTCTTATCTATCTGTAAGACTATAGGCCAAATTGTACCTCAACTCTCCCATTGGTCCACTATTCAAAACCCCTCTACCCTATATAAACCCTGAATATTGCCCTGTTAAGTCAGAAGAGCTGTCACTGCAACCCTTCAAAGAGAATGCCAGAATAAAGGACATCATCTGAGGAACTGCATATGGCCTTCTCCTCTCTCTTCCTGTGTTTGCCAGGGCACTTAGCAAGCTAGAGCTGATATTCATTGCTAAAGAGCTGATATTACACTGCTAAGAGCTATTACACTGCTGAGAGCTGAATTCACTGATACTGCTTGCTAAGTTTGCCTGAGGCTAGATACCTAGTCTGAGCTTCGGGTTGAGTGATTCCGAAAGGTGTCATTCTATCCAGGACTTGCGGCCAGAATTGGACCCTCATAGAGATATCAAAAAGCCCATTAACACATAATCATGGTGAATTGTTGCAAAATTTCTTAGAGGGCACAATCCACTTTGGGATTGGGCCTGAGCTATCCTGAGTAAGGCCTCAGATTTGAGCCTGAGCTAGGCCTCAAATTTTGGCCTCAGTAGTGGTGAGCAAGCCTGTGGCGCAGAAGTAAATTCAATTAAGGTGTGTTTAGTATTAATTAGTGTAGCGGCGTGTTTTTTATCTTTTTTTTTATTGTTAGTATTAATTTGTTCTGTAGAACAAATTAATGTTCTGTAGAACAAATTAATTTCTCCCAAGTTCCCCCCTGTATTTCTCCCCATTTGGTTTCCCCCTGCCTTTGTTCTCCACAGCCTGTCACTCTCTGGGAAGCCTCTCCTCTTCTTCCAGAGTGTTCGGAGAGACTCGGTCCCAGATTGGAGCAGGCTGGGGAACCCCCACCCCTCGTTTCCCATTCGCTGTCTGTGTCACATCCCCATTTCCCTGACTGGCTTTCCCTCTTGTGTCCACCCCCTTCTCCCAACCCTGTATAAGCTGTAACCACGCCTCTGGCTGGGGACACTCTTGAGAGAGGCTCAGAGAGAAGTGTGGCTCCCCTGTGAAGAGCAGGTGACAATAAAAACCATCTAGCCGCAAAGTAGCCTTCTCACTTCCTACCTTCGTCAAGCCTCACCGACATCTCTCATGCAGCTCTGACCCACTGGGGGGGTGGTAGCCGGTCCGCCTGCTGCTACCAACCGAGTTTGGAAGTATCCCGAGCCAGGGCTAGCCGGGAACAGCTGGAAGCCACTTTCCAGCCGGGCTCGAGGGATATTTTCAAATTAGTATAGTTACAGCAATTTTACTGTGGTGAACTTAAGGTTAGGATTGTTCACATTCCTTTCTAATCAAGTACCAATTAAAAAGCACCAGTTAGTGTAAACTATATACTCCTGTATATAACCCACCATTTTGTAGCAAAAAACCAGAATGCATGCATTAACCATACTGGTCGGATCATGCATTGCTCTGTTCAGCCTCCCACGAACCCCCTGGCTTCAGTGAATAATTTCTCATATTGTTACACGATGATTTCATTAATGATTTGTGTGTTTTTAGTGGTTTCACGCTCACCTAATTTTGTTTTCTAAATTTAGTGCTGTGGTCTAAATATTTTTCCTACTGTGGAATAGGATTAGGAGAAAGAAGGCAAAACAGGCCTAACATAAAAATAAAACACACATTTTTTACACATACGAAAAGAAAGAAAGAAAGACAATAAAAAAATATGAAAACATTCAAAGCACTGCCCTCCCCGTACAAATGGTTCAATTTCTCACATACAACCTAAAGAGACAAAACCTGTAATTTTTCAGTCACTTTCACCATTTAAAAATAATCTTTCATCAGTTCTTTTAGAAAAGGAGTCTCTCCTAGAAAACTTCTTTGGAGAACTCCCACTGACAACATAGAACAGTTCTCTTGTGGGTCTCAACTCTCACAAACACAGCCGCCCAGGAACCTGCCTTTTCTGAAAGTCCCTCCCAATAGCAGCCTTCCCAACACTGCATATGAGCCATATCTGCTTTTTAGGGGGACTGTTTAACGATGCCTCTTCTAGTATAAAACAAAGATTCTCTTCTTCCATCTCCAAAATCATCTTCATCTCAAAACCCAAAGATTTCCTTTTCCTTAGGAGCTGAGGGGTTTTTATCAATTCCAACTAGAGCTTTTGCATCTCCGCTAAACTTCATTCATATGTTACAGGAAACAGTCCATTCTCCATAGTTTACTGAAGAAATCCAGCAAAACAAGGCCAAGCCTCTTCCTTTGTCTTGCTTGGCTTTTCACTCTCTCTTCACTGGCTTTAGTCCCATGCAGTGTCTCCTTATAATTCAATCACTTTGTCTGTTCTCACTCTGGGAAGGGCCAGTGCAGTGGAAGTTCCATCTGCTGGAAGGAAAGAGTTAAAACTTGCCCAGGCCTGCCATGGTCATGAGATCTCTGCTGGGCAACAGCTGCAAAAATTTCAAAGCCATGCCAGGGTGGGGGAGAAAGCCCAAAACCAGCAACCAGGATCTCAGTAGTTAAGCAGACTGATGGATGCCTTCCCCCTCCACCCCTCAGTCTCACCTGGGGTGGCCCAAACTCGGAGATGCTCTGAGAGGGTCTGGGAACGGGGGAGGGAACATCTCCTCCCAGCCCTGGCTAGAACAGCTGCGGGGGCGAGTTTAACACTCACTGGTTGTTGATAGTTGGAGCTTTTCTCCTCCCCTCTGCCACTGCCACGGGCCCGGCCATGGCCAGGCCCCACAAGCCCGGTAGGCCACAGGGCCTGGCGTGGCCGGCCCGGCTGCCACAACGATGTTACCTCTCACCAGGCAGGGAGAGAAAAAGAGCAATCTCCCCAATTCCTCCTGTATTTAAGAAGCTATGTGTCCCAGAGGTGTACTCTTGTATCCAATTGGCCAATCTGCCTGTCAGTTTTAAAGAAGATCACTAATTGGCTGTCTTGGTTTTGAAAGAAGACAGGTATCTGCTACAGAGAGGCAGGGCCTCTCTTGGAATGGATAATTCAAATCCCCTTCCCTCAAATTATTATAATTTAGAAAATTAAAAACGGCTCTCAGGCAGAGATATGGGAATAGGAATAACAGTTCTTTACTAATAGGTATAACAGGGCAAACAACAACAACTACAGCAATTAATAGCGAAAACAGAACCAGGGACCTTGACGGAGCTTGGTCCCACAAAACCCGGGGCAGTCTGGTCTCTGGGGGACTTCAAAGAAAAGTACCAAGCTGGAACGGTGGGGAATCCCGGGCTGGTGGATCGGATGAAGTTCGGAGCTCAGTCGGTGGTCACTGGAGGGCAGAGACGTCTGGCAAGAAGGCCAGCGCGGGCCCGCGGTGCAGCAGCTCCAAAACAACGCCGAGGCAGTGGGACAGGATGCCCAGCCGAGGCAGCTCCAGCAGGGCAGCAAAAAGAGGAATCCGCATCTGGGCACACGAGGAGACGACGGCAGCTCTCTCTCCAGGATCAGATCCCGGCGGTGCCAGTGAGAAACCCACACAGCCACGGCAGCCGCGTCCGTCCCCCGACACAGACCACACCAAAAGTGAAGCTGCCCCCCCCCCAGCCCCCGTCTTTCTCTCCCTCCCCCTCGGGGAAAAACTCCCGGAGACAAGGGTGTAGCTAAGTGCTACCTTCCATGCTTTTGTCTTCACCTGATCACTCATAAGTACCCGGCCATCAATTGCCTTGCAACTCTTGGGAAAAAATTCTATAGGTGAAAAAAGAAACAAGGCTAACCCCCAACATTGGCTTTTACCATTTGTGCTAAACCACTTCACGCATGAAAGAGCACTTTAGATTGTCCTCATTTCTCATATCCTCACCAAGGCTGGCAGCCCCTTGGCTCTTGCCTTGCTAATCTCTCCATCCTCTCCACCTGACACTGTGCCAGACCTTGTTGGTTCTGCTGGGTCACAGCCTCAGAACCCGTGTGGACACGGAGCAGCTGGACAGGAGCACAGGAACATGCCCTGGGGAGCCCTTGCTCATCTTCCACATGGCCACTGAAGTTGCACAGCCCTCCTCTCCTGCTCACATGGCTGCTGATGCCTTGGAGGGGCTGCCTGGAACAGAGGCCAAGCAAGGCTAAGAGAATAAAGTGGGGATTTATTAAAGGCCTTCAGTAGATACACATTAGGCAGTCAGAAGCCTCCAAGAGGGGCTACACCCAAGATGGACAAAGGTCACGAGTTTTTCAACCAGAAATAAGTTTGGTCCATTTACATATCAAGGGTTAATCCTCTAATTAACAGTTTCAGGTAATGAAGTCATTTACCCCCAGTTTGCTACCCCCAACTCACTTTTGTTTATACTTTTCATGGCCTGAAGCAGCAGAGTGTCCTTGAATTTCAGGCCTAGAGGGATTGTTTTGTCTGAGCAAAAGAAGAAGACAGTTAACTAACCCTCTATATAGAGTATAGAGTTATACACTAATTAAGTACAGGATCTGAACAAATACACAAGCTGAAATCCTAAGGCATCATGGCACCCATTGACTATGTGAAAGAGAAGAAAGTGCTGCAGCTAGAGAGGGGTATATGAGGTGGGATTTGGGTGGAAAGGGCTCTAATGGGGTGGCAGATCAAAGCCAATGTGGTGCAGGACTGGATGGAGTGTGGAGGGGGCATCACGGCCAGATTGTGGGCATCCTTCCCTTGGTCCTTTCTGGCCATGTCCCCATCGTCTTGACACCCAGCTCTGAGATATTGATATGTATTTCTGAGATTCCCTCTCATTCTTCCCTTCCTAGACTGAACAGGCCCGGCTCCCACAGCCTTGCCTCATCAGAGATGCTCCAGTCCCTTCATCATTCTGTGGCCTCTGCTGGACCCTCTCCAGTAGCCCCTTTTCTTTCCTGTTCTGAGGAGACCAGGCCTGGCCACAACAGCCCAAGTGTGCCTCACCAGGGCCCAGCAGAGGGGCACAATCCCCTCCTGCACCTGCTGGCCACACTCTTCCTGATGCACACGAGGCTCCTTTTGGCCCTCTTGGCCCCGAGGGCACACTTCCAGCTCAGGGACAATTTGTAACCCACCAAAGCCCCAGGTCCTTCTCTGCAGAGCTGCTCTCTGGTAGGTCAGCCCCCAGCCTGGAACTTGGGGTTATTCCTCCCCCAGTGCAGTCCTCCCCCCTGCACTTGTCTTTGCAGAACCTCTTTAGGTTTCTCTCTGCCCAACTCTCCAGCCTGTTAAGGTCCCACTCAGTGACAGAACAGCCTTGTGGTGTCTCACCCACTCCCTCCAGTTTTGCATTATCAGCAAACTTGCTGAGGGTAAGTTCTGTGCCTTCTTAGATAAATGATCAGGGAAAAAAAAAAGCCTAAAAGAAATGCAACTCTTCCTCACACAGGTGATCAGCCCTGTCTCTGCAATTCAGATTTTGCCTCTAGCCATATTGGACATTTTCTCTCACATCACCACACCACAAGGGCACCTCCTGGCCCAGTCAGGTCAGGTCAGGTGATCTAGTGGGAGAAAATTTCCAGTTTAACTTACCGACATCATACAGATGTAAAGAAAATGCTTCATCTATGGTTCAAGGACATTGAAAGGACACACAGGGCTGGCTGGTCTTTAGACTGCCTAAGCATCCCAAGAGGGTTTCAAGTTGGTACTTGAAACCCACTTGATTACCCCTTGCATGTGGAGATGCCTCTGTTTCTGAAAGGCTGGATAAATGTTATGAACAGGCTCTGGTATCAACGTGCTGGCTTGGCTGCAAGAGGCTGATGGAGACAAGGGGAGCATTTGCAGCATTTGGGGACTGAGCTGTGCTACAGGTCCCACCTACAGCCTGGCTCAGGTTGTCCCAAAGAGTGTCCCCTCCTTGTTCTCACACTCAGGGTTTGCAACCAGCTCCCAAGAAGGCTGCAGACACAAGCAAGTTTGCACATGCTTTTTTTGATGGCCAGAAAGCAGAGCTGGAGCAGCAATGGGAGAAAGGGAACAATGGGAAACTGTGTGCACTTGGGAGCTGCATTTTTACCTTGCCACAGAGACTCTGCCAGGTGCATAAAGGCTGTGCCTGCACCACGGGGGCTTCTCTGACTGCAGTTCAGCTGCCCCTGTGAGCTTCTGAGCACCAGCAGGTGTTTGATGCAATGTGGAGTAGGGGCACTTAGCATTTGAGTCAGAGGGTGGAGAGAGAGCCAGGCAGCTCTTGGAGTGCAAACCTCCTCAGCTGCTGATGTATCCAGGGCTCAAAATACGAGATTCTGGTATATACTTCAGGAAAGAGGCAGTCATCAAGTCCATGAGAAACAATGCCATGAGCCTTCCGATTGCAGACTAATGGGCCACCAGAATCACCCTGTTTCATGGAAGGAGTGAGAGGGGTCAGACATGCCACAGCACAGCTCTCCCTGCCTTCAAGAACAAGTTTCCTCTTCCCTCCCTCCTCTTCCAACCACCTCCATCCCTCCAGACCCAGCTCGGCAGGGTTTGTAGCTTCTTCACTACTCCTCCAAGCCCACCCATGAAACAATACAGGCTTGCAGGCTCTTTGAGATTCAAAAGCTCAAAAGGAACATAGACCTACTTTAGACATGGAGAAATATCTAAGCCACCGAGCAAGGATATCACAAAGAATTTGCACGCTGAAGCACTGGCAAGGCCGGGTAGAACATGCCCAGAGAAGTCAAAAATCAAGGGATGCTGATCACTAGGAAAATGCAGCCCAATTCAAGGAGCACATCAGCTTCAAAGCTTCTGTGAGGGCCCTCAACTCATCGTTCTGAAGGTCCTGGTTCATTCTGGTGTCCTTTTCCTTTCACCTGAGAACCATGCTCACTGTCCACTCCCAATCACCTCCCAACCTTTCAGCCCAAAGCAACTCTTACATAGTAAGCTGCCTTTTCACCGGAGTCATCACCAACACAGATCATGGACGGATGGTGGTAGTTCGGCAATTGCTGCTGACATATTGTCTCATTTTGCACCTTCAGTTCCACCTCCCTCAACACATTAGACATCTGTCCTTTCACAGATGTCGACCCCCAGCCAGGCACTATACATTTAGCTCCTACTCTCACATGTTCCTTGCTGCTGGGAATGGAGATATGTTTCACATTCTTGTTGATTGTGGCCTTTCTATTCAGCTGTCAGGCAGAGAGAACATCGGGTTAGAGCCAGCAAAGGATTAGAAGCAAGTTCAGAGCTTTGGGGAGGTGAGCAGGGGGAGATCCCTCAGGCAGGAAGGATGTGTTGGCCCATACCTTAAGCAGCATGATATCATTTATAAATTTAGCAGGGCAGTAGTTCGGATGGATGACCCAGTGTCTAACATGGATCTTCTGCTGGCTCCGCTCTTGGTAATTGATATTGTGGGCTCCCAGGATCGCAGTGACATTCAGTGTCCTGCCAGGAAACACCAACACATTCCAGCTGCACTGGTCACAGGAGCACAGTGATCCTCACTGTCCTGCCAGGAAACACCAACAAGTTCCAGCTGCACTGGCCACAGGAGCACAGCCCCAGTGCAGGTGGCTGCAGGGAGGTGGTGGGGGGATAAAGCTCCCCAGAAAGCAGCTCTCAGCAATTTCTCCTCTGTAACCTCCGCCACAATCCAGCTGAGGATCCCTCACCCCACACTGGCACAGGTGGCAGCTGCCCCATTGTGCAGACATAGGGAAGCAGGGAAGGGGAGACACCAGGAGAGCTCTTCTCCAGCAGCAGCTCTGAGCCATGGTAGGAACCATGACCCTGGAGACCACTGTGAGCATTCCTGTTCCCAAGGAACAGGGGACAGCTCCTGGCAGGCAGTTCCTGCAACTCACAGAGGATAGCTCAGCTCCAGAGATCCCTGCTCTGCCTGAAGACACACAGGGCACTGTTTCAGCCCAGACCGAGGCTGAGGCCCTTTGGGACTATGTGAGACCGGAAAAAATCACCTGTACAAGAAAGACAGGGCCTTACCCTTCCATATCCACACAGTGAGCTGCTGAGAGCACTGCGTCTGGCTGAATCAGGAACCCTCCACAGGCAGAAGTTTTTGAGCCATTTTGAATTTTTAAATAAGCCATGTAGGGTCTGGAGTGGGCTTTAACTTCCCGTCCACCAATGATCCTTCCTGGAAGAGAGATGGGAAATGTTAATGTGATGTATGCTGCTATTTCCTGTCAAGTTTGGAACTGCATGAAGGGAGAGGCTCATCCTCTAAAGTCATGTGTCAGTGATACCAACAGCTCTCCCTCCTGGCGCCACCCAAAGCACTGCTGGTGCACAATGGAGAGAAAGAAAAGCAGCACTCACTGTCTGGGGAGACTGACCACACCTGGCTCTGGGTGACTAAAATGCCATCAAAGGGCACAGCTCTAGTGCCTGTAATGCCTCACAGGTTTCAGGCACAGTCTGAGCTGAGAGATAAGAGGAGAGAGGAGAGGAGGAGAGTCGAGATAGGACAGAAGCCGAGGCAGGAACCTTGCCTGAGATTGACTGCTCAGTGTCCATCTGTGCCCTTGCATGTTCTTATCCAATTCCCATCTCTGTGTACTCACCAGCCCCAGCCCAGGGCAGAAAGACAAAAGCATTTGTGAGCAGAAGAAGAAGCAGCATCTTCTACCACTGTCCTGATGAGCCAAACCAGTTGCTATGGCCAGGCAGGAGACAGGTACAGAATGGCAACCTCAATATATACAGTGGGGAGCTGGAACAGGAAACCTCAGCCTGCCTGCAGTGTGTCATTTGCTGCTTGTGTTCTCACAGCCCCCCAGTCTGTGGCTTGGCGAGGGGCTCATGACACGTTCTCTGCATCTTTGTCACAATGTTCTCAAGAAGATGGGGTGATGTGGGCTTGTTCAGAGCACCCACAGTGCATAGGGAGAGGAATGGGGTGTCTGTTGAGTTCATATCCCATCAGAGACTGTGAAAAACGAGGTTTACTTTTTTTGAAAAATTTAGAAGTTTAATTAAAAAATAAAAAAAAAATACGTAGTTATGAGACACAAAAGTAAAATATATTTTTTTGGCTGAGGATTCTTGGCATGGAAATAGCTAGCACACACGTGCTAATAAAAAGTTTGTTCTTTAACAGTATTAGCTTGTTGCATATTTAAAAATTCACATGCATGATTTAATTATTCTTTTTGAGTATGAATTTTTTTGTTTAGTTTTAACTCTCTTCTAACTACTTTATTTGGTAGACTTGTTTGCAGTTGGCTCTAATTTGTCTGCTAGCACAGGTCTTATAAATTTTTCTCTTGGGGTTCTGGTCATCTTCATTTGGACAAGATACTTGATATCAGAAGTTTAATGGCTTTTTTGGTCAGCAATCTTCATGCAGGAAAACAAAAACTCCAGTCTTTTACTTCTAATACTATGTTACAATCATAAAAACTAGACATTCATTACATTTCTAAATTCTTTTTATAAAGGAAAATACAGTGAAATCTTCCCACATTATACATACAGTATTCATTTTAATATTTGCAAAAAGCCACTTAAATACTGGGCATTTTTAACAGAAACCTTTGAAGAGAGCCCCCTGGGACCCTGCCTGTGGGCTGGTTCTTTCTGGAATTTTTTTGCTTTTTTCATTTTTGTTTCCCTCCTGTCCTCCGATATGAATGGGGAGAGCTGGCCAGGGCCAGACCAAGATCCTGGTTCATTTCAGGAGAGCTGACTGCCATCAGAGATGTCCTTGGGAAATCAGAAATCACCAATCAGAACAGCATGGGGACAAGGCCAGTGGGAGCCTGACAGCCTCAAGCACTGGTGTTCCACATGATCTGACAAGTCCATGGTGAGGAGAAGGTGTGAGGTGCAGCTGGGAAGTCAGACTGTGGGCCCAGGTGCAGATCTGCAGGAGGCCTGGCCAGGTGCAGGCCTGGCTGAGACACAGCTGGAGCTCAGGTGAGGACCAGGGTCAGTGTCTGCATGAGAAGGGAGCAGCCCTGCCTGGGGCCTGTGTGAGGGACATCTCTGGGACCTCTGGCTCCAGTGTTACAATCCAATCTGGAAGGGACTCAGGCCCTGTTTCCCTGACCCTCCTTTGGCCATGAGCCCAGCCACTGAAACCTGCAGGATGTTCCCAATGGCTTTGGTCTAGGGAAAGCCCACCAAGAAATCCTCTGGAGCACACTGGCATTGTCCCTTACCCTGAGTTCTAAAAAGACAGTGGACTGGAGTACATCTCCTGTGGATCCTCCTGAAAGCAGTTTGGTGGAAGGGATGAGGGTGGAAAGAAGGAGTTCCCATCAAAGCTTGCAGACCAGAAACAGCAATCCTCCAGAGCCAGAGTGTGACTGACTCACCAGAAGATTTGACTCTGCCTGTCCCAATCATGGTCTGTAATCAGCCCCTCCAGTGCTGCAGTAAGGTGGCCACAGCTGTGGTGTAAATGGAGATTTCCATCTGTGGTGTAAATCTGATTTACAGAGCTGTGGTCTAAATGGGCCTTCAGGTCCAGCCATCCCTTTCCTGGAACACTGTGGATAGCCTGGGGAAAGGAGGTTTCTGCAAAAGAAGGAGAGAGAAGATGGGGAGAAGGAAAGAGGCAGAAGCAGGAGTGGTTATCCCAGTGGATGGAGGGGCCAGAGTATCTGTGGAAGAAAAGCTGGAATGAGCCAGGGTAGAGGACAGGGTGGGTGTGATCCAGCTGCAGGGCAGCAGGTGGCACTGGGCAGGAGGGAGATTTGGGGTGACATTCTGGGAGCTGGATCTCTGCAGGACTGGAAGCCAATCTCTGCCATGAGCAGCCGGGCACTGCTCTGTAGCAATCTTTCTTTTCACTGCTTGGACAGAGAATCCCAGGCCAACAGCCCCTGCAGGGATATGAACCTGTTCAGTATTTCAGGTGAGGGCACATCCATCCCACACTGCTTTCCTATTTCACAGGAATATCTTGAGAACAATGTATTTCTAGCATATTATCATTATGTACTTGGACTGTTTCTGCAGTTTTTCATGGCTTAAAAAAGTAAATCTTGGGATGAATGAGGGAAATTCATGGCCACTCTCCTGAAACTGAGCACATAATTGTTGCAGCCTTGGAGGCTTTGAGGCCTCCCTGGCGGTCTGTGGCCTGAGATAAGAAAATGCAAGTCACGATGAGTGGCCACAAAGAAGCCCCTTGGAGCCCCCAGACCTCTCTTATCTATCTGTAAGACTATAGGCCAAATTGTACCTCAACTCTCCCATTGGTCCACTATTCAAAACCCCTCTACCCTATATAAACCCTGAATATTGCCCTGTTAAGTCAGAAGAGCTGTCACTGCAACCCTTCAAAGAGAATGCCAGAATAAAGGACATCATCTGAGGAACTGCATATGGCCTTCTCCTCTCTCTCCCTGTGTTTGCCAGGGCACTTAGCAAGCTAGAGCTGATATTCATTGCTAAAGAGCTGATATTACACTGCTAAGAGCTATTACACTGCTGAGAGCTGAATTCACTGATACTGCTTGCTAAGTTTGCCTGAGGCTAGATACCTAGTCTGAGCTTCGGGTTGAGTGATTCCGAAAGGTGTCATTCTATCCAGGACTTGCGGCCAGAATTGGACCCTCATAGAGGTATCAAAAAGCCCATTAACACATAATCATGGTGAATTGTTGCAAAATTTCTTAGAGGGCACAATCCACTTTGGGATTGGGCCTGAGCTATCCTGAGTAAGGCCTCAGATTTGAGCCTGAGCTAGGCCTCAAATTTTGGCCTCAGTAGTGGTGAGCAAGCCTGTGGCGCAGAAGTAAATTCAATTAAGGTGTGTTTAGTATTAATTAGTGTAGCGGCGTGTTTTTATCTTTTTTTTTATTGTTAGTATTAATTTGTTCTGTAATGGTTTCTCCCAAGTTCCCCCCTGTATTTCTCCCCATTTGGTTTCCCCCTGCCTTTGTTCTCCACAGCCTGTCACTCTCTGGGAAGCCTCTCCTCTTCTTCCAGAGTGTTCGGAGAGACTCGGTCCCAGATTGGAGCAGGTTGGGGAATCCCCCACCCCTCGTTTCCCATTCGCTGTCTGTGTCACATCCCCATTTCCCTGATTGGTTTTCCCTCTTGTGTCCACCCCCTTCTCCCAACCCTGTATAAGCTGTAACCACGCCTCTGGCTGGGGACACTCTTGAGAGAGGCTCAGAGAGAAGTGTGGCTCCCCTGTGAAGAGCAGGTGACAATAAAAACCATCTAGCCGCAAAGTAGCCTCCTCGCTTCCTACCTTCGTCAAGCCTCACCGACATCTCTCATGCAGCTCTGACCCACTGGGGGGGTGGTAGCCGGTCCGCCTGCTGCTACCAACCGAGTTTGGAAGTATCCCAAGCCAGGGCTAGCCGGGAACAGCTGGAAGCCACTTTCCAGCCGGGCTCGAGGGATATTTTCAAATTAGTATAGTTACAGCAATTTTACTGTGGTGAACTTAAGGTTAGGATTGTTCACATTCCTTTCTAATCAAGTACCAATTAAAAAGCACCAGTTAGTGTAAACTATATACTCCTGTATATAACCCACCATTTTGTAGCAAAAAACCAGAATGCATGCATTAACCATACTGGTCGGATCATGCATTGCTCTGTTCAGCCTCCCACGAACCCCCTGGCTTCAGTGAATAATTTCTCATATTGTTACACGATGATTTCATTAATGATTTGTGTGTTTTTAGTGGTTTCACGCTCACCTAATTTTGTTTTCTAAATTTAGTGCTGTGGTCTAAATATTTTTCCTACTGTGGAATAGGATTAGGAGAAAGAAGGCAAAACAGGCCTAACATAAAAATAAAACACACATTTTTTACACATACGAAAAGAAAGAAAGAAAGACAATAAAAAAATATGAAAACATTCAAAGCACTGCCCTCCCCGTACAAATGGTTCAATTTCTCACATACAACCTAAAGAGACAAAACCTGTAATTTTTCAGTCACTTTCACCATTTAAAAATAATCTTTCATCAGTTCTTTTAGAAAAGGAGTCTCTCCTAGAAAACTTCTTTGGAGAACTCCCACTGACAACATAGAACAGTTCTCTTGTGGGTCTCAACTCTCACAAACACAGCCGCCCAGGAACCTGCCTTTTCTGAAAGTCCCTCCCAATAGCAGCCTTCCCAACACTGCATATGAGCCATATCTGCTTTTTAGGGGGACTGTTTAACGATGCCTCTTCTAGTATAAAACAAAGATTCTCTTCTTCCATCTCCAAAATCATCTTCATCTCAAAACCCAAAGATTTCCTTTTCCTTAGGAGCTGAGAGGTTTTTATCAATTCCAACTAGAGCTTTTGCATCTCCGCTAAACTTCATTCATATGTTACAGGAAACAGTCCATTCTCCATAGTTTACTGAAGAAATCCAGCAAAACAAGGCCAAGCCTCTTCCTTTGTCTTGCTTGGCTTTTCACTCTCTCTTCACTGGCTTTAGTCCCATGCAGTGTCTCCTTATAATTCAATCACTTTGTCTGTTCTCACTCTGGGAAGGGCCAGTGCAGTGGAAGTTCCATCTGCTGGAAGGAAAGAGTTAAAACTTGCCCAGGCCTGCCATGGTCATGAGATCTCTGCTGGGCAACAGCTGCAAAAATTTCAAAGCCATGCCAGGGTGGGGGAGAAAGCCCAAAAACAGCAACCAGGATCTCAGTAGTTAAGCAGACTGATGGATGCCTTCCCCCTCCACCCCTCAGTCTCACCTGGGGTGGCCCAAACTCGGAGATGCTCTGAGAGGGTCTGGGAACGGGGGAGGGAACATCTCCTCCCAGCCCTGGCTAGAACAGCTGCGGGGGCGAGTTTAACACTCACTGGTTGTTGATAGTTGGAGCTTTTCTCCTCCCCTCTGCCACTGCCACGGGCCCGGCCATGGCCAGGCCCCACAAACTTGGTAGGCCACAGGGCCTGGCGTGGCCGGCCCGGCTGCCACAACGATGTTACCTCTCACCAGGCAGGGAGAGAAAAAGAGCAATCTCCCCAATTCCTCCTGTATTTAAGAAGCTATGTGTCCCAGAGGTGTACTCTTGTATCCAATTGGCCAATCTGCCTGTCAGTTTTAAAGAAGATCACTAATTGGCTTTTACCATTTGTGCTAAACCACTTCACGCATGAAAGAGCACTTTAGATTGTCCTCATTTCTCATATCCTCACCAAGGCTGGCAGCCCCTTGGCTCTTGCCTTGCTAATCTCTCCATCCTCTCCACCTGACACTGTGCCAGACCTTGTTGGTTCTGCTGGGTCACAGCCTCAGAACCCGTGTGGACACGGAGCAGCTGGACAGGAGCATAGGAACATGCCCTTGGGAGCCCTTGCTCATCTTCCACATGGCCACTGAAGCTGCACAGCCCTCCTCTCCTGCTCACATGGCTGCTGATGCCTTGGAGGGGCTGCCTGGAACAGAGGCCAGGCAAGGCTAAGAGAATAAAGTGGGGATTTATTAAAGGCCTTCAGTAGATACACATTAGGCAGTCAGAAGCCTCCAAGAGGGGCTACACCCAAGATGGACAAAGGTCACGAGTTTTTCAAACAGAAATAAGTTTGGTCCATTTACATATCAAGGGTTAATCCTCTAATTAACAGTTTCAGGTAATGAAGTCATTTACCCCCAGTTTGCTACCCCCAACTCACTTTTGTTTATACTTTTCATGGCCTGAAGCAGCAGAGTGTCCTTGAATTTCAGGCCTAGAGGGATTGTTTTGTCTGAGCAAAAGAAGAAGACAGTTAACTAACCCTCTATATAGAGTATAGAGTTATACACTAATTAAGAACAGGATCTGAACAAATACACAAGCTGAAATCCTAAGGCATCATGGCACCCATTGACTATGTGAAAGAGAAGAAAGTGCTGCAGCTAGAGAGGGGTATATGAGGTGGGATTTGGGTGGAAAGGGCTCTAATGGGGTGGCAGATCAAAGCCAATGTGGTGCAGGACTGGATGGAGTGTGGAGGGGGCATCACGGCCAGATTGTGGGCATCCTTCCCTTGGTCCTTTCTGGCCATGTCCCCATCCTCTTGACACCCAGCTCTGAGATATTGATATGTATTTCTGAGATTCCCTCTCATTCTTCCCTTCCTAGACTGAACAGGCCCGGCTCCCACAGCCTTGCCTCATCAGAGATGCTCCAGTCCCTTCATCATTCTGTGGCCTCTGCTGGACCCTCTCCAGTAGCTCCTTTTCTTTCCTGTTCTGAGGAGACCAGGCCTGGCCACAACAGCCCAAGTGTGCCTCACCAGGGCCCAGCAGAGGGGCACAATCCCCTCCTGCACCTGCTGGCCACACTCTTCCTGATGCACACGAGGCTCCTTTTGGCCCTCTTGGCCCCGAGGGCACACTTCCAGCTCAGGGACAATTTGTAACCCACCAAAGCCCCAGGTCCTTCTCTGCAGAGCTGCTCTCTGGTAGGTCAGCCCCCAGCCTGGAACTTGGGGTTATTCCTCCCCCAGTGCAGTCCTCCCCCCTGCACTTGTCTTTGCAGAACCTCTTTAGGTTTCTCTCTGCCCAACTCTCCAGCCTGTTAAGGTCCCACTCAGTGACAGAACAGCCTTGTGGTGTCTCACCCACTCCCTCCAGTTTTGCATTATCAGCAAACTTGCTGAGGGTAAGTTCTGTGCCTTCTTAGATAAATGATCAGGGAAAAAAAAAAGCCTAAAAGAAATGCAACTCTTCCTCACACAGGTGATCAGCCCTGTCTCTGCAATTCAGATTTTGCCTCTAGCCATATTGGACATTTTCTCTCACATCACCACACCACAAGGGCACCTCCTGGCCCAGTCAGGTCAGGTCAGGTGATCTAGTGGGAGAAAATTTCCAATTTAACTTACCGACATCATACAGATGTAAAGAAAATGCTTCATCTATGGTTCAAAGACATTGAAAGGAGACACATGGCTGGCTGGTCTTTAGACTGCCTAAGCATCCCAAGAGGGTTTCAAGTTGGTACTTGAAACCCACTTGATTACCCCTTGCATGTGGAGATGCCTCTGTTTCTGAAAGGCTGGATAAATGTTATGAACAGGCTCTGGTATCAACGTGCTGGCTTGGCTACAAGAGGCTGATGGAGACAAGGGGAGCATTTGCAGCATTTGGGGACTGAGCTGTGCTACAGGTCCCACCTACAGCCTGGCTCAGGTTGTCCCAAAGAGTGTCCCCTCCTTGTTCTCACACTCAGGGTTTGCACCCAGCTCCCAGGAAGGCTGCAGACACAAGCAAGTTTGCACATGCTTTTATTGATGGCCAGAAAGCAGAGCTGGAGCAGCAATGGGAGAAAGGGAACAATGGGAAACTGTGTGCACTTGGGAGCTGCATTTTTACCTTGCCACAGAGACTCTGCCAGGTGCATAAAGGCTGTGCCTGCACCATGGGGGCTTCTCTGACTGCAGTTCAGCTGCCCCTGTGAGCTTCTGAGCACCAGCAGGTGTTTGATGCAATGTGGAGTAGGGGCACTTAGCATTTGAGTCAGAGGGTGGAGAGAGAGCCAGGCAGCTCTTGGAGTGCAAACCTCCTCAGCTGCTGATGTATCCAGGGCTCAAAATACGAGATTCTGGTATATACTTCAGGAAAGAGGCAGTCATCAAGTCCATGAGAAACAATGCCATGAGCCTTCCGATTGCAGACTAATGGGCCACCAGAATCACCCTGTTTCATCGAAGAAGTGAGGGGTCAGACATGCCACAGCACAGCTCTCCCTGCCTTCAAGAACAAGTTTCCTCTTCCCTCCCTCCTCTTCCAACCACCTCCATCCCTCCAGACCCAGCTCGGCAGGGTTTGTAGCTTCTTCACTACTCCTCCAAGCCCACCCATGAAACAATACAGGCTTGCAGGCTCTTTGAGATTCAAAAGCTCAAAAGGAACATAGACCTACTTTAGACATGGAGAAATATCTAAGCCACCGAGCAAGGATATCACAAAGAATTTGCACGCTGAAGCACTGGCAAGGCCGGGTAGAACATGCCCAGAGAAGTCAAAAATCAAGGGATGCTGATCACTAGGAAAATGCAGCCCAATTCAAGGAGCACATCAGCTTCAAAGCTTCTGTGAGGGCCCTCAACTCATCGTTCTGAAGGTCCTGGTTCATTCTGGTGTCCTTTTCCTTTCACCTGAGAACCATGCTCACTGTCCACTCCCAATCACCTCCCAACCTTTCAGCCCAAAGCAACTCTTACATAGTAAGCTGCCTTTTCACCGGAGTCATCACCAACACAGATCATGGACGGATGGTGGTAGTTCGGCAATTGCTGCTGACATATTGTCTCATTTTGCACCTTCAGTTCCACCTCCCTCAACACATTAGACATCTGTCCTTTCACAGATGTCGACCCCCAGCCAGGCACTATACATTTAGCTCCTACTCTCACATGTTCCTTGCTGCTGGGAATGGAGATATGTTTCACATTCTTGTTGATTGTGGCCTTTCTATTCAGCTGTCAGGCAGAGAGAACATCGGGTTAGAGCCAGCAAAGGATTAGAAGCAAGTTCAGAGCTTTGGGGAGGTGAGCAGGGGGAGATCCCTCAGGCAGGAAGGATGTGTTGGCCCATACCTTAAGCAGCATGATATCATTTATAAATTTAGCAGGGCAGTAGTTCGGATGGATGACCCAGTGTCTAACATGGATCTTCTGCTGGCTCCGCTCTTGGTAATTGATATTGTGGGCTCCCAGGATCGCAGTGACATTCAGTGTCCTGCCAGGAAACACCAACACATTCCAGCTGCACTGGTCACAGGAGCACAGTGATCCTCACTGTCCTGCCAGGAAACACCAACAAGTTCCAGCTGCACTGGCCACAGGAGCACAGCCCCAGTGCAGGTGGCTGCAGGGAGGTGGTGGGGGGATAAAGCTCCCCAGAAAGCAGCTCTCAGCAATTTCTCCTCTGTAACCTCCGCCACAATCCAGCTGAGGATCCCTCACCCCACACTGGCACAGGTGGCAGCTGCCCCATTGTGCAGACATAGGGAAGCAGGGAAGGGGAGACATGGGACCTCTCCTCCAGCAGCTTCTCTGAGCCATGGTAGGAACCATGACCCTGGAGACCACTGTGAGCATTCCTGTTCCCAAGGAACAGGGGAAAGCTCCTGGCAGGCAGTTCCTGCAACTCACAGAGGATAGTTCAGCTCCAGAGATCCCTGCTCTGCCTGAAGACACACAGGGCACTGTTTCAGCCCAGACCGAGGCTGAGGCCCTTTGGGACTATGTGAGACCGGAAAAAATCACCTGTACAAGAAAGACAGGGCCTTACCCTTCCATATCCACACAGTGAGCTGCTGAGAGCACTGCGTCTGGCTGAATCAGGAACCCTCCACAGGCAGAAGTTTCTGAGCCATTTTGAATTTTTAAATAAGCCATGTAGGGTCTGGAGTGGGCTTTAACTTCCCGTCCACCAATGATCCTTCCTGGAAGAGAGATGGGAAATGTTAAGTTGATGTATGCTGCTATTTCCTGTCAAGTTTGGAACTGCATGAAGGGAGAGGCTCATCCTCTAAAGTCATGTGTCAGTGATACCAACAGCTCTCCCTCCTGGCGCCACCCAAAGCACTGCTGGTGCACAATGGAGAGAAAGAAAAGCAGCACTCACTGTCTGGGGAGACTGACCACACCTGGCTCTGGGTGACTAAAATGCCATCAAAGGGCACAGCTCTAGTGCCTGTAATGTCTCACAGGTTTCAGGCACAGTCTGAGCTGAGAGATAATAGGAGAGAGGAGAAGAGGAGAGTCGAGATAGGAGAGAAGGTGAGGCAGGAACCTTGCCTGAGATTGACTACTCAGTGTCCATCTGTGCCCTTGCATGTTCTTGTCCAATGCCCATCTCTGTGTACTCACCAGCCCCAGCCCAGGGCAGAAAGACAAAAGCATTTGTGAGCAGAAGGAGAAGCAGCATCTTCTACCACTGTCCTGATGAGCCAAACCAGTTGCTATGGCCAGGCAGGAGACAGGTACAGAATGGCAACCTCAATATATACTGTGTGGAGCTGGAACAGGAAACCTCAGCCTGCCTGCAGTGTGTCATTTGCTGCTTGTGTTCTCACAGCCCCCCAGTCTGTGGCTTGGCGAGGGGCTCATGACACGTTCTCTGCATCTTTGTCACAATGTTCTCAAGAAGATGGGGTGATGTGGGCTTGTTCAGAGCACCCACAGTGCATAGGAGGGGAATGAGGTTCTGTTGAGTTCATATCCCATCAGAGACTGTGAAAAACGAGGTTTACTTTTTTTGAAAAATTTAGAAGTTTAATTAAAAAATAAAAAAAAAAAACGTAGTTATGAGACACAAAAGTAAAATATATTTTTTTGGCTGAGGATTCTTGGCATGGAAATAGCTAGCACACACGTGCTAATAAAAAGTTTGTTCTTTAACAGTATTAGCTTGTTGCATATTTAAAAATTCACATGCATGATTTAATTATTCTTTTTGAGTATGAATTTTTTTGTTTAGTTTTAACTCTCTTCTAACTACTTTATTGGTAGACTTGTCTGCAGTTGGCTCTGTTTTGTCTGATAGCACAGGCTTATAAATTTTTCTCTTGGGGTTCTGGTCATCTTCATTTGGACAAGATACTTGATATCAGAAGTTTAATGGCTTTTTTGGTCAGCAATCTTCATGCAGGAAAACAAAAACTCCAGCCTTTTACTTCTAACACTATGTGACAATCATAAAAACTATACATTCATCACATTTCTAACTTCTTTTAAAAAGGAAAACACAGTAAATCTTCCCACATTATAAATACTATATTCATTTTAATATTCCAAAAGGCAATTAAATACTGGGCATTTTTAACAGAGACCTTTGCAGAGAGCCCCCTGGGACCCTGCCTGTGGGCTGGTTCCGTCTGGATTTTTTTTCTTTTAATTTCATTTCCCTCCCATCCTCTGATAGCAATGGGGAGAGCTGGCCAGGGCCAGACCAAGATCCTGGTTCATTTCAGGAGGCTGACTGCCATCAGATATGTCCTTGGGAAATCAGAAATCACCAATCAGAGTAGCATTGGGACAAGGCCAGTGGGAGCCTGACAGCCTCAAGCACTGGTGTTCCACATGATCTGACAAGTCCATGGTGAGGAGAAGGTGTGAGGTGCAGCTGGGAAGTCAGACTGTGGGCCCAGGTGCAGATCTGCAGGAGGCCTGGCCAGGTGCAGGCCTGGCTGAGACACAGCTGGAGCTCAGGTGAGGACCAGGGTCAGTGTCTGCATGAGAAGGGAGCAGCCCTGCCTGGGGCCTGTGTGAGGGAGATCCTGGGACCTCTGGCTCCAGTGTTACAATCCAATCTGGAAGGGACTCAGGCCCTGATTCCCTGACCCTCCTTTGGCTGTGAGCCCAGCCACTGAAACCTGCAGGATGTTCCAAATGGCTTTGGTCTAGGGAAAGCCCACCAAGAAATCCTCTGGAGCACACTGGCATTGTCCCTTACCCTGAGTTCTAAAAAGACAGTGGACTGGAGTACATCTCCTGTGGATCCTCCTGAAAGCAGTTTGGTGGAAGGGATGAGGGTGGAAAGGAGGAGTTCCCATCAAAGCTTGCAGACCAGAAGCAGCAATCCGCCAGGCCAGAGTGTGACTGGCTCACCAGAAGATTTGACTCTGCCTGTCCCAATCATGGTCTGTAATCAGCCCCTCCAGTGCTGCAGTAAGGTGGCCTCAGCTGTGGTGCAAATGGAGATTTATATCTGTAGTGTAAATCTGGATTACAGAGCTGTGGTCTAAATGGGCCTTCAGGTCCAGCCATCCCTTTCCTGGAACACTGTGGATAGCCTGGAGAAAGGAGGTTTCTGCAAAAGAAGGAGAGAGAAGATGGGGAGAAGGAAAGAGGCAGAAACAGGAGAGGTTATCCCAGTGAGTGGAGGGGCCAGAGTATCTGTGGAAGAAAAGCTGGAATGAGCCAGGGTAGAGGACAGGGTGGGTGCGATCCAGCTGCAGGGCAGCAGGTGGCACTGGGCAGGAGGGAGATTTGGGGTGACATTCTGGGAGCTGGATCCCTGCAGGACTGGAAGCCAATCTCTGCCATGAGCAGCCGGGCACTGCTCTGTAGCAATCTTTCTTTTCACTGCTTGGACAGAGAATCCCAGGCCAACAGCCCCTGCAGGGATATGAACCTGTTCAGTATTTCAGGTGAGGGCACATCCATCCCACACTGCTTTCCTATTTCACAGGAATATCCTGAGAACAATGTATTTCTAGCATATTATAACTATGTACTTGGACTGTTTCTGCATTTTTTCATGCCTTAAAAAAGTAAATCTTGGGATGAATAAGGGAAATTCATGGCCACTCTCCTGAGCACATAATTGTTGCAGCCTTGGAGGCTTTGAGGCCTCCCTGGCGGTCTGTGGCCTGAGATAAGAAAATGCAAGTCACGATGAGTGGCCACAAAGAAGCCTCTTGGAGCCCCCAGACCTCTCTTATCTATCTGTAAGACTATAGGCCAAATTGTACCTCAACTCTCCCATTGGTCCACTATTCAAAACCCCTCTACCCTATATAAACCCTGAATATTGCCCTGTTAAGTCAGAAGAGCTGTCACTGCAACCCTTCAAAGAGAATGCCAGAATAAAGGACATCATCTGAGGAACTGCATACGGCCTTCTCCTCTCTCTTCCTGTGTTTGCCAGGGCACTTAGCAAGCTAGAGCTGATATTCATTGCTAAAGAGCTGATATTACACTGCTAAGAGCTATTACACTGCTGAGAGCTGAATTCACTGATACTGCTTGCTAAGTTTGCCTGAGGCTAGATACCTAGTCTGAGCTTCGGGTTGAGTGATTCCGAAAGGTGTCATTCTATCCAGGACTTGCGGCCAGAATTGGACCCTCATAGAGGTATCAAAAAGCCCATTAACACATAATCATGGTGAATTGTTGCAAAATTTCTTAGAGGGCACAATCCACTTTGGGATTGGGCCTGAGCTATCCTGAGTAAGGCCTCAGATTTGAGCCTGAGCTAGGCCTCAAATTTTGGCCTCAGTAGTGGTGAGCAAGCCTGTGGCGCAGAAGTAAATTCAATTAAGGTGTGTTTAGTATTAATTAGTGTAGCGGCGTGTTTTTATCTTTTTTTTTATTGTTAGTATTAATTTGTTCTGTAATGGTTTCTCCCAAGTTCCCCCCTGTATTTCTCCCCATTTGGTTTCCCCCTGCCTTTGTTCTCCACAGCCTGTCACTCTCTGGGAAGCCTCTCCTCTTCTTCCAGAGTGTTCGGAGAGACTCGGTCCCAGATTGGAGCAGGTTGGGGAATCCCCCACCCCTCGTTTCCCATTCGCTGTCTGTGTCACATCCCCATTTCCCTGATTGGTTTTCCCTCTTGTGTCCACCCCCTTCTCCCAACCCTGTATAAGCTGTAACCACGCCTCTGGCTGGGGACACTCTTGAGAGAGGCTCAGAGAGAAGTGTGGCTCCCCTGTGAAGAGCAGGTGACAATAAAAACCATCTAGCCGCAAAGTAGCCTTCTCACTTCCTACCTTCGTCAAGCCTCACCGACATCTCTCATGCAGCTCTGACCCACTGGGGGGGTGGTAGCCGGTCCGCCTGCTGCTACCAACCGAGTTTGGAAGTATCCCGAGCCAGGGCTAGCCGGGAACAGCTGGAAGCCACTTTCCAGCCGGGCTCGAGGGATATTTTCAAATTAGTATAGTTACAGCAATTTTACTGTGGTGAACTTAAGGTTAGGATTGTTCACATTCCTTTCTAATCAAGTACCAATTAAAAAGCACCAGTTAGTGTAAACTATATACTCCTGTATATAACCCACCATTTTGTAGCAAAAAACCAGAATGCATGCATTAACCATACTGGTCGGATCATGCATTGCTCTGTTCAGCCTCCCACGAACCCCCTGGCTTCAGTGAATAATTTCTCATATTGTTACACGATGATTTCATTAATGATTTGTGTGTTTTTAGTGGTTTCACGCTCACCTAATTTTGTTTTCTAAATTTAGTGCTGTGGTCTAAATATTTTTCCTACTGTGGAATAGGATTAGGAGAAAGAAGGCAAAACAGGCCTAACATAAAAATAAAACACACATTTTTTACACATACGAAAAGAAAGAAAGAAAGACAATAAAAAAATATGAAAACATTCAAAGCACTGCCCTCCCCGTACAAATGGTTCAATTTCTCACATACAACCTAAAGAGACAAAACCTGTAATTTTTCAGTCACTTTCACCATTTAAAAATAATCTTTCATCAGTTCTTTTAGAAAAGGAGTCTCTCCTAGAAAACTTCTTTGGAGAACTCCCACTGACAACATAGAACAGTTCTCTTGTGGGTCTCAACTCTCACAAACACAGCCGCCCAGGAACCTGCCTTTTCTGAAAGTCCCTCCCAATAGCAGCCTTCCCAACACTGCATATGAGCCATATCTGCTTTTTAGGGGGACTGTTTAACGATGCCTCTTCTAGTATAAAACAAAGATTCTCTTCTTCCATCTCCAAAATCATCTTCATCTCAAAACCCAAAGATTTCCTTTTCCTTAGGAGCTGAGGGGTTTTTATCAATTCCAACTAGAGCTTTTGCATCTCCGCTAAACTTCATTCATATGTTACAGGAAACAGTCCATTCTCCATAGTTTACTGAAGAAATCCAGCAAAACAAGGCCAAGCCTCTTCCTTTGTCTTGCTTGGCTTTTCACTCTCTCTTCACTGGCTTTAGTCCCATGCAGTGTCTCCTTATAATTCAATCACTTTGTCTGTTCTCACTCTGGGAAGGGCCAGTGCAGTGGAAGTTCCATCTGCTGGAAGGAAAGAGTTAAAACTTGCCCAGGCCTGCCATGGTCATGAGATCTCTGCTGGGCAACAGCTGCAAAAATTTCAAAGCCATGCTGGTAGAGGAAAAGCCCAAAACCAGCAACCAGGATCTCAGTAGTTAAGCAGACTGATGGATGCCTTCCCCCTCCACCCCTCAGTCTCACCTGGGGTGGCCCAAACTCAGAGAAGCTCTGAGGGTCCTGGGAACGGGGGACGGAAGATTTCCTCCCCGCCCTGGGCCCTGGCTGTGAATAAGCAGCTGTGAGGGCGAGTTTACCACTCGCTGGTTGTTCATTGTTGGGGCTTTTCTCCTCTCCTCCGCCGCTGCCACGGGCCCGGCCATGGCCAGGCCCCACAAACCCGGTAGGCCACAGGGCCTGGCGTGGCCGGCCCGGCTGCTACAACGATGTTACCTCTCACCAGGCAGGGAGAGAAAAAGAGCAATCTCCCCAATTCCTCCTGTATTTAAGAAGCTATGTGTCCCAGAGGTGTACTCTTGTATCCAATTGGCCAATCTGCCTGTCAGTTTTAAAGAAGATCACTAATTGGCTTTTACCATTTGTGCTAAACCACTTCACGCATGAAAGAGCACTTTAGATTGTCCTCATTTCTCATATCCTCACCAAGGCTGGCAGCCCCTTGGCTCTTGCCTTGCTAATCTCTCCATCCTCTCCACCTGACACTGTGCCAGACCTTGTTGGTTCTGCTGGGTCACAGCCTCAGAACCCGTGTGGACACGGAGCAGCTGGACAGGAGCATAGGAACATGCCCTTGGGAGCCCTTGCTCATCTTCCACATGGCCACTGAAGCTGCACAGCCCTCCTCTCCTGCTCACATGGCTGCTGATGCCTTGGAGGGGCTGCCTGGAACAGAGGCCAGGCAAGGCTAAGAGAATAAAGTGGGGATTTATTAAAGGCCTTCAGTAGATACACATTAGGCAGTCAGAAGCCTCCAAGAGGGGCTACACCCAAGATGGACAAAGGTCACGAGTTTTTCAAACAGAAATAAGTTTGGTCCATTTACATATCAAGGGTTAATCCTCTAATTAACAGTTTCAGGTAATGAAGTCATTTACCCCCAGTTTGCTACCCCCAACTCACTTTTGTTTATACTTTTCATGGCCTGAAGCAGCAGAGTGTCCTTGAATTTCAGGCCTAGAGGGATTGTTTTGTCTGAGCAAAAGAAGAAGACAGTTAACTAACCCTCTATATAGAGTATAGAGTTATACACTAATTAAGAACAGGATCTGAACAAATACACAAGCTGAAATCCTAAGGCATCATGGCACCCATTGACTATGTGAAAGAGAAGAAAGTGCTGCAGCTAGAGAGGGGTATATGAGGTGGGATTTGGGTGGAAAGGGCTCTAATGGGGTGGCAGATCAAAGCCAGTGTGGTGCAGGACTGGATGGAGTGTGGAGGGGGCATCACGGCCAGATTGTGGGCATCCTTCCCTTGGTCCTTTCTGGCCATGTCCCCATCCTCTTGACACCCAGCTCTGAGATATTGATATGTATTTCTGAGATTCCCTCTCATTCTTCCCTTCCTAGACTGAACAGGCCCGGCTCCCACAGCCTTGCCTCATCAGAGATGCTCCAGTCCCTTCATCATTCTGTGGCCTCTGCTGGACCCTCTCCAGTAGCTCCTTTTCTTTCCTGTTCTGAGGAGACCAGGCCTGGCCACAACAGCCCAAGTGTGCCTCACCAGGGCCCAGCAGAGGGGCACAATCCCCTCCTGCACCTGCTGGCCACACTCTTCCTGATGCACACGAGGCTCCTTTTGGCCCTCTTGGCCCCGAGGGCACACTTCCAGCTCAGGGACAATTTGTAACCCACCAAAGCCCCAGGTCCTTCTCTGCAGAGCTGCTCTCTGGTAGGTCAGCCCCCAGCCTGGAACTTGGGGTTATTCCTCCCCCAGTGCAGTCCTCCCCCCTGCACTTGTCTTTGCAGAACCTCTTTAGGTTTCTCTCTGCCCAACTCTCCAGCCTGTTAAGGTCCCACTCAGTGACAGAACAGCCTTGTGGTGTCTCACCCACTCCCTCCAGTTTTGCATTATCAGCAAACTTGCTGAGGGTAAGTTCTGTGCCTTCTTAGATAAATGATCAGGGAAAAAAAAAAGCCTAAAAGAAATGCAACTCTTCCTCACACAGGTGATCAGCCCTGTCTCTGCAATTCAGATTTTGCCTCTAGCCATATTGGACATTTTCTCTCACATCACCACACCACAAGGGCACCTCCTGGCCCAGTCAGGTCAGGTCAGGTGATCTAGTGGGAGAAAATTTCCAATTTAACTTACCGACATCATACAGATGTAAAGAAAATGCTTCATCTATGGTTCAAAGACATTGAAAGGAGACACATGGCTGGCTGGTCTTTAGACTGCCTAAGCATCCCAAGAGGGTTTCAAGTTGGTACTTGAAACCCACTTGATTACCCCTTGCATGTGGAGATGCCTCTGTTTCTGAAAGGCTGGATAAATGTTATGAACAGGCTCTGGTATCAACGTGCTGGCTTGGCTACAAGAGGCTGATGGAGACAAGGGGAGCATTTGCAGCATTTGGGGACTGAGCTGTGCTACAGGTCCCACCTACAGCCTGGCTCAGGTTGTCCCAAAGAGTGTCCCCTCCTTGTTCTCACACTCAGGGTTTGCACCCAGCTCCCAGGAAGGCTGCAGACACAAGCAAGTTTGCACATGCTTTTATTGATGGCCAGAAAGCAGAGCTGGAGCAGCAATGGGAGAAAGGGAACAATGGGAAACTGTGTGCACTTGGGAGCTGCATTTTTACCTTGCCACAGAGACTCTGCCAGGTGCATAAAGGCTGTGCCTGCACCATGGGGGCTTCTCTGACTGCAGTTCAGCTGCCCCTGTGAGCTTCTGAGCACCAGCAGGTGTTTGATGCAATGTGGAGTAGGGGCACTTAGCATTTGAGTCAGAGGGTGGAGAGAGAGCCAGGCAGCTCTTGGAGTGCAAACCTCCTCAGCTGCTGATGTATCCAGGGCTCAAAATACGAGATTCTGGTATATACTTCAGGAAAGAGGCAGTCATCAAGTCCATGAGAAACAATGCCATGAGCCTTCCGATTGCAGACTAATGGGCCACCAGAATCACCCTGTTTCATCGAAGAAGTGAGGGGTCAGACATGCCACAGCACAGCTCTCCCTGCCTTCAAGAACAAGTTTCCTCTTCCCTCCCTCCTCTTCCAACCACCTCCATCCCTCCAGACCCAGCTCGGCAGGGTTTGTAGCTTCTTCACTACTCCTCCAAGCCCACCCATGAAACAATACAGGCTTGCAGGCTCTTTGAGATTCAAAAGCTCAAAAGGAACATAGACCTACTTTAGACATGGAGAAATATCTAAGCCACCGAGCAAGGATATCACAAAGAATTTGCACGCTGAAGCACTGGCAAGGCCGGGTAGAACATGCCCAGAGAAGTCAAAAATCAAGGGATGCTGATCACTAGGAAAATGCAGCCCAATTCAAGGAGCACATCAGCTTCAAAGCTTCTGTGAGGGCCCTCAACTCATCGTTCTGAAGGTCCTGGTTCATTCTGGTGTCCTTTTCCTTTCACCTGAGAACCATGCTCACTGTCCACTCCCAATCACCTCCCAACCTTTCAGCCCAAAGCAACTCTTACATAGTAAGCTGCCTTTTCACCGGAGTCATCACCAACACAGATCATGGACGGATGGTGGTAGTTCGGCAATTGCTGCTGACATATTGTCTCATTTTGCACCTTCAGTTCCACCTCCCTCAACACATTAGACATCTGTCCTTTCACAGATGTCGACCCCCAGCCAGGCACTATACATTTAGCTCCTACTCTCACATGTTCCTTGCTGCTGGGAATGGAGATATGTTTCACATTCTTGTTGATTGTGGCCTTTCTATTCAGCTGTCAGGCAGAGAGAACATCGGGTTAGAGCCAGCAAAGGATTAGAAGCAAGTTCAGAGCTTTGGGGAGGTGAGCAGGGGGAGATCCCTCAGGCAGGAAGGATGTGTTGGCCCATACCTTAAGCAGCATGATATCATTTATAAATTTAGCAGGGCAGTAGTTCGGATGGATGACCCAGTGTCTAACATGGATCTTCTGCTGGCTCCGCTCTTGGTAATTGATATTGTGGGCTCCCAGGATCGCAGTGACATTCAGTGTCCTGCCAGGAAACACCAACACATTCCAGCTGCACTGGTCACAGGAGCACAGTGATCCTCACTGTCCTGCCAGGAAACACCAACAAGTTCCAGCTGCACTGGCCACAGGAGCACAGCCCCAGTGCAGGTGGCTGCAGGGAGGTGGTGGGGGGATAAAGCTCCCCAGAAAGCAGCTCTCAGCAATTTCTCCTCTGTAACCTCCGCCACAATCCAGCTGAGGATCCCTCACCCCACACTGGCACAGGTGGCAGCTGCCCCATTGTGCAGACATAGGGAAGCAGGGAAGGGGAGACATGGGACCCTCTCCTCCAGCAGCTTCTCTGAGCCATGGTAGGAACCATGACCCTGGAGACCACTGTGAGCATTCCTGTTCCCAAGGAACAGGGGAAAGCTCCTGGCAGGCAGTTCCTGCAACTCACAGAGGATAGTTCAGCTCCAGAGATCCCTGCTCTGCCTGAAGACACACAGGGCACTGTTTCAGCCCAGACCGAGGCTGAGGCCCTTTGGGACTATGTGAGACCGGAAAAAATCACCTGTACAAGAAAGACAGGGCCTTACCCTTCCATATCCACACAGTGAGCTGCTGAGAGCACTGCGTCTGGCTGAATCAGGAACCCTCCACAGGCAGAAGTTTCTGAGCCATTTTGAATTTTTAAATAAGCCATGTAGGGTCTGGAGTGGGCTTTAACTTCCCGTCCACCAATGATCCTTCCTGGAAGAGAGATGGGAAATGTTAAGTTGATGTATGCTGCTATTTCCTGTCAAGTTTGGAACTGCATGAAGGGAGAGGCTCATCCTCTAAAGTCATGTGTCAGTGATACCAACAGCTCTCCCTCCTGGCGCCACCCAAAGCACTGCTGGTGCACAATGGAGAGAAAGAAAAGCAGCACTCACTGTCTGGGGAGACTGACCACACCTGGCTCTGGGTGACTAAAATGCCATCAAAGGGCACAGCTCTAGTGCCTGTAATGTCTCACAGGTTTCAGGCACAGTCTGAGCTGAGAGATAATAGGAGAGAGGAGAAGAGGAGAGTCGAGATAGGAGAGAAGGTGAGGCAGGAACCTTGCCTGAGATTGACTACTCAGTGTCCATCTGTGCCCTTGCATGTTCTTGTCCAATGCCCATCTCTGTGTACTCACCAGCCCCAGCCCAGGGCAGAAAGACAAAAGCATTTGTGAGCAGAAGGAGAAGCAGCATCTTCTACCACTGTCCTGATGAGCCAAACCAGTTGCTATGGCCAGGCAGGAGACAGGTACAGAATGGCAACCTCAATATATACTGTGTGGAGCTGGAACAGGAAACCTCAGCCTGCCTGCAGTGTGTCATTTGCTGCTTGTGTTCTCACAGCCCCCCAGTCTGTGGCTTGGCGAGGGGCTCATGACACGTTCTCTGCATCTTTGTCACAATGTTCTCAAGAAGATGGGGTGATGTGGGCTTGTTCAGAGCACCCACAGTGCACATGGAGGGGAATGAGGTTTCTGTTGAGTTCATATCCCATCAGAGACTGTGAAAAACGAGGTTTACTTTTTTTGAAAAATTTAGAAGTTTAATTAAAAAATAAAAAAAAAAAACGTAGTTATGAGACACAAAAGTAAAATATATTTTTTTGGCTGAGGATTCTTGGCATGGAAATAGCTAGCACACACATGCTAATAAAAAGTTTGTTCTTTAACAGTATTAGCTTGTTGCATATTTAAAAATTCACATGCATGATTTAATTATTCTTTTTGAGTATGAATTTTTTTGTTTAGTTTTAACTCTCTTCTAACTACTTTAATTGGTAGACTTGTCTGCAGTTGGCTCTGTTTTGTCTGATAGCACAGGCCTTATAAATTTTTCTCTTGGGGTTCTGGTCATCTTCATTTGGACAAGATACTTGATATCAGAAGTTTAATGGCTTTTTTGGTCAGCAATCTTCATGCAGGAAAACAAAAACTCCAGCCTTTTACTTCTAACACTATGTGACAATCATAAAAACTATACATTCATCACATTTCTAACTTCTTTTAAAAAAGGAAAACACAGTACAATCTTCCCACATTATAAATACTATATTCATTTTAATATTCCCAAAAGGCAATTAAATACTGGGCATTTTTAACAGAGACCTTTGCAGAGAGCCCCCTGGGACCCTGCCTGTGGGCTGGTTCCGTCTGGATTTTTTTTCTTTTAATATTCATTTCCCTCCCATCCTCTGATAGCAATGGGGATGAGCTGGCCAGGGCCAGACCAAGATCCTGGTTCATTTCAGGAGGGCTGACTGCCATCAGATATGTCCTTGGGAAATCAGAAATCACCAATCAGAGTAGCATTGGGACAAGGCCAGTGGGAGCCTGACAGCCTCAAGCACTGGTGTTCCACATGATCTGACAAGTCCATGGTGAGGAGAAGGTGTGAGGTGCAGCTGGGAAGTCAGACTGTGGGCCCAGGTGCAGATCTGCAGGAGGCCTGGCCAGGTGCAGGCCTGGCTGAGACACAGCTGGAGCTCAGGTGAGGACCAGGGTCAGTGTCTGCATGAGAAGGGAGCAGCCCTGCCTGGGGCCTGTGTGAGGGAGATCCCTGGGACCTCTGGCTCCAGTGTTACAATCCAATCTGGAAGGGACTCAGGCCCTGATTCCCTGACCCTCCTTTGGCTGTGAGCCCAGCCACTGAAACCTGCAGGATGTTCCAAATGGCTTTGGTCTAGGGAAAGCCCACCAAGAAATCCTCTGGAGCACACTGGCATTGTCCCTTACCCTGAGTTCTAAAAAGACAGTGGACTGGAGTACATCTCCTGTGGATCCTCCTGAAAGCAGTTTGGTGGAAGGGATGAGGGTGGAAAGGAGGAGTTCCCATCAAAGCTTGCAGACCAGAAGCAGCAATCCGCCAGGGCCAGAGTGTGACTGGCTCACCAGAAGATTTGACTCTGCCTGTCCCAATCATGGTCTGTAATCAGCCCCTCCAGTGCTGCAGTAAGGTGGCCTCAGCTGTGGTGCAAATGGAGATTTATATCTGTAGTGTAAATCTGGATTACAGAGCTGTGGTCTAAATGGGCCTTCAGGTCCAGCCATCCCTTTCCTGGAACACTGTGGATAGCCTGGAGAAAGGAGGTTTCTGCAAAAGAAGGAGAGAGAAGATGGGGAGAAGGAAAGAGGCAGAAACAGGAGAGGTTATCCCAGTGAGTGGAGGGGCCAGAGTATCTGTGGAAGAAAAGCTGGAATGAGCCAGGGTAGAGGACAGGGTGGGTGCGATCCAGCTGCAGGGCAGCAGGTGGCACTGGGCAGGAGGGAGATTTGGGGTGACATTCTGGGAGCTGGATCCCTGCAGGACTGGAAGCCAATCTCTGCCATGAGCAGCCGGGCACTGCTCTGTAGCAATCTTTCTTTTCACTGCTTGGACAGAGAATCCCAGGCCAACAGCCCCTGCAGGGATATGAACCTGTTCAGTATTTCAGGTGAGGGCACATCCATCCCACACTGCTTTCCTATTTCACAGGAATATCCTGAGAACAATGTATTTCTAGCATATTATAACTATGTACTTGGACTGTTTCTGCATTTTTTCATGCCTTAAAAAAGTAAATCTTGGGATGAATAAGGGAAATTCATGGCCACTCTCCTGAGCACATAATTGTTGCAGCCTTGGAGGCTTTGAGGCCTCCCTGGCGGTCTGTGGCCTGAGATAAGAAAATGCAAGTCACGATGAGTGGCCACAAAGAAGCCTCTTGGAGCCCCCAGACCTCTCTTATCTATCTGTAAGACTATAGGCCAAATTGTACCTCAACTCTCCCATTGGTCCACTATTCAAAACCCCTCTACCCTATATAAACCCTGAATATTGCCCTGTTAAGTCAGAAGAGCTGTCACTGCAACCCTTCAAAGAGAATGCCAGAATAAAGGACATCATCTGAGGAACTGCATACGGCCTTCTCCTCTCTCTTCCTGTGTTTGCCAGGGCACTTAGCAAGCTAGAGCTGATATTCATTGCTAAAGAGCTGATATTACACTGCTAAGAGCTATTACACTGCTGAGAGCTGAATTCACTGATACTGCTTGCTAAGTTTGCCTGAGGCTAGATACCTAGTCTGAGCTTCGGGTTGAGTGATTCCGAAAGGTGTCATTCTATCCAGGACTTGCGGCCAGAATTGGACCCTCATAGAGGTATCAAAAAGCCCATTAACACATAATCATGGTGAATTGTTGCAAAATTTCTTAGAGGGCACAATCCACTTTGGGATTGGGCCTGAGCTATCCTGAGTAAGGCCTCAGATTTGAGCCTGAGCTAGGCCTCAAATTTTGGCCTCAGTAGTGGTGAGCAAGCCTGTGGCGCAGAAGTAAATTCAATTAAGGTGTGTTTAGTATTAATTAGTGTAGCGGCGTGTTTTTTATCTTTTTTTTTATTGTTAGTATTAATTTGTTCTGTAATGGTTTCTCCCAAGTTCCCCCCTGTATTTCTCCCCATTTGGTTTCCCCCTGCCTTTGTTCTCCACAGCCTGTCACTCTCTGGGAAGCCTCTCCTCTTCTTCCAGAGTGTTCGGAGAGACTCGGTCCCAGATTGGAGCAGGTTGGGGAATCCCCCACCCCTCGTTTCCCATTCGCTGTCTGTGTCACATCCCCATTTCCCTGATTGGTTTTCCCTCTTGTGTCCACCCCCTTCTCCCAACCCTGTATAAGCTGTAACCACGCCTCTGGCTGGGGACACTCTTGAGAGAGGCTCAGAGAGAAGTGTGGCTCCCCTGTGAAGAGCAGGTGACAATAAAAACCATCTAGCCGCAAAGTAGCCTTCTCACTTCCTACCTTCGTCAAGCCTCACCGACATCTCTCATGCAGCTCTGACCCACTGGGGGGGTGGTAGCCGGTCCGCCTGCTGCTACCAACCGAGTTTGGAAGTATCCCGAGCCAGGGCTAGCCGGGAACAGCTGGAAGCCACTTTCCAGCCGGGCTCGAGGGATATTTTCAAATTAGTATAGTTACAGCAATTTTACTGTGGTGAACTTAAGGTTAGGATTGTTCACATTCCTTTCTAATCAAGTACCAATTAAAAAGCACCAGTTAGTGTAAACTATATACTCCTGTATATAACCCACCATTTTGTAGCAAAAAACCAGAATGCATGCATTAACCATACTGGTCGGATCATGCATTGCTCTGTTCAGCCTCCCACGAACCCCCTGGCTTCAGTGAATAATTTCTCATATTGTTACACGATGATTTCATTAATGATTTGTGTGTTTTTAGTGGTTTCACGCTCACCTAATTTTGTTTTCTAAATTTAGTGCTGTGGTCTAAATATTTTTCCTACTGTGGAATAGGATTAGGAGAAAGAAGGCAAAACAGGCCTAACATAAAAATAAAACACACATTTTTTACACATACGAAAAGAAAGAAAGAAAGACAATAAAAAAATATGAAAACATTCAAAGCACTGCCCTCCCCGTACAAATGGTTCAATTTCTCACATACAACCTAAAGAGACAAAACCTGTAATTTTTCAGTCACTTTCACCATTTAAAAATAATCTTTCATCAGTTCTTTTAGAAAAGGAGTCTCTCCTAGAAAACTTCTTTGGAGAACTCCCACTGACAACATAGAACAGTTCTCTTGTGGGTCTCAACTCTCACAAACACAGCCGCCCAGGAACCTGCCTTTTCTGAAAGTCCCTCCCAATAGCAGCCTTCCCAACACTGCATATGAGCCATATCTGCTTTTTAGGGGGACTGTTTAACGATGCCTCTTCTAGTATAAAACAAAGATTCTCTTCTTCCATCTCCAAAATCATCTTCATCTCAAAACCCAAAGATTTCCTTTTCCTTAGGAGCTGAGGGGTTTTTATCAATTCCAACTAGAGCTTTTGCATCTCCGCTAAACTTCATTCATATGTTACAGGAAACAGTCCATTCTCCATAGTTTACTGAAGAAATCCAGCAAAACAAGGCCAAGCCTCTTCCTTTGTCTTGCTTGGCTTTTCACTCTCTCTTCACTGGCTTTAGTCCCATGCAGTGTCTCCTTATAATTCAATCACTTTGTCTGTTCTCACTCTGGGAAGGGCCAGTGCAGTGGAAGTTCCATCTGCTGGAAGGAAAGAGTTAAAACTTGCCCAGGCCTGCCATGGTCATGAGATCTCTGCTGGGCAACAGCTGCAAAAATTTCAAAGCCATGCTGGTAGAGGAAAAGCCCAAAACCAGCAACCAGGATCTCAGTAGTTAAGCAGACTGATGGATGCCTTCCCCCTCCACCCCTCAGTCTCACCTGGGGTGGCCCAAACTCAGAGAAGCTCTGAGGGTCCTGGGAACGGGGGACGGAAGATTTCCTCCCCGCCCTGGGCCCTGGCTGTGAATAAGCAGCTGTGAGGGCGAGTTTACCACTCGCTGGTTGTTCATTGTTGGGGCTTTTCTCCTCTCCTCCGCCGCTGCCACGGGCCCGGCCATGGCCAGGCCCCACAAACCCGGTAGGCCACAGGGCCTGGCGTGGCCGGCCCGGCTGCTACAACGATGTTACCTCTCACCAGGCAGGGAGAGAAAAAGAGCAATCTCCCCAATTCCTCCTGTATTTAAGAAGCTATGTGTCCCAGAGGTGTACTCTTGTATCCAATTGGCCAATCTGCCTGTCAGTTTTAAAGAAGATCACTAATTGGCTTTTACCATTTGTGCTAAACCACTTCACGCATGAAAGAGCACTTTAGATTGTCCTCATTTCTCATATCCTCACCAAGGCTGGCAGCCCCTTGGCTCTTGCCTTGCTAATCTCTCCATCCTCTCCACCTGACACTGTGCCAGACCTTGTTGGTTCTGCTGGGTCACAGCCTCAGAACCCGTGTGGACACGGAGCAGCTGGACAGGAGCACAGGAACATGCCCTGGGGAGCCCTTGCTCATCTTCCACATGGCCACTGAAGCTGCACAGCCCTCCTCTCCTGCTCACATGGCTGCTGATGCCTTGGAGGGGCTGCCTGGAACAGAGGCCAGGCAAGGCTAAGAGAATAAAGTGGGGATTTATTAAAGGCCTTCAGTAGGCAGTCAGAAGCCTCCAAGAGGGGCTACACCCAAGATGGACAAAGGTCACGAGTTTTTCAAACAGAAATAAGTTTGGTCCATTTACATATCAAGGGTTAATCCTCTAATTAACAGTTTCAGGTAATGAAGTCATTTACCCCCAGTTTGCTACCCCCAACTCACTTTTGTTTATACTTTTCATGGCCTGAAGCAGCAGAGTGTCCTTGAATTTCAGGCCTAGAGGGATTGTTTTGTCTGCGCAAAAGAAGAAGACAGTTAACTAACCCTCTATATAGAGTATAGAGTTACACACTAATTAAGAACAGGACCTGAACAAATACACAAGCTGAAATCCTAAGGCATCATGGCACCCATTGACTATGTGAAAGAGAAGAAAGTGCTGCAGCTAGAGAGGGGTATATGAGGTGGGATTTGGGTGGAAAGGGCTCTAATGGGGTGGCAGATCAAAGCCAATGTGGTGCAGGACTGGATGGAGTTTGGAGGGGGCATCACGGCCAGATTGTGGGCATCCTTCCCTTGGTCCTTTCTGTCCTTGTCCCCATCGTCTTGACACCCAGCTCTGAGATATTGATATGCATTTCTGAGATTCCCTCTCATTCTTCCCTTCCTAGACTGAACAGGCCCGGCTCCCACAGCCTTGCCTCATCAGAGATGCTCCAGTCCCTTCATCATTCTGTGGCCTCTGCTGGACCCTCTCCAGTAGCCCCTTTTCTTTCCTGTTCTGAGGAGACCAGGCCTGGCCACAACAGCCCAAGTGTGCCTCACCAGGGCCCAGCAGAGGGGCACAATCCCCTCCTGCACCTGCTGGCCACACTCTTCCTGATGCACCTCAGGCTCCTTTTGGCCTTCCTGGCCCCAAGGGCACACTGCCAGCTCAGGGACAATTTGTAACCCACCAAAGCCCCAGGTCCTTCTCTGCAGAGCTGCTCTCTGGTAGGTCAGCCCCCAGCCTGGAACTTGGGGTTATTCCTCCCTCAGTGCAGGACCCTGCACTTGTCTTTGCAGAACCTCTTTAGGTTTCTCTCTGCCCAACTCTCCAGCCTGTTAAGGTCCCACTCAGTGACAGAACAGCCTTGTGATGTACCTTTCACTCAATCCAGCTTTGCATCATCAGCAAACTTGCTGAGGGCTCATTCTAAGCATTCTTGGGTAAATGATCAGAGAAAAAAAAAGCCTAAAAGAAATGCAACTCTTCCTCACACAGGTGATCAGCCCTGTCTCTGCAATTCAGATGTTTCCTCAGGCATATTGGACATTTTTTCCACATCACCACACTACAAGGGCTCCTCCTGGCCCAGTCAGGTCTGGTCAGGCGATCCAGAGGGAGAAAATTTCCAGTTCAACCCACAGGCATCTTACAGATGTAAAGAAAATGCTTCATCTGTGCTTCAAGTACATTGAAAGGACACAGAGTGCTAGCTGGTCTTTATTCTGCCTACGCATCCCAAGAGGGTTTCAAGTTGGTACTTGAAACCCACATGATTACCCCTTGCATGTGGAGATGCCTCTGTTTCTGAAAGGCTGGATAAGTGTTCTGGAAAGGCTCTGGTATCAACGTGCTGGCTTGGCTGCAAGAGGCTGATGGAGACAAGGGGAGCATTTGCAGCCTTTGGGGACTGAGCTGTGCTGCATGTCCCACCTACAGCCTGGCTCAGGTTCTCCCAAAGAGTGTCCCCTCCTTGTTCTCACACTCAGGGTTTGCACCAGCTCCCAAGAAGGCTGCAGACACAAGCAAGTTTGCACATGCTTTTATTGATGGCCAGAAAGCAGAGCTGGAGCAGCAATGGGAGAAAGGGAACAATGGGATGCTGTGTGTATTTGGGAGCTGCATTTTTACCTTGCCACGGAGACTCTGCTAGGTGCAAAAAGGCTGTGCCTGCACCACGGGGTCTTCTCTGACTGCAGTTCAGCTGCCCCTGGAGCTTCTGAGCACCATCAAGTGTTTGATGCAATGTGGAGTAGGGGCACTTAGCATTTGAGTCAGAGGGTGGAGAGAGAGCCAGGCAGCTCTTGGAGTGCAAACCTCCTCAGCTGCTGACGTATCCAGGGCTCAAAATACGAGATTCTGGTAAATACTTCAGGGAAGAGGTACCTTTCACGTGCATAGGAAACAATGCCATGAGCCTTCCGATTGCAGACTAATGGGCCACCAGAATCACCCTGTGTCATGGGGGTGAGAGTGAGTGAGTGAGAGGGGTCAGACATGCCACAGCACAGCTCTCCCTGCCTTCAAGAACAAGTTTCCTCTTCCCTCCCTCCTCTTCCAACCACCTCCCTCCCTCCGGGCCTAGCTCGGCAGGGTTTGTAGCTGCCTCACTACTCCTCTAAGCCCACCCATGAAAAAATTCAGGCCTGCAGGCTCTTTGAGATTCAAAAGCTCAAAAGGAACATGGACCTACTTTAGACATGGAGAAATATCTAAGCCACCCGAGCAAGGATATCACAAAGAATTTACATGCTGAAGCACTGGCAAGGCTGGATAGAACATCCCCAGGGAAGTCAAAAATCAAGTGATGCTGATCACTAGAAATATGCAGCCATATTTAGTGAGCACATCAGCTTTGAGCTTCTGTGAGGGCCCTCAGCTCATCATTCTGAAGGTCCTGGTTCATTCTGGTGTCCTTTTCCTTTCACCTGTGAACCAAGCTCACTGTCCACTCCCAATCACCTCCCAACCTTGCAGCCCAAAACAACACTTACATGGTTAGTTCCCTTTTTACTGGAGTCATCACCAACACAGATCATGGACTGACGCTGGTAGCTGTGGTTCCGAAATAACTGCTGACATATTGTCTCATTTTGCACCTTCAGTTCCACCTCTCTCATCACATTAGAATTTTGCCCTGGCACAGATGTCCAGCCCCAGCCAGGCACTATACATTTAGCTCCTACTCTCACATGTTCCTTTCTCCTGGGAATGGAGATAAGCTGCACATTCTGATTGATCCTGGCCTTTGGCTTCAGCTGTCAGGCAGAGAGAACACGGGGTTAGAGCCAGCAAAGGATTAGGAACAAATTCAGAGCTTTCGGGAGGTGAGCAGGAAGAGATCCCTCATGCAGGAAGGATGTGTTGGCCCATACCTTCAGCAGCACAATGTCATTTTTGAACCCAGCACGGGAATAGTTGGGATGGATGACCCAGTGTCTAACATGGATCTTCTGCTGGCTCCGCTCTTGGTAATTGATATTGTGGGCTCCCAGGATCGCAGTGACATTCAGTGTCCTGCCAGGAAACACCAACACATTCCAGCTGCACTGGTCACAGGAGCACAGCCCCAGTGCAGGTGGCTGCAGGGAGGTGGTGGGGGGATAAAGCTCCCCAGAGAGCAGCTCTCAGCAATTTCTCCTCTGTAATGTGGGTCCCCTCCACAATCCAGCTGAGGATCCCTCACCCCACACTGGCACAGGTGGCAGCTGCGCTGTTCTGCAGACAAAGGGAAGCAGGGAAGGGGAGACACCAGGAGAGCTCTTCTCCAGCAGCAGCTCTGAGCCATGGTAGGAACCATGACCCTGGAGACCACTGTGAGCATTCCTGTTCCCAAGGAACAGGGGACAGACCCTGGCAGGCAGTTCCTGCAACTCACAGAGGATAGTTCAGCTCCAGAGATCCCTGCTCTGCCTGAAGACACACAGGGCACTGTTTCAGCCCAGACCAGGGCTGAGGCCCTTTGGGACTATGTGAAACTGGAAAAAATCACCTGTACAAGAAAGACTGGGCCTTACCCTTTTTTATCCACACAGTGAGCTGCTGAGAGCACTGCGTCTGGCTGAATCAAGAACCCTCCACAGGTAGTAGTAGCTTTGGAGCCAATTTGAATTTTTAAATAAGCCATGTAGGGTCTGGAGTGGGCTTTAACTTCCCGTCCACCAATGATCCTTCCTGGAAGAGAGATGGGAAATGTTAAGTGATGTATGCTGCTATTTCCTGACAAGTTTGGGGCTGCATGAAGGGAGAGGCTCATCCTCTAAAGTCATGTGCCAGTTGAACTAGCAACTCTCCCTTCTGGGGCCATCCAAAGCATTGCTGGTGCACAATGGAGAGAAAGGCAAGCAGCACTCACTGTCTGGGGAGACTGACCACACCTGGCTCTGGGTGACTAAAATGCCATCAGAGGGCACAGCTCTAGTGCCTGTAATGCCTCACAGGCTTTAGGCACAGTCTGAGCTGAGAGATAAGAGGAGAGAGGAGAAGAGGAGAGTCGAGATAGGAGAGAAGGTGAGGCAGGAACCTTGCCTGAGATTGACTACTCAGTGTCCATCTGTGCCCTTGCATGTTCTTATCCAATGCCCATCTCTGTGTACTCACCAGCCCCAGCCCAGGGCAGAAAGACAAAAGCATTTGTGAGCAGAAGGAGAAGCAGCATCTTCTACCACTGTCCTGATGAGCCAAACCAGTTGCTATGGCCAGGCAGGAGACAGGTACAGAATGGCAACCTCAATATATACAGTGTGGAGCTGGAACAGGAAACCTCAGCCTGCCTGCAGCTGTGTCATTTGCTGACTTTGTTCTCACAGCCCCCCAGTCTGTGGCTTGGCAAGGCGTTCATGACATATTCTCTGCGTTTTTGTCACAATGTTCTCAAGAAGATGGGGTGATGTGGGCTTGTTCAGAGCACCCACAGTGCACCGGAAGAGGAATGGGGCATCTGTTGAGTGCATATGCCATCAGAGACTGTGAAAAACAAGGTTTACTTTTTTGGAAAAATTAAGGAGTTTAATTAAAAAATAAAAAGAAAATAGAGAATTAGGAGAGACAAAAGTAAAATATATTTTTTTGGCTGAGGATGCTTGGCACGGAAATAGCTAGCACACACTTGATAAAAAAAGGTTTGTTTTTTAAAAGTATTAGCTTGTTGCATATTTAAAAATTCACATGCATGATTTAATTATTCTTTTTGAATATGAATTTTTTTGTTTAGTTTTAACTCTCTTCTAACTACTTTATTTGGTAGACTTGTCTGCAGTTGGCTCTGTTTTGTCTGATAGCACAGGCCTTATAAATTTTTCTCTTGGGGTTCTGGTCATCTTCATTTGGACAAGATACTTGATATCAGAAGTTTAATGGCTTTTTTGGTCAGAAGTCTTCATGCAGGAAAACAAAAACTCCAGCCTTTTACTTCTAACACTATGTTACAATCATAAAGAATATACATTCATCACATTTCTAACTTCTTTTAATAAAGGAAAATACAGTGAAATCTTCCCACATTATACATACAGTATTCATTTTAATATTTGCAAAAAGCCAATTAAATACTGGGCATTTTTAACAGAGACCTTTGCAGAGAGCCCCCTGGGACCCTGCCTGTGGGCTGGTTCTGTCTGGATTTTTTTTGCTTTTTTGATTCTTGTTTCCCTCCCATCCTCTGAGAGGAATGGGGAGAGCTGGCCAGGGCCAGACCAAGATCCTGGTTCTTGTCAGAGGGGCCTACTGTAATCAGACATGTCCTTGGGAAATCAGAAATCACCAATCAGAGTAGCATTGGGACAAGGCCAGTGGGAGCCTGACAGCCTCAAGCACTGGTGTTCCACATGATCTGACAAGTCCATGGTGAGGAGAAGGTGTGAGGTGCAGCTGGGAAGTCAGACTGTGGGCCCAGGTGCAGATCTGCAGGAGGCCTGGTTAGGTGCAGGCCTGGCTGAGACACAGCTGGAGCTCAGGTGAGGACCAGGGTCAGTGTCTGCATGAGAAGGGAGCAGCCCTGCCTGGGGCCTGTGTGAGGGACATCTCTGGGACCTCTGGCTCCAGTGTTACAATCCAATCTGGAAAGGACTCAGGCCCTGTTTCCCTGACCCTCCTTTGGCCGTGAGCCCTGCCACTGAAACCTGCAGGATGTTCCAAATGGCTTTGGTCTAGGGAAAGCCCACCAAGAAATCCTCTGGAGCACACTGGCATTGCCCCTTACTCTGTGTTCTAGAAAGACAATGGACTGGAGTAGATGTCCTGTGGATCCTCCTGAAAGCAGTTTGGTGGAAAGGATGAGGGTGGAAAGGAGGAGTTCCCATCAAAGCTTGCAGACCAGAAGCAGCAATCCTCCAGAGCCAGAGTGTGACTGACTCACCAGAAGATTTGACTCTGCCTGTCCCAATCATGGTCTGTAATCAGCCCCTCCAGTGCTGCAGTAAGGTGGCCTCAGCTGTGGTGTAAATGGAAATTTATATCTGTGGTATAAATCTCCATTAACAGAGCTGTGGTCTAAATGGGCCTTCAGGTCCAGCCATCCCTTTCCTGCAGCACTGGGGATAGCCTGGGGAAAGGAGGTTTCTGCAAAAGAAGGAGAGAGCAATGGGGAGAAGGAAAGAGGCAGAAGCAGGAGAGGTTATCCCAGTGAGTGGAGGGGCCAGAGTATCTGTGGAAGAAAAGCTGGAATGAGCCAGGGTAGAGGACAGGGTGGGTGCGATCCAGCTGCAGGGCAGCAGGTGGCACTGGGCATGAGGGAGATTTGGGGTGACATTCTGGGAGCTGGATCTCTGCAGGACTGGAGGCCAATCTCTGCCATGAGCAGCCTGGCACTGCTCTGTAGCAATCTTTCTTTTCACTGCTTGGACAGAGAATCCCAGGCCAACAGCCCCTGCAGGGATATGAACCTGTTCAGTATTTCAGGTGAGGGTACAGCCATCCCACACTGCTTTCCTACTTCACAGGAATATCTTGAGAACAATGTATTTCTAGCATATTATCATTATGTACTTGGGCTGTTTCTGCCTTTTTTTCATTTTTTAATAAAGTAAATCTTGGTATGAATGAGGGGAAAATCATGGCCACTCTCCTGAGACTGAGCAGATAATCATGGTGAATTATTTCTCATAATGCTAAATGATGACTTGATTAATGATTTGTGTGTTCTTCCCTAAAGCTCTGATTTTTTTATTAGAAAACTTTCAAAACAGAAATGTAAGATAGATTGTTGATAGTATTCTGGGGTGAACAAAGGAGGCCGTTCTCATTTACCAAAGGCAGAATTAGGCCTTCAACTTCAAAAGTTGTGGGAGAGCTGGAAAATTCACATGAATTGCACCTTTAGAGTGTTTTTTCTTCTCTGCTGACCACAAAGGGGGATTGGCTCAGATCACCAGCATTTGCAGTCCATCAGATGGCTACAGAAAAGAAATCTCTTTTTGCCAACCTCTCATGTATGGATAAGAATGAAATTCTGTGAAATTAAAAGATTCAGTCATTAAATTAAGAAACATCATTTCCCCCCTCACTTCAATCTCCTATTTGCTATCGATCTCTTTGCCTTTGATGCAAATTTGGTCCTCATTCTCTGGTTCTCTTATCAGTCTTTTCCCAGACCAGATGCCTCTCACCACATCAGGAGGTGATGCTGCTCAGAGCTCTGTTTAGGTTGGTACTAGGTACAGATTTAATTCGTGCAATTCCAATCAGATCTGATTTTTGTTTGATTGGATCTTTTTTCTTCCTGTAGCTGATAGGAAATGACCAGTATTTGTAGGAGGGAGGGAGGGAAGGAGGGAGGGAGGGAGGGAAGGAGGGAGGGAGGGAGGGAGGAGGAAGGAAGGAAGGAAGGAAGGAAGGAAGGAAGGAAGGAAGGAAGGAAGGAAGGAAGGAAGGATTCACAGTTGACAAGTAGTTACTTAAGATTGAAGAATGAAATATGAGCAGCTGGAGTTGAATGAAAACTCTCCTACCAGAGACAGCACTGCCCCTAAAGGCACCCAGTCCAATTAAGCAAAGGCAGCAGGCAACATCAGGCTAATTCTGTCCTTGGAGTCACACATCCCTTGATATTTCCAACTGTTGCTCAGGCCTTTCAGGTTAACAATCAGCCACCGGCTGGTGAGGATGCAGAGTATATAGCCTTAGACATGTAAGGCATGAGATGCCTGTGTCTGAAGAAGTCCCTCTGGTCCCACTTTGCAGAGGGTGGAGCTTTTCAGTGCTGTTAAAAGGATGTCATCGTTTGCCACATCCTCTTGCCCACAGAGGGAGCACAGCTCTGTACAACCATCCCTGACAGTTCTGAAATCAGATTAAATCAATCCCACCTTTAGGGGATTTAGGGCTTTCAAGAGACTCTGCTTAAGCCAGGTGTAAGAGGCAGCTGAGCTGTTCCCTTCATGGGCAAAAAATAGAGATCTATTGAGGTCTCTACCTTTTCAGCTGCAGCCAGTTCAACTGAGTTGAAACCAATCTAACAGATTCCTTTTCTTCCTCTCTGTGAGACAAGTCTTTGCCTGACTTTTTCTGGTATATGCCCTGTGCTAATGCCAACAGATTATTCCAGCTGTGGCAGATCATCTACATTTAAAATATAAATTTTAGTCCGCAGTGTAAGCTGACAGTAGGAATCATCAGCCCAACGCCATTCCTAATGTAAGAAAACAAGGGAAATACTTCTATCAAAATTTGAACGACCCATTTCAGAGGCACTGGATGGCACAATTGCTGGAGGTAGGACACTTTACTTCAAAATATCTATTGTGAATGTATAAAGAAAATCCAAGGAAGAGCTAAGCTCAAAACTCACTTAAAAGGCTTCAGAGCCACCACAAACAAATTAAATAAATTGAGGGTTGTTTCTGAGAGGTGTTCTGAATTAGGAAATAAAAGACTACTGTCAGTGAAACAGTGGCTTCTGTGAGTGTTGTTGACTTTAATAAAGAGCTAATGATCACGGCAATAGTCTAAAACTTTCATATGGGCTTGGGGAGCAGAATTAGGTTGTTTCCAATTCAGCTACATGAAGCTAACAAGTTAAGAAAACCAGAGTGAATGTGTGCTGTTAGAGACTGCAGGGAGTTTTTCATGTCATTCTCTATCTGTCATGCATAGGCTATATTGAGATATCACTCACAAAATTGTCCTTTCATTCCCATGTTAATGGAAACAGTCAAAACCAGAAAGATCCCTTTTAAACACATCAGACCATCAAATGTCTGAGAATATTGGGAGTTTCTTTTTTGTGCTTGTGTGTTAAAGTCATTTGTGGCTCCAGATTCCACAGCTTGCACCTTTGTGTTCATGTCATAAAACCCACAGTCAGAAGATGTCCTGTGTGAGGGACAGCCTGAAGAGAAATCAGACAGAGTCAGCCTGAGGGTGACTGGTCATGGCAGAGCTGTGTGGCTGCTCTTGCTTTGAGGCTGCTTCCTTCTCTGTGTGCCAGCTCTGTTGATGTGGTCCTTGTGTGTACAGAGCAGAAGGTGCTTCCCCCTCTGTCCCTGTTCATGGATACATTTTGTGCCTAGAGATTTGCTAGTGTAGGGCTGTGGCTGTTGGCCCCTTTGGTAAGAGATGCTGAGTCTGAAGGACACAGAATTAAACAGCCCTCTCTCCTCTGTGCCAGGCTGATATCTTCTCTCTTTCAGTGCCTCAGTTTCCTGTCCTAGGCAGTGAGAAAACACAGAGCTGGTCCAGCACTGCAAGAACATCCCACACACAGCAACACTCCTCAGGGGAACGAGGCCACGTGAGTCATGAACAGATGGTCCTGAGCTTCACCCTCTGCACTTCCTTATCATTCTCTCATTTGAATTATTCCTTCTTCCTTTGCCTGCCTACAGGCAGAACTTTTTGTTTACTTCGGTGCTGCATTCCTTGGTCTGTGGGGTGTTTTGATGGACAAGAGTTGGCTTAGGTCTTTCCTTCACAGCTTCTGCTTGCTCTGTTTGGCTGTGCTTTCCCTAAAGCTGGGCTCTTGGAAGTGTTTCTGTCCCACTGACAGCAGGGGATTGATGTGAATATGAGCCAAAGCCTCCGCAGCCTGAACTTCCTTGGCTTTCATCTGAAGTTGAGTTGCTCTAAGGGTAACTTCAGATGTTTTGGAGGAAGGCTGCTTGCCCTGTCAGCCCACTCAGTAGGAAAAACAGAGTGCAAGGAGCAATGCCCACTGTTCCCTGAGGTAACAAAAGGATTTTTCTCTCTTTGGTCTGTGGTGTTTCTGTTGTCATCTGGGCAGCCCCCTCACTGCATGAACCTTCTATGGGACCAGCTGGGAGCACAGACCTGACATCTGGGGGAAGAGCAATTAACCCTGCTCCCATGATGGAGCCACCCCTTAAATGCCAGCTCCTCTTAGTCGAGGGCCTGGTGACACCACGCAGCCATTGCCCTCTCAATGTGCTCAGCCCAACCTGCTCTAGAGTTCCACCCTTTGATCCAGCAGCTCTCCAGGCATTCCCAAGAGACTCCTAGTTTGAGTAACTGGCTGAAGCACTGTGATCTTGGTGCAGTGACTACGGCTCTGACAGTCTGTCCTTCTGATTCCTCACAGATGGAGCCCACAGAGGAACAAGATGCAGGAAACCACACCCTGCTGACTGAATTTATCCTCTCTGGATTGTCCAGCAACCCAGAACTTCAGCACCTGCTGTTCTTCACAATCTGCTTGGTTTACAGCATGACTCTCATTGGCAACCTTCTCATCTGCATGCTCACAGTGCACCCTGCCCTCCACATGCCCATGTACTTCTTCCTCCGTGTCCTGTCCCTCCTGGATATTTCCACAGCAACAGTTGTCGTCCCCAAGATGCTGGTAAACCTCCTGTCAGAGGACAGGAGCATCTCCTACCTGGGCTGTGTCACACAGCTCTACTGTGTGGTTTTCTTGGCAGCCACTGAGTGGTACCTGCTGGCAGCCATGGCCTATGACCGCTACGTGGCTGTGTGCAGCCCGCTGAGGTACTCTGCCATCATGAACACCAGAGCCTGCCTCTCCCTGGTGCTGCTCTCCTGCTGCAGTGGCAAAGTGGTGTCGGTGGTGCAGACAGCCTGGGTGTTCACCCTGCCCTTGTGCGGGCCCAGGAGGATCAACTACTACTTCTGTGACATTCCCCCGCTCCTCATGCTCTCCTGCACGGACACCTCACTGTATGAGAAGCAGCTCATCTCAGCCACGGTGCTCGTCATCTTCACGCCCTTCTGCCTCATCCTGCTGTCCTACACCTGCATTATCTCCAGCATCCTGAAGATTTCCTCTGCAGAGGGCAGGCACAAGACCTTCTCCACCTGTTCCTCACACCTTACTGTTGTAACGTTGTACTGTGCAAGTGGGACTTTGATTTACTTACAGCCAAAATCCAGTAATTCACAAAACGCTAAGAAAATTCTTGCTCTCATATACACAACTGTAATTCCCACATTAAACCCCCTGATTTACAGTTTGAGGAATAAAGAAGTGAAAGAAGTACTAATCAGAGTGATGGCTGTGTTGATGAAGAAATAAAGATCTTCTTGTCCATGAATGTGTGGATTAAAAACCTTATTTCCATTTTTGGTGGGTTCTAATGCTTACTAGCTCAGGGAAAACTGCAGGCTCAAAGATCTCTTTCACAACTGTAAATATTTTGTCTTTATTCTTTGTTTCAGAAGCAAATAATTTAGAATTTCTATCTCAGTTTCCTTCTTAGGAGTACAATATATATACCAGACATTTCTTCTAAAGCAGAATAATTTCCATATCTAATTCAAGTATCCAGGTTGGAACCTCTCACTTCCATTGCAGGAGTTCACCTCACCCTCTCACTGAAGAAATATTCTTTTATAGTGAATTTTCCAGGCTAAGCATACACTAATTGATAGGGGCTACATGTTTTGCTTTGCCTTTTTTATTCCTTGTTGTTTTCCCTTCCTTGCAGCAGAAAAGAGTTTCACTGAATGAAATTGATAAGGAAATTAGTTCACTTCTTTCAGAGCCTTGTGTTTTTCATTTAAGGTGTGGGGAAAGTAAAGGAAAGAAAGATTAACTAATGCTCATTCCTTATTTCCAGCAATTTAATACAGTGCAGTGCCCACTCCCTCCAAGCACTGTGGAGTCTGAGTCATGGGATAAGAGTATTCTGCAGGTCTCAGCTGGAGAAATTCATCCAGGCATGAACAGAAGAGTTTCTGGAGGATTAGCTGATACCTGCAAGGGCAGACAGAGAAAAGGGCTGCTACAACCTAGGAGTATTCATTTGGGAGGGGTTTGAAATTTATTCTGAATAGAACAGGGGTTCAAACTGTACTTTCCATATTAAAGTCAAGCAGAAGAAATCTTCACTACCAGTGTGGTCACTTTGTGGACCTTTGAGGGCTGTCTCTGTTTCATCTGACTGAGCTACCTGGCCATAAAGTAAAGGGCAGTATAATTGAGTTTATTGTTCTTTTTTTGGTTTAGTTTGCTTGTAAAAGAGAAAGGCAATGTCAGTCATCTCAGGATGAAGTAATTGCCTGACTTCAGAAACTTCACAGCAACGAGTTAATGACAAAGTGATTAATTGAATTGGCAATGTTGTTTGCTTAGACTCCTCTAGGGAACTTAACTTGTCTCTGTGTTGTTGAAACCCTTTTTTCTTCATAATTTGAACACTGGAAAAAGAGTTAATGAAACTTCATTTACATTTCTACAGACTTTGCTTCTGGGAGCTGATCTACTTCTACCTCTGTAAAAACAGAGAATTTTTGTCTTGTTTTATTACTTGAAAAGGTAATGCTGAAAGAAGCATTTATTTTAAAAAGTTTAATTACTCTAGTATAACAACAGTAGTGTTAATCCCTCTAAGGGACATTGCATTCCCATTGTATTCCAAATGTTAAAGCTTTTAATTTTGCCTCTTGTTAAGATGTTTCAGACTCTGGTCCAAGGAGAAAGAGATATCCAGAATCATTCATCCATTTGGAATAAACCTTTTTTATACCTGCTGCAGTGCCCTCCCACCAAATATTTTCAGCAACTTTCTGTTTTTCTTGAATTCATCTCTTCTGTTTCCTGTTTCCAAATGCCACACGTGCATGAAGGATACCCCAAATAAAAACTGATGTGGTAGAAAGCAAGACAGGTGCTTAGCTGGTGTAAATCAGAATGTCACCTCTAGCATGGAGCACTGATTTTTGGTCTCTAAGAAACACAGCCCCTGGTTTTGCTAGAGCCAAGCTCACTTACATCATCCTCTCTCCTCTATAAAAAAGGGAAGTTCTGGTTAAATTATGCCATTCAGTGGATCATAGCTTCGCAGATCAGGGCAGAAGTTTGTGCCTGGATTCATCTCCCCAGCCCCAAGATGTAAACTATTGATCCTAGCATTTTTAAGGAAGAATCCATTTTAAAAAAATCATATCTTTTAACATTTTAATTTCTTTCTATTAATTATTTTCAGAAATCTCTGTGAAATGGTATTTAAAACCCAATTATTTCACTTTTTCTGGCAAAAATTGGTACCGATTTAAATGTCTGTCTTGATATGGGATGCTCAGCTTTTGACATACTGCCACAGTTTATGGTTCTGTCAAATCACCTCCTGTCATGGGTGCACTTGATCTCCTTAAGGTAGCTCCAAGAAAACAGCTAAATTAGTCATTAGATATGTGTTACTGGTGCAATCCTTGATTCTTCACTCTAGAACCACATAATGAAGCTTTAGGATTGTTCTGATGTGCTGCTTCTTTAATTCAGCTTATGACATTAAAGGTCAGCGTTGAGTTTTTATTAGCATTACAAATGGTTTATTAATATACAAGGAAGGAAGGAAGGAAGGAAGGAAGGAAGGAAGGAAGGAAGGAAGGAAGGAAGGAAGGAAGGAAGGAAGGAAGGAAGGAAGGAAGGAAGGAAGGAAGGAAGGAAGGAAGGAAGGAAGGAAGGAAGGAAGGAAGGATTGTTTGAGTTATTGAATTAATATTGTAAGTGATCTGGAGAATTTTAGATGATGGCTTCTAGAGGTAACAGTTCAGGAATAACACAAATTACAAGAAGTAATAAATACAATAAATACAATAAATAATTACAAGTAAATTCATGCACCTTAGAGCTTTAACTAAGACCCCATGGCACCCAGAACCACAGCTGATGCCACAATTCTATAATTATCACCCTTGGAGCCAGCAACAACCACCACACTGAAGAGACAAAATTTTAGCTAAAGGATGCAAAGAGGCAAACCCTTCTCCAGTCTCTGGCACACAGTGTTCACCCTCTGTCAGCAGCGACTGAGTGCAGCAGCTCAGATCAGTCTGGGTGCAGCCTCCAGTGCCAGTGCTGACATTTGGGCAGGCAGAAGGGTAAAGATTCACAGTTAGCTGAGAAATTAAAAATCACTCAATTTATACATGCAGCCAGCACAATGAGCCCTTCAGCTCTCCATGGAAGGAAGGAAGAATGGAGAAAATAAAGAATGTTGATAAATGTTTTGCTTTCAAGACATGACATGAAATTTTGACCTTTGACAAAGCATCAAAAAGTGACATAAGGGGTTTTTCCTCTTGTTTGGTTTTATTACTTACTTCTTTTTTTCCCTTTTATTATTATGAATTCTATTTACTCTTACAAGTTTTTCTTTCCATCAGTTGTTTACAAGTTTTGTGGGAGGGTTTTTTTTTTTTTCCTACTGTCAAGGGGGATTTAATTTCTCACTTGTCTCTCTAAGAGAATTAAACTCAAACAGGTTCTAAACCTAAATAATCCTTCCAGGTCTGAGAATTTTCTCCCACTAAAGCATTTTCAGAATGCATTTTTCTTTATCTCAACATTGCTGGTGAAGTTACTAATGCAGTAATGTGCAAATGTTACTGTGACAAATTGATTTTTGCCTTTTTTAATATATATTCTCTGTATTGTTTACACATATATTTCTATCTCTGCAGCCTATTATTGTATGCTAACTAGTTTTCCCAGTACTTGTCCCTGCTTTGACAGGCAGAAAGACAAAACACATTCCAAGGCTCCTATCCCATCTTGGTTCTCCCTATAAACCAAGGCTAAGACCAACTCTTCAAGACATATTTTTATAAACAAAGCTTAGTTTCCATCTGAGGGGGGAGGATTCAGAGAAGATTGAACAGGGGAAAATTGCATCACCTCTTGTGCTGCGAATTGGTGAATTTTGTCAGTTATACTAATTTGCTAAACTTATTTATACAACTGTATTCACCCCGTGGGCTGTGGGCATTTTGTGGATATTTTTCCATATCTGCCACTGGAGGCCTCCAATAAAGAATATCCTTTATATTCCCTCCTATACTAATATTATCTCCAAAGTGTGTTGTTTTATTTCCAGGTTCAGTAAGGCATCTAAATTAGAGATGCAACTACACCAGAGTGCCAAAGGGAAGTGAGACATGCTGGAGTGAACGGCTCAGCTGCGATTTCCACAGGAGAGAACAGGGGTGTGGGTAGGGCCCATTGCAGGTCACTACCCAGAGTGTGTTATGGTGATGTCTTTGCAGGGGATTTATTGCAGACAACTTTTATTGGGCCCTAGACATTCCACCCTACTGCACACTCTGTGGGAATACAGCTTGGAAGCAGGACTCAAAGTCCTGCTGAATTATTTACAGAAGTAGATGTGCTACAAGCCCTGGCAAGTCAGGCAAGACCCTGAAGAAGGAAAAGATCAGGATGGATGTTTGTGTGCAAGAAAGTACAGGTCTGTACAAGTTTTTACTAGCTCACAGTTCACAAATGTTATTAAGAAACATCAAAATGGTTGTTACACATAAAAGGTAAATAAATCAGCAGTGTGTTCAATAAAATTGGCTTCATGATGCAAACCATGGAGACCCCGTCTCTTCAATTGCCCGACAACACTCCACGTGAGTGACCTTCCTCAAATGATGGGAGGTGAATGTTGTCCCCATCTCACATCTACAAAGTTGCTCACTTGCTGAAGGAGCAGGAATATCATGATGAACACAGTTCTCTCATGGAAACTGCAGATTTGATGTTCATGGATCTACTGTCCGGGCTGGTTTCTGGATTCCTGCTGACAGAAACACTTTCCCCAGTGTTCTCCTGATGGCCTTTTTCATCTCAGTGTTTCTCAGCGTGTAGATCATCGGGTTGAGCATTGGAGTGATCACAGTGAAAACAACAGAGGTCACCTTGGCCCCAGGGTATTTCTTATAAGGATGGGCATAGGTGAAGATGCAGGGGATGAATATTAAGCACACAACAGTTATCTGTGTCCCACAAGTAGACAGAGCTTTTTGCTTGCCTTCTGTGATGCATGTCCTTATCTTAAGCAAGATGACAATGTAAGAAATAATCAAGATGACAAAAAGGGTGATGAGGATCCCCCCATTATTAAACACCATCTGCAGTTCAGCCATGCGAGTGTCAGTGCAGGCCAGTTGGATGACTTGAGGAACGTCGCAGTAGAAATTGTCCAGTACATTTGGGCCACAGAACGCCAGCTGGAGAAGAAAACCAATCTGTATAATTGAATGAAGAAATCCACCAAACCATGAAGCTGCCACAAGTCCTGTGCACATTTTCCAGTTCATGATGGACAAGTAGCGCAGTGGCTCACAGATGGCCACGTACCGATCCACCGTCATCCCCACGAGCAAGAAGGCCATTGCACCTGCAATGAAATGAAAGAAGAACATCTGCAGGAAACACTCATTGAACGAGATCCTGCTCTGCTGGGTGAGGAGGCCTGACAACAGTTTGGGAGTATTGACCGAGGAATCGCTGATGTCAAGGAAAGCCAGGTTGGCCAGGAGAAAGTACATGGGGGTGTGCAGCTGTTGATCCACAGCCACAGTGGCAATGATGGTGAAGTTCAGGAGCCAGGTTATTACATAGATGAGAAAGAAGATCACATAGAGACAATATCTCAGCTTGTGACTCTCTGTCAGGCCAACCAGGACAAACTCCGTCACAGTGCTGGTGATGTTCTCTGGTTCCATTCTTTATCCCTGCACAAACAACAGCTATAAATGTGTGTTAGAATATAGAATTACTAAAAAATAGACTCATAGAATGATTTAGGTTATGGAGGGATTTCTGGAAGTCATCAAGCCTCACAAACTCTGTGGACTGTTCAAGTATATGACCAATCTTATAGGAAAATCAAAAAAACCAAAAAAAAAAAAAAAACCCCAAACAAATTCCCTTACATTTAGTGAGAACTTAGGATGTTCCAATTAGTCTCTGTTGCCTTTCATCTTATTGCTGTACACTTCCAGGAATGCTATATCTCCTCTGTATACTCATCTCATCAGCTCATTATACACAGGAATGAGGTTTCCCCTTCGCCTCCTCTTCTATATGGGTGAACCAATCCAGTTCTCAGCCTCTCCTCAATGTCAGGGGATGCAGCCCAGTGATTAATTTGGAGGCCCTCCAGGGAAGGCAGTTGAGTGCATGTTTCACTGTCTTTCTTGTCCTGGGGTGCTGTGGTCTTGACACAGTCCTGCACTGACGGAGGGCTGGGATCCTTTCCCTGCACTAACTGGCCAGACCTTTGCTAGCAGAGCTGAAGCTGTCTGTGGCCTTCCCTGAGAGAGGAACACATTCCCATCTCCTATTCAGCTGATTGCCTGCCCGGGTCATTATTTACAAAGCTGCTTCCAGAACAGGCCACCAGGCTCTGCTGATTGCACAGCCTTGTCCTTTCCCAGATGCAAGGTGAAATATTTACTTGTGTCGGACTTTATAATGTTCCTACTGACCTATTTGTCCAAACTGTCCCTACAAATATCAGCCCAGCCATCCAGTGTACTGACAACTACTTTCCCCATTTTGCTGTCCTCAACAACTCCTATCACCACATGCCTCTGTGTAAAGTCCTACTCTATTTCTCTTGGAGGCCACTTTCTGATACTGGAAGGCTGCTGAAAGGTTTCCCCAGAGCTTTCTCTTCTCTCCTTACATTAAAGAACCCCAGCTCTCTCAGCCTATTCCCATCTCAGGAGGAGAGGTTCTCCAGCCTCCTGACCATATCTGTGGCCCTCCTTGGATCAGGAGGTCCATGGCCCATTTGTGCAGGTCCATGTGCTCCTTTTGTTTGGGGCCCCAGAGCTGAACACCATTCTGCAGGTGGGGAATCAGGAGAGGAGGGTTTGTGGGCAGAATGATCTCCCTTGACTTGCTGCCCATGCTGCTTTTGATGCATCCCAGGACATGATTGGTTTCTGGGCTGTGAGTGGACATTGACAGGACATATTGAGCTTTTCATCCACCAAACCCCCTCAAGTCCTCCTCTGCAGGGCTACTCTCAGGCCATGCATTGTCCAGCCTTGGGATTGCCCTCACCCATGTGCAGGACCCTGTACTTGGCCTCACTGAACATTCTGTGGTTTTCCCCAGCCCCCTTCTGTCCTGTTCCTCTGTGTGGCATCCCTTCCCTCTAGAGCATTGACCACTCAGCTTGGGAAGCAGCACCTCTGCCTGGAATGGACCTCACCTAAAGCAAGAGCTTGCAAGTTAGGCTGAGCTGAAGCTGATCCATGGAGCTGCAGGGGCTCTCTGAGTAAATATAGACAAAAGAGTCATCCACACAAGACCTGCTTTCCCTAATCCTCCACTCCCACCATTGTGGCTGGACATGTAAATCCACATTAGGCCAGGTGATCTGTGCATTAAAAATAAGTCAGGACAAGTGAGGTGTCTGTCTCAGCTGCCATCAGAGTTAAGAAGTCTGGAGAGAGAATGTGCTCACCCTAAAGGTAATGGCACTCTGGCCAGGCTGCTCTTCCCTAGGCTCCATGGACACATCGGTCCCAACCCCAATTTCTTTCCAAGTTCTGGCCTTCCCTGACATTAGATTACCACAAAGATCTCTGCATCACAGAGATCCTTTCTTAAACTTCTTTTCAGTCAGATAAATGGCATGAGTTAAAAATGACAGAGACAGTGTCTCCAGTTTTAGAAAACTCATGCTGTAAACTCACTCCAAATCCAGTGAATTTGGAGACAGTGTGGGGAAGTTCCAAGAGAAGATGGCAACTGCCCACTGTACCCACAGCCCAAGATGATCGAGCCTTTGCCCTGATGGGAACTTACTGCCTCTATTTGGCTGCTGAAACAAAAATCTAATTTCTTACAAGAAAACCCCACATGCAGAATAAAACATAACCTTTCTATTTTTCCCTATAAACTGTTAAATTACTCCCAAAATGGAATTTCAGAGAACTGTAGAAACAACAACTTCCTGCACATTTCTATTGCATCTGCTGAACACTCTGCAGGGACACTCTAATTTCTTCCCATCACAGTTTGCTCCTTAGTGTCAGGGAATAATTCCAGTTCAAATCCCTATATACAACATCCTATTTTCTGCATGAAAACTGCAGATTTTTTTTCAAACAGATCCAAAAAGGAAAGCCACTTTTGGTATGAAATCATGTTTTCTAACAATCCATAGTTAATCCTATGTATTCCTTGTTCTTACTTCCCATAAAAAATAGTCTTTCCACAGAAGCTTGGTGGAGGGAAACAGCAATTTGCTTTCCACTCTAATCCAGCCTGTCTCTTTTGCCTCAGTAATCTCCCTAATACAAAAGTAAGACTTAGCTACAGCTAAAACCTGAAATACAGAAATGCTGAGACAGGTATGACTTGTGCCTGCCTTCCCTCAGACCACTCCCAACACAAGAGGAGCATTTCTGAAGCTGACTGTGTTAAGTAAGATTATATATTGAAAGTGAAAAACCAGGTTATTTTCAGGTCATTTTCTCCTCCACAGTAAAATCACTGTCACTGGCAGCACATGGAATTACTTGTGCTTCCAGGATTTTTGGCAGAAAGAGCAAATACCTTCAGGAAACTCCTGTTTCTGTGATCCAGCTTCACACAAGCTACGAGATGTCATTCTCAAGGTAAAACAAGCACAGCTGGAGTCAGAGAAGCAGGGGATGCAAACCTACCTCCAACACAAGACTCCAACCACCTTCCCTCATAGGATTCCTGATGCCTTTGTTAAGGGAAATGATGGGATTCAAGAAGAGAGCAAAATCTCCAATCACCTTGCACTTCTGGTCATTCCAAAAACAATAACAATAATATCATTAGCAAAACGAGATTTTGGCACCATGGGGCTCATTAAAAAGTTCTTGTAGTGCTTCACACATCATGTGGATCAGGACCATGTGCAGATGCAGGAACCTCGTGGTAATTGGAGCAGATCTAAGCTGGGAATTTACATGGCACTGTAGTCACTTCTCCCCGTTGCAAGATGAAAAAATGCAAATTATAACTCTCTCAACCACAGTCTTGCTGCCCTGGAGCTTGTGTTCACCTGTGCTTTGAAATAAATGTCCAGTCCTTGCTACAGCACTGTCACATCAGTAAAACCTTCAGGGGCAGTGATGATTCCAAAACATTCCTCTGCTTCTTCACAAAGTGATTTTTTCTGGCTGTACAATAAAAAGTTATTCTGCATGTCCACAAAGGGGCACAGGTGCCCAGCAGCAAGTAGAGAAACCACAGTAAGCTAATCAGAGAAATGGACACTCTGATTAGGTGGCTCTTCCAAGGGCTCTCCCAGGAGATCCAGCAGCCCCAGGGCTGGGTGTGATACCTGCTCCAGTGAGTCAGTGGCAACAGCTTCTGGCTCACCTTATAGACTGAGGCAGAGTTAAGGCCCAGGAGATAAAGGACCTATCATGGAATGAAAGGAGAAAAGCATCTCAGATGGTTCCAGGATTTCCTTGGCATGTTTAGGGGAGGAACCCCACTTGTGTGGCCATGCCCTGCTCCTGCTCAGTGCACTCAGGATTTCCTGCCTGCCTGAGGGCTCTCTCTTCTGTGTGCTCCCGTGTGTGTGTGAGCACATGTGCTGCAGCTGCAGTCACAGGGCCCATGTGTCCATGGTGCCAGGTGCCACTGGCCTGCTTGGCCACCTGGGCACACGTGAGCCCATCCTGAGCCCATGTCAAGCAGCATGCCCCGTCCTTCCAGCTTTCCAGGCCCTCTTCCCTAAGCCTGACGAACTGCAGGGACTTGTTGTGAGCCAGCACTTGGCCTTGTTGAGCCTCCAGCCACTGGCCTTGCCTCATGGATCCAGCCTGTCCAGACCCCTCTGCAGAGCCTTCCCACCCTCCCCAAACGACCATCCAAGCTGGCATCTGCCAGCTTGCCAAGAGTGCACTCAAGCCCCCCATCCAAATCACTGTTGAAGGATACTGAGAAGGACTGGTCCCAGTACTGAGCCCTGGGGAACAGCAGCTGTGATGGGCCACCAGCTGGATTGAACTCCCTTCCCCACCACACTGAGCACTCAGCTGCCCACACTGGTTTTTACCCAGTGCAGAGTAGGCCCATCCAGGCCATGAGCAGCCAGTGTCTCCAGGAGAGACAAAATTGAGTCAAAGGCTTTACTGAGCTCCAGGTAGGTGATATCCACAGTCCTTCCCTCACCCACCAAGTGAGACATCTTGTCACAGAAGGAGACCAGACTGGCCAAGCAGGACCTGCCTTTCCTAAGCCCATGCTGGCCAGGCCTGATCAGGTTTTCCTGTACCTATCATATGATGGCAATTGAGATGATCTGTTCCCTCCCTAGCACCAAGGTCATACTGTCAGGCCTACAGTTCCCCAGACCTTTCTTCTGGCCCTCCTTGCAGCTGGGAGTCACATTTGCTGACCTCCAGTCAGCTGGGACCTCCCCAGTTAGCCAGCACTGCTGATAAATGACTGCAAGTGGCTCAGTGAGTGTTACCACTCCCTTGGCACCACTGCCTGGGTCCCACCCAGCCCCACAGGCTTGTGTGTGCCTCAGCTGTGTAGAGGTCACTGCCCAGTTCCCCTTGGAACATGGGGTTCCATTCTGCTCTCCATCCCTGTCCTCCACCTCAGGCAGGTGAGTACCTCAAGAACAACTGCTTTGAATTGCAGCATCTCTTGGGGTTCCAAGCAGGATATGTGGGAGCCCTCAGCAGGCATAAAAATTGGGCTCAAAAGCATGGCTGTTATCAGCAGAGACTGCAGGAATCAGGCTTGTCCATTTCTCAACCAAGAAGGGTGGCAGAGCACTCACTGTACCTCACAGCCCTCAGGGCAGGTTCAACCAGCAGCAAAGCCAAGAACCCATCCTAGACAGAGACAGAAACACAGATGCTTGCCTAGGATTTCAGCTTCACAAATTTTTAAGCTGTGAGAAAGGACAGGGTAGCCACAACATGCCCCAAGATCTTGGAAAATTGTCCCAGAACCATGGTACAAAGACCATGGTTCAGTGGAAATTAAGGGGTACAAGGAAGGCAAACACCAACTTGAATTAGGAAATCGATGTTTTACAGTTTCTGAAAGAACGTGTAAAGCAAACTAACAATACAAGTGGTGCAGAACTACGACTGGTACAGAAAACACAGAATTAAGCCTTGCTGGCTTTAATACTGTGTTGCAATTGAGCAGTCAGCCCAGAGCTAACGCCAAAACAAGGCACCAGTGCAGATCACTCAGCTCTGCCAGAATGAGACCAAAACTCCAGGATCAGCCTGGTCACAGACATCACATGCCCTGATGCCTGGAAAATTGTGGCTATCACAGCCAGACACTGGACTTGTGCGTACAAACTGATACAGAGGTGGTGCTGATGCTGAGTGCCTCAGTGTGTTCCTGCCTGTTGCCTCTGATGGGGGACCAGTGAGTGCAGCCCTTGTTGGCTCACAGAACACCTCCAATGCCCAGAGTGGTCTCTGCCCCTGTGGGTACAGCCCATGAGGAGGCCCATTCAGGCCCCAGGGGAGTGAAGAGTGAAGCCCCTGTCAAGAGTCCTGCAGCAGGGCAGTGTTTGGGGATGTGAAAGGAGCTGATTTGGGGCTATCTGGTGAAAGCAGCCATAAAAAGCATAAACTAGATATGATGTGGAGGCTGTGATGAGAACAAACCTGATCAGCGACCTGAAGAGGTGGGGATGTGCGAGACTGAGAACATTTATTTTTATAGTAGGGAAGTAATGGGAGACACAGTCAAAAAACCTAACCAATTGGCATTAACAAGACAAATAACCTGAAAGAAATGGCATCACTCACACCAGCTGATGAGCTCTCATGAGCTACAGGCAGCCTAGGACTTTGCAACTGATAAGGATGCAAAGCTGTGCCCAGGATGTCAGATGAAGACAGTGGGATGACAGCTGTTGAGGATATGCAGGGACAGGGAGCAGCCAAGAGGGATTAGACAGAAAAGTGTTGCAAGAGGCTGGCTGGATGTAAACCTGGGCCAGTCAGTGCTGGGCTGGCTGAGCTCTACACTTGACCACCACAGTCCTGGCTTAATTAAACTTTCTGTAACTCTCTGTGCAACCTCCCAGGGTGCAAGGACCAAGTGCCAGCTACTAGGGAGTCAGTATGTGCGGATTTGGGGCCAGCTCCTGAAATCAGTAGGATAGGGAGAGCAGAGCCCCAGCCTGTGGTAGCAGCTCCTACAGTCACTGGGGCAGGAATACTTCCATGTCCACAAGAGCAGCTGCTGGAGGGGGAAGCATGAGAAGGGGAGTGAGGGGCTCCATGCCAGCAGCTGGATTAGGACAGACACTCACAGCATTGTGTGCTGATTCTGGGGGAGGCAACTCTGTGTACATCCCACAGACCAGGTGTGCACGTGTGTATTCTGCAGCAGTAATTCAGAGCAGCTGGCAAGTAGGGGACTCCAGGTATAGGCAGGGTTATCAGGAGGGCAAGGGATCCATGTTGGCACCTGGAATTACCTGCAAGTGTGGTGTGCCTTTGGGATGAGCATCTGAGTGCTGCTGAGTCTTTGGTGTGTCAAGCTGCAGCAGCTGGCAAGGAGGGGATCTGTGGGATGGGTCAGGAGGCTGTGGTCCATGCTGGAATGCTGGGTGGACAGAGGGTCACACTAGGGCTCAAAGGATTCATGAGTGTGCACATCCTTGTGAACTCTAAGCGTGTCACGTGAGTCTGCCAGCCCCATCTGCATGCTGTGTGTCACCTGTGTCCTATGTGGGGGTGCTGCTAAAAGCACCTTGGCTGGGGCTAACAGCCATGTCCATGTCATCTGTGTGTCACTGTTCACATGTCTGCGTGTGCCAGCAGCTCAGCATCAGGGCTGGCTGACCCTGCAAACAGGAAAGGAACAGCTGTGTCCTCAGCTTGGACAGAAACCCTGGCTACCAGGCCCCAGGCTGGGATGTCAGTGGCCACACAGGAGGGTCCTGGGCCACAGCTGCTGAAGGCAGCAGCTGCTTTCCACGGGGCTTAACAAAAGCATTCACCTCTAAAAGAACAGAGACACCTGCCTTGAGGCAGAGGGGCACAGCATTGGCCCAGATATGCCTGCAGAAACACTGCTAGCCCTGAGCGCTCCAATGCCAGCACTGGGGAACAGGGCTTCCTTAAGGTCATCAAAACTAGACACATCCAATCGAGATTTCAGCCTGCTGTCACCCAAACACGCACCTTTTCTGGCTCTACTGCACAGAAAGGGGCATGGGGCATGTGTGAATTTATCATGATGCAGAGTCTTCACTGCACTCAGAAGACAGTGCTTCCAGATCCCATACACAGATACAGATGACAGAAGCTCATTTAAACCTTGTGATGTATTTAAGCCAAACACCACGCAGAGGCAACTTTTCAAATGCTAAGTGAGTTAGACATACAGGCAGTGAGTCCAAGTCCAGGGAACCCTGCTTGGTGGCAGTCCTCTGTGGGATACAAACACCTCTTCCAGAAGGGCTGAAGGTGGAAGTTCTTCTCCAGCCATACTTTTTCTCATTTCCAATTACAACCCAAAGCCACTGCAATCATCAAGGTTTATACAGGTACAGCAACAACTCAACTGGGCTGGCTAACCAGCCTGGCTCACAGGATGCTGCAGATCACAACATCTGGGGAAGCTGTGAAGCCTGAGGCTCTAAAAACTCAGCTGAAGCAACTAAAGCAGCACTGCTGATTGTCCCCATTGTACTGGCCCACAAGGAACTGGGTCTGTATCTGGGGAGTTACGTCAGCCTACTCTCACAGACAGGAAACTGAAGCTCTTGGGAAGAGGAAGGAAGCTGCACCTAACTTACAGGCAGCAAAGGCACAGTCCAAGCAACCCACATGTATATCAAACCATACTGCTTTCATGACTATTCCCAAAGTCCCATTTCACCTGGCTGTGCTTACACTAATTGCAAGGACTATCCCTCTACAGTCCCACTCTAATTTTCTTGCCTTTAAAGCCAGCAGATTGCCCTTCTGTCTCCAGTATGTACTGAGCAGAATCAGGAGGAGAGTGGGGCATCTAGACTTCACCAAGACTGATCTGTCAGCTGCTCTGACTAGAGCATGGCATAAACCAGAAATACGTGGACTGCTGTTGTTCTGGATGGTAAAGAGTAGGTCTTTATCTGCCTGAAGTGCCTTTTAATAGAATTTTCTAGCCCCAACTTACATCACACTAAGTACTGCTATAATGAACTTCACTGCTCTTTGAACTTGCACACCCTGCAACCCACTTCAGGATATAGCAGTGGGTCAAAGGAAGTATGTGGAAACATTTCCTGCCACTGTGAGATGATGAAATTGCAATCTGCTTCCCAAGGCAGACCAGGATATTCTCAGTGCCCAGTTAGGGGGAACACCCTGAACACATGCACCACCTCATGGGATCAATAAAAGAAAACCACCCTGGTCTGAGGTAAGCACAATGGAGGCAATAGCTGAAATGCTCCTTTAGACTAATGCTGTGACTTGCACTGCCTCGCACAGTGATGCACCCAGCTTTCCTGAGCTCAGCCTTAGATGTAATGGGCACTTAGCCAAGGCAAAGCAGTCCAGGGGCCAGTCTGATTGTCACCCTTTCCCCTACAGGCTGGCAAAGCAGTGTTCTCCCTCATCCCTGCCACAGCATAAGGGGTATGGAACCCTTGAAAGGTGTAACTCTTTGGACTAGACTCAGCTGAAGGTAGTGATACATCAGCTCGGTACCAGCCAAGAAAAGGGAGGGCTGAGTCTCCAAGCAACCTGTATTCAGCACTCTACGATGGATCTTCTCCCACAACCACCAAGACCATGAAAGAGACTTAGGCTCTTCTGCTTTGCTTGTGTCATCATGGGGAAAACCAGGAAGGGCAACTTCCAGTACCATGGAAGAATCACAATAGCATTAGGACCTGTTTCCTGCAGATGTATTTCTCAGGGGAGAAGACATTACACCCCCAGCTGCTTTGCCAGCAGTTCACACACATACACCATGCAAAAAGGAAGATGGGCAATTCCACAGTCACAGTCCTTTGCGGGGCTTGTGCCCTTCCCCAAATGCAGGTAATGCTAAGATTCAGATGGCAGTAAGAGGGATGATTCCTAAACTGGGGATGCACACAGAGAGATACAGAAGGAAAGGATCGCTCACCCTTTCTGTACGGGGATGGGGAAGTGCCAAGGGGCAGGGCTCCCCTCTTTCATGGGAAGGCATGTGAGCTCACACAAACAGGGCCCAGCCCAGCCCAACTGGGGAGGCCTTAGGCCACAATGTCCTTCAGAGCTGCGGGCAGCTCAGGGAAGATGAAGTGGTATCCGCTCTCCAGGGTGCGCTTTGGCAGCACCCTCTGTCCCTCGAGCAGCATAACCGCCCGCTCTGCCCCAAAGACAGCGCGCACAGCCCAGGCGGGCACCGGCACCAGGGCTGGGCGCCCCAGCGCCGCCGCCAGCTCCTGAGCAAAGGTGCCATTGGAGGTGCCAGGGGAGGATGGGGCCACACCATTGAGGATGCCTTGCACAGACTCTTTCTCCAGGGCGTGGCACACAATCCCAGACAGGTCCTGAATGTGGATCCATGGGAAGGGCTGGAGTCCAGAGCCCATGGGGCCTCCAAGTCCCAGACGAAAAGGCAAGAGCATCTGAGAGATTGCACCACCATCTCGACCCAGCACTACACCTGTGGGGAGAAGAGTGTGAGACCAGGTGCACCTGCCCAAAGGGCGAAAGCCCCCTTCACACCCAGACCCACAAGCAGGAGAATCCTTAGAGGGCAGGAATGCAACAGGACCCCAACAAGGAGAGACAGAAGAGCTGATGCCCTTTACCCACCTCTTCCCACTCCTGCCCCAGCAGCAAAGCAGAGTCACCATTAGTAAGCATGATGCCCCATCTCACCTGATCTCACCACAATGCCACGAGTTGGGCTCCCAGGGATGAGAGCTGCAGCCTCCCACGAGCTCACCAGGCGTGAGAAGAAGTCAAAATCCCCTCCTGGACTGTCTTCAGTGTACTCAGCTGTGGGGCTGGGGCGGTAATAACCTGCAGGGTAACAGGAGAAAGTGGGTTAGGGTTGAATGATGACACCAAGCTCCCCCTTCCCCATCAGATCATCTTTACCTCCAGGAGCCCATAACTCCTGAGAGAAGGCTGAAAGAACTGGAATTGTCCAGCCTGGAAAAGAGACCTAATTGCAACCTTCCAGTACCTGAAGGGAGACTACGAGACTACAAGGGCCTGGAGCGCCTGGACAAGGGGGAATTGCTTCAAATGGAAAATCAGTTTAGATTGGCTGTCAGGCAGAAAATCTACCCTGTGAGGGTGGGGAGGCCCTGGCACAGGGTGCCCAGAGCAGCTGTGGCTGCCCCTGGATCCCTGGAAGTGTCCAAGGCCAGGCTGGACAGGGCTTGGAACAGTCTGGGACAGTGTTCCTGAGAAGGTGTCCCTGCCCACAGCAGGGGGTAGACCTGGATGGTTTTAAAGGCTCCTTCCAAGCCAAACTATTCTGGGATTCTGTGAGCTCGATCACTCAGCCAGGGACATCCTCACACGAACAACACAGGGTTTCTGATAGCAATGCTGACAAGTTTTTGAACTGCCAGTGTGCTCTACAGGTTCAGTAGGATGCACCAACACTCAGGCAGCCCCAAAACAGGCCTGCAAGCAACACACTGAACTGGTTGGAAGATGCCTGCTTTAATACTGGGCATCACAGAGCATAAACCAAGGCAGTTTAAAGACTGCAGCAAGCAGAAAGTTGGAGATAATGCAGAGGGCTTCAGCTGAGGCCTTACACAAACTGATTCTACAGGATGCCTAAAGGCTTTCACAGGAAAACACAGGAAAGCTTCTGCCCTAATGACACCAAGACAAAGCACAGGGACCCAAATCCCTCTCCAGCAGTACTAAAAAGCTTATCAAGGCTTGCCAAAACTCAGTGATGTTGATGGCAATAAAGCTGACATTTCAAGGCAAGACACGTGCTTCTGAGGAACTGCGTTTCTGTCTGCAGGTAAAGCCTCTCCAGGTCAGCATGAGTGATGTCCTGGCCAGGCCCAACCAATACCTACGCCAGTGACGAGGACCCAGGCACGGGGTGGCTGTTCAGCAGCAGCAATAGCTTTGGCCAAGGTCTTCGTGGTCTCCACCCGGCTGCTGATGACCTCCCTGCAGAAGGCATCACCCCACCTGGGAAAGGGAGAACCAGGGATTAAACACCTCACAAGGACACCCCAGGAAACACTGCCCCAGCCAACACCAGCTCACAAGCACAGGAGAGGTCACAGGAACTCCCCTCTCCCCAGGGCAAAGGGAGGACATGTCATCTTACAGCATAAACGCAGGGGAATCTTGGAAGATGGTGACTGTTCACTTCCCTTAAAAGATTGTGGGATTTGGACTGTCTTTGGACAAAGTCAGCAAAGGGGCTAGACACCAAAGCTGGTGTGCTTCCGAGAAGTCAAACTTTGGTTCTGATTTTGCATTATCAAATGTAGGCACAGCACCCAATGTCCTTTTGGAAATGTGGAACTAATTTTTCTGGCATCCAGCTGTAGATCCAGGAGGGAACCTTTCTTTCAAAGGCCCCTCCAAACCCACCAGGCCCATAGAAATGTCATGGATACTTGAGGATGCAAATGTAAACAGCTGGTTAACTCAAGAGCTTCCTGATCATGTTGTTTCCCCCCTTTCCACATTCTCTGACAACACAGGGATTGTCTTGCTTCCACCTTGTCCCAACAGCACTGTGGAATATCAAGTTACCTGCGCAAAGGGTTGAGGACATTTTCCCCAGCCAAGTTGACCACAGCATCGCACTGGGGAAGCCCGGAGTGGGACAGCTCTTCCTAGACAAGAATAACAGAGACATCACACATCAGCCCTCCCCTCTGCCCAAGCCGTCCCTGCAAATAAGCAGGGCAGGCTCCTAAGAACTTCAGCCAGTTTCTTCCTGACACTTGCAGACTGCAAGCACAAGTGGAGAAGGTTTTGCTCCTTGGAGCTACAGCAGCACCCATTCCAATGACTGTGACCCATGGAGCACCCAGCAACCCAAAGGAACATCCACCTCCCTTGGCAAGGTCCCTCTATGCCATGGAAAGCCAGGCCACGCAGGTTGGTTTCTCAGCCCTGTCACGTTCCCCCTCCTGTGACCGCTCTCATCTCATACCCAGCTGATCCGATCCTTGCCCCCTTGTCGCGACACATGGGTCACTTGGTGTCCTCGGCTCCGCAGCAGCTGGGTCAGGGCTCTGCCCACGAAGCCTGTCCCACCACCTGGTGACAGAGACAGACAGGCCGTCACGGCTGTGTCCCTGGGCCGTCACCCCCCGGCACCAGTGGCGCCCCGCGGCCTGTGTCTGGGCGTGCATCACCGCAGCCCCAGCAGCGCCGCCGGGCCCTGGTCCGCGCACCACGGCCAGCCCTCCATACCCGCGGGGGAGAGGCGGCCTGGCTCAAACCCAGCGGGGAGCGCCCGCAATCCAGAACCGCCTGCCCTTTCTCCAAAACTCCGTTCCGCTCGCCACTCCCGCTCCCGCACGGCCCCGCAATCACACGGGTCCCGCTCCCGCACGGCCCCGCACTCACACAGACCCCGCTCCCTCATGGACCCTATTCCTGCACGGCCCCGCACTCACACGAGCCCCGCACTCACCCACCACCACCCGCATTGCAGAGCCGCGCACGCGCCGAGCAGAACCCATCGCGCATGCGTCCCTCTCCGCGTACGGCGCCCCCCAGCGGAGGGGAGGCCCTTAAGGGGCCAGCGCGCCACTGGGTGTGCGGAGCTCGGCAGTGGGCGGGGGAATCGGGCTGGAGTGGGGCTGAAGAACGGAGCAGGGCGGGTGTGGAGACATAGGGAACGGCCCTGGGCTGAGGGGACCCTCGGAGAACCGCCCGGGGCTGAGGGGACACTCCGGGAAGGGCCCGGGGCTGAGGGGACACTCGGAGAACCGCCCGGGGCAGAGGGGACACTCCGGGAAGGGCCCGGGGCTGAGGGGACACTCGGAGAACCGCCCGGGGCAGAGGGGACACCCGGAGAACCGCCCGGGGCTGAGGGGACACTCCGGGAACGGCCTGGGCCCAGGGACTGCGCCTGGCACGGCGCTGAGCAGGGCAGCAGCGGGGACGCAGCAACCCGAGGAGTTGGTCAGGGCAATTTCTCAGTTCGGTAAAAGCGCAGGAGTGAATGCTCAGAGCAGCTGTGGCTGCCCCTGGATCCCTGGAAGTGTGCAAGGACAGGTTGGACAGGGCTTGAGCTGCCTGGGATAATGGGAAGTGTCCTACCCATGAGAGAAGGTCGAACGAGGTGAGCTTTAGGGCTCCTTTCAACCCAAAATAGTTTGAGTTTCTATGATCCTGTTATTCTAGGAAGTATTTTTAATACTGCTAGTAGAAAACAAGGAATTGTGCAGTTGGGAACTAGGCAGGGGCTGTTGTCATTGACCCTGAACCTCCCTTCTTTCTGACACCTGCTTGCATGTCTCCTTGGGGTCATGGGAAAAGAAATTCTTTCAAGGATGTAATTCTGCCACTGGGCTTGAAACGTCTCTTCTGAGATGTGATGAAACACGCATTGGAGACACAACTTCCCACCTGCAGGCAGCTGGAGCAGCTTTTGCTTCACACGGAGTTGGCTGTGTTGTCAGCTCCTTTTACCTGTGTCCTGTGAAGAACAGAGGGTGACAATAGCCTGTAGGCAACATCTCTACACAGTGGTGACTCTTCTCGAGCAGGAACAAATGCTAAAGAAATTTCTTCCTACCTATCCAGCTTAGTCCACCTGATCATCTGTCCTTGTCTGCAAATACAGCTGTAGCCATTGCACCACCTGTCTGTCCATCCATCCATCCTTCCATAAACCCATCCATCCACCCATCTATCCATCCACTATCCATCCATTCATCCATCCATCCATCCCTCCATCCCCCATCCATCATCCATCCATGGATCCATCCATCCATCCATCCATCCATCCATGGATCCATCCATCCATCCATCCATCCATCCATCCATCCATCCTTCCATCCATCCTTCCATCCCACAACCATCCATCATCCATCCATCCATCCATCCATCCATCCCTCCATCCCGCAACCATACATCATCCATCCATCCATCCATCATCCATCCATCAATCCATCATCCATCCATCCATCATCCACCCGTCCACCATCCATCCATCCATCCATCCAGTCATCCTTCCCCCAGCCCCAGCCTGTCACTGAGTCACAGAGTCATTAAGGTTGGAAAAGACCTCTATGGTTGTTGTGTTTGACCGAACACCACCACATGAGTTGAATCATTGCACCAAGTGCTGTGTCCAGTCTCTTTTTGAGCACTTCCAGGAGTGGTGTCTCCCTTGCTTTGCTAAGCAACCACAGCTCTCCCTATCCCTCTCACCACCAGCTCTATAAAAGTGCCATGTCCTGTGGTTAAGCAAGGAAGAAATGGGAGAAATGGAAGAAAAGAAGTAGGAGCCAACTTGGAAATTTGAGACTTAGGAGTTATTTCCACAGGAAGACACATCTCTGTGCTTCACAGGATGAGAGGTGGAGATGTGTGGCACCTGCTGTCAGGGGGCTGGGTGAGCTGGAGCTGCTCTCCAAACCCAGTGTGGTCTGCTCAGCCTCTGCTGGGTAGGTCATGATGGTGACATTAGCTGAAGGTGCTGTATGCACGTTTTCCTTTTAACTCCTCCATAGAAGACAGATGGCTGTAACTGAGGGCAGCCTAGCAGGTCCTACAGTGTAAACTGTCCAAAAATAGAGCTGTAAGGGACCTTTGGATATAAGCTTATATTTTCCCCCCACATCCCTCTGTCTCAGGGTGTTTCACTGGATAGAACTTCCTAGAAAGACAAAATCTAGCTTGCCTTTTCTCACTTCCTCCTCAGAACTGCAGTGTATCCACTTAACAAGAAACATGCCATCAGTCAGCCCCAACCTGTAACAGTCCCAGCACCAGCAGCTGAGGAGGCCCCACACTTCTGCTTCTGTCATGGGACAAAGACTGCCCAAAAGTGCTGCCCAAATATGTGAGAATCATAATATTGGAATGTTTTGGGTTTGGGTTTGAAGTGACCTTCAAAGATCACCTTGTTCAACCCCCTCACCTGGGGAAGGAATATCTTTCACTAGAGCAGGTTGTTCATCCAACCTGGCCTTTCCAGAGATAGGTCATCTACAACTTCTCTGGGCAACCTGTGCCAGTGTCTTACCACCCTTCACAAAAAAAATTCTTCCTTACATATAATCGAAATCTACCTTCTTTCAGTTCCAAACTGTAAACTCCATCCTGTCACCACAGGTGTCACCCCAGCTCTTGTTAAAAGGTCTTCCTGTCATACTCTGAAGTATACCTGTATATACTGAAAGGCTGCAATAAGGCCTCCCCAGAACCTTCTCTTTTTCAGGCTGCACAACCCCAGCTGCCTTGGGCTGTCCCCTTAGCAGAGATGCTCCAGCCCCTGAGCACCTTGGTGGCCTCCTCTGGACTCAGTCCAACAGGTCTGTGTCTTTCTCATTCTGGAGGCCCCAGAGCTAGGTGCAGCACTTCAGGTGCAATCCCAAGAGTGTGGTAGTGGGGGAGAATCCATCACCTCCCTTGCCTTGGTGGACACACTTGACCCGCAGCCCAGGGTATACTGACTTTTTGGGCTGTAACTGCCCATTGCCAGCTGAATTTTTCATCCACCAGTATCCCCAAGTCTTTTTCTGCAGGGCTGCTCTCACTCCATTCATTCCCTGTATTGATAGTGGAGGTTGCCCCTACTCAATGGAGGGCCTTGCACTTGGCCTTTTGAACTTCATGTGCCCAAGTCTCATTCTCCAGATCATTTTGTTTTAGTGCTGGGCAGACAAACCAAGCACAGATCCACACTACAGAACAGTGTGGATCTGAGTGAGCAGAAAGGAAACAAACAAGCACAAATGAGCTCTTCACAATTTCACACCTCTGTGCTGTATTTGAAGAGCAAGACAAGGCTCTGCTAGTAACCAGGGTAATAGATATCCAAACCAGCTTTGGATATGACAAAACTTTTGGCAGTTGACCTGAGGTGAAGCCACTGACAGCTTATGTTGCATATCTGTGTTAGAAAATGGTGAATAGTGAAAATTTTGGGGAATCCACCCGCCTGCAGCCAGCACTGCTGTGCCCATGGCTGTCCTCTCAGCAGAACTGCTGCATGTAAAGGCCAGATGGGTCTGCCCACCTCTAACAGCAGCAACAAGGATCCCAGTCCCCCTCTGCCTCAGTCCCTAGAGCAGGAGACTTTTAATGTGGAGTTTGTGTGTTGCAATGTACTGACAACCAGAAGGGGCCCTGGGCTGAGGCTTGTCTGCAGCAGGGTGAGCCAAGTAGCTTGTCAGAAAATTCTCACCTCCAAGTGCAGAAATCTCCTCTGTACCTGAATACAGATATCTGAGAGGGGAGATACATCCCATACAGGTGTTTTCTACTAGTTCAGCTCCTTTGAAAGGCTGGTGGGCACTGATGTTAAAATAGTGGCTGTCAGAAAATGCTCACAGAAATTCCGGTGGCTCATGATCTACACAGAGGGATATTGCTCTGGTATTTTTTCCTACCATATAGGGTGGGTCTTATGCAAGGGGAGATAGATGTGTATGAGCTTATAGTACAGATATCTTTAATAGCAAATGGAGAAAGAGGTGACTGTGGGTAGTGATGTATTTATTTCAAAGTGATACTTTCTTTTAAGGAAAGTGAACAAATAATTATTTTAAATAATTACTTTTTCTGAAAGGTGATTTCTGATTTCTAGTCAGCCCTGGATTTATCTTACAATGGAATACAATGAAAATTGGGCAGTTTTCTGGAAAAATGGTGCTTCACAGTAAGTTCATGCTTCAGATACTTGATCCAAAAGCTTTAAGTTGGTATTTTTGAAATGTACCTTTTTTTAAACCAGAATTTCAAACCCCTGCAAGCAGCTGTAAAGCTGAACTAAAACATTATCTTCATGTTGTCTAATTGTGTTGTTACAAGCTTACCTAATGCTCATGTGAACATGCACTCAAAAACATGGAATCAGAATCCTGCTGCTTTTTTGCCCTTTCATTTTGTGTCAAAGAGCATTTTAGGTGCAAGATTTCAATTGTCCTTTAATGTTTAATGATTGTAACCTTAATTTCAGTGGTTCTGCTGGAAGATAAGTGATTAAAAGCAATATTGAGGAAAAAAAATAGAAATATTAGGAGTCATAGACAAAAAAATCTTGAAGTTCACTCTTGTGTCTGACTTAATTTAGCTGTGGATGTGTACAGTGAGAATACCTCCACTTGAACTGGCTGTGTTCCAGTGCACAGAAATAAGGTATTGCCAGAGTCTCAGGTTTGTTTCCTATTTTAGCTGTTCAGTACACTTAGATACTCTTGAAATTGTCTGATCCAATGGTATTAATTATGGCTTTAAAATGCTGGTATCTTTTGAATGGCTATAAGACGCCTGTAAATTACAGGTCAGATGGATTGTAAATGTCTAATTATGGTTAAATGAAACCTCACTTTCATCTGCTCTAGAAAAGGAATACAGCCATCCAAAGAAGAATAAGAAAAAAGAGATACTTTTGTCCACAATACTGTAAAAGAAAATGTCAGAATTGTGTGTCACTGTGGTCAGCCATTTAACAGATATGTGGTCTTGGCTTACTTAATTGACCTTATTTTTGAAATCTTATTTTTATTCCGATTTTTTTTTTGTAAGCATCAATTATTTAAGTGTAATAGATGTAAACTTATGAAATAATTTCATAAAAATTAAACATATTATCCATTGAAGGATATCCTACATCCTATCCAAAACTGTTTAGTTGAAATAACAATTAATAGATTCTTATAGATTTGTTTTTATTTCCTGCTTTTACTGACCATCCAGAAACACAAAAGACTCTTGAAAGCAGGTCCTGATGTCCTTTATTTTACATTCTAAGCATCTCTCTGTACCAAACTGGACACTGTGTTCATTCTCAACTTCAGTAAAAGTGCTAAAAAAACCCTTTCCTTTTTAACTGTTTTTTCAGAGACCCTTTTACCTCGCTGTTTCGGAGGGTGTAGATGAAAGGGTTTAGCATGGGAATAACAACAGTATAGAAGACTGAGATGGTGTTGCTTTTGTTGGGTGAAGATGCGGCTCCAGGCTGGCCGTACATGAAGAACACTGTCCCAAAGAACAAGCAGATTGTCATCATGTGAGAGGAGCAGGTGGAGAAGGCTTTGTGCCTGCTTTCAGCTGAAGGCATTTGGATGATTGTGATGATTATATAACCATAGGAGATAAAAACCACCAAGGCAGTGCCCACAATTATTGACCCACACACGGCCAACATGACAAGTTCATTGACGAGCGTGTTGGAACAGGAGGCGTGGATCACTGCAGCAACCTCACAGAAGAAGTGGTTTATTTCTCTGTGCCCACAAAAGGACAAACTGAACGTGAAACCTGTCTGGATGGTGCAGTTGATGCAGCCTGACAGATAAGAGCCCATCACCATGAGAACACAAAGCCTTCTGCTCATAATGACTTGGTAGAGCAGTGGGTTGCAGATGGCAGTGAAGCGATCGTAAGCCATCATGGCAAGGAAGAAGGCTTCTGTTGTACCAAAGAGAGAGAAGAAGAACATTTGTGAAGCACAGCCACTGTAGGAAATGCTCCTTCTACCCAGTAAAAATGCCAGTGCTGCCCTGGGAGTGATGACAGAGGAGTAACAGATGTCCAAGGTAGACAAGTTCTCTAGGAAAAAGTACATTGGAGTGTGCAGGTTGGAGTCCATCCTGATGATGAGAATCATGCAGATGTTTCCCACCACAGTGACAAGGTACATTGTGGAAAAGAGAACAGAGAGAAGGAGTTGTGATTCTGAGTGGGATTTGAACCCAATCAAAATGAACTCACTTATCCTGGTGTGGTTTTCCATCTTTGCTTTCAGATGATGTTCCAAAAGGAAATTAGGATGCAGATAGTTTGCCCGGAGAAGCAATTATAGAAGAATAAGGCAGACAATGAGATATATGAAACATAAGAAATACTAAATATAAGAGACAGATGGGGAAAAAAGTATAAAATAATTGATATATCATATCTGCACATTTTTGTCAACTATTACAGGTAATTTGTAAACTAATAATCCTGTAATATTATCTTCAGTATAAAGAAACATCCTGCATGCAGCTTATCCAAACTATTTCAATAAACTTTACAACCAACTAGAAACAGACACTTCATTCTACAGTTAAAGACCTATTTCAGATTTAACTGGGCAGAAAAAAATCTCATGCTAAGATTGCAACTAACCCACAAAAGACTGCTCTCCCCTAAATAAAAGAACAAGGAAATGTGCTTCTTCACATGATGCAAAAAAATTGAAAATATATATGAGCCAAGAAATGTATTAAAATAATGTGGATAATTTTTTTAAAAACCCAAGTCTATTATTTAAAAAAACCACATTTTTTTCATGTGAGAAACTGAATTTTTTCTTTTCTAAAAGTAATTGAAAAAAAACCCTTCAAATGTTGAGATTTCTGAAATAAGTTATCTCTACTCAAATGTTAATTCACATAGTATGTTAAAAATTGAAAAATTGACAGAATGTTTCAAGTAATTCCTTTTCAATTCTATTTAGTAATTTTATTTTCATAAGCTAGCTGTCCTCTCACCTAGGCTTGAATATATTCCGTGGGTTGATGCCTGCATTAGAACTCATAGTTTGGATGCCTTTAAATTCAATGGACAGAGGTAAACACTCCAGCTTTAGAGTATTTACCGTAGATGGTATGAATCATGTTTTAAGATTTTCTGGTTTTCTCCATTGATCTAAAGGGAAGTCCAGCTATTCTGTCTGTGAAAAGATGGATGTAGATGCAAAGAGCTGAGTGACAGAAATCCCCATCCAGTTACTGGTATTTTGTTTGGTTTGCTGTCATTTCCGTTGGATAATTTTTCTTAACCAGCATGTACCTAACCTTTTCAAAGCATTGAACTAATTTTAACACATTTCTCCATATCCCCCCATGGTATTTGAAATGTAGCCTCAGCTGTAGGTACCCTCAGCAGCTCTATTTAATCCTTTGTTCTTATTTACCCATGAGTCTTAGGAAAGGGAAATAAATTTGAGAAAGAATTTCTCTTTGCATAACCTTGCTCATCAAATATTTTGGCTAGTTTTCCTGGAGATCTTTGTGTGCAGAGAGCTCAGGTTTAGGCAGTTAAGGTCAAGTATCCAGTGAAAGCCTTTTCAAGCCTGTTGTCTACAGGTTTCACAGTTCCTAAAGCTTCCCCTATTATCAAAAGAGAGAAATAGATGCATCCACAGTGTGATTCTTCTAGTCTCACCCTACCTGTTCAAAACGGGGTAAACAGTCCCTTAGAAGTAGCTTTCTTTGTTAGAAAAGGAATAAAGCTAGCCAAGAAGAGAATAAGAAAAAAATAGATACTTTTGTCCACAATAATGTAAAAGAAAACATCAAAGTTGTGTGTCATTATGGTCAACCATTTAACAGATGTGTGGTCTTGGCTTACTTAATTGACCTTATTTTTGAATTCTCATTTTTATTCTGGTTTTATGTGTAAGCATCAATGATTTAAGTGTAATAGATGTAAACTTATGAAATTATTTCATGATAATCAAACATATTGTCCATTGAAGGATATCCTACATCCTACCCAAAATGGTTTCATTGAAATAACAATTACTACTGCTTTAAGTAAATGGCTTTTTAAAGAGGCTAACAAAAACCTCAGCTAAGAATGAAGATGCTGGAAATACTTTTTTAGCCGGTGAGAGGGGAAGATTTTTGATTCACCTGAGAAGTCTCTGGAACTGTCTGTCTCTTGGTTGATCAAACAGAAAATCTAGAATGCAGACACATTAAATACAGACTTCCTGTTAATGTACTTAATTTCCAGAAGAACTAACTTCTGGAAGCCCTGAATACTATATGCTATATAATGAAAAAAAAGAGAAAACAACAATTTTTAATCCAGTCACTAATTTAACAAAATAAAGCTCAGATTTCACACACCACAACACACATACCTTGTCATACGGTCATTAAAGCCAGGTTTGGTTTTTTGGAATTCAGATTTCTTGAACACATTGCCAAAAAATGCTGAACTTTTTTTCTCCTCAGCTGATTTTTTAGTAGTCTCTTGTAATCAATACATCGCTGGCCTTTCATCTGACTGGTTCTAAGGGCATTCTCCTTAGCATGTTGCTTATACATACTTTAACAGGTGTACTTAAAAACACCAGGGATTCAGTTTCCTGAGTCCTGAACCATCACAGCGGACATCTAAACCTCAAATGAGATATTTTTCCCTTGTGCCATTTTTCTTTGCATGCAAAAGAAGAAAAACATAAGGAATATAGGAGAATAAAATAATAAGAATAAAACACAAACAATAAAGTGTAAAGCTGTTTCTGTGTGTCTCCTACCCCTACTTTTTCACTGTTTCTTATGCACAACCCTTCCTGCCCCTTGTAGATTTCTTTCTGCTAAGCAAAACACTGTGGACCTAATCAAGATCTCATTAGCCATTAGAATCTGCTTCCTTCCAGATTATGAAAATAGAACAGACACAATTGCCTTCTCCCCAAGCAAAAATGCTTCTCTTCTCTAAACAAAAGCAAGTTTTCACTAAATGTGTTCTCTTCTCTGACTGGCAGGGAGAGTGCACTCACCATCTGAAAGTTAGAATTATGATTCAGGTAAGGGTGCAGCCTGTAAGGGAACACTGCTCCACTCCAGGAAGGGAAAAAGCATCTCATAACTCTTATTTGGATATCTCAGACACCCTAGGACGTGGCTGTTTTTCAAAAAGCAAATTTGCATTCTTCTCAGCACAGGAGCGTCACATTTAGTTACAGCAGACTGTATGAAATTTTCTTTGTTTAGGCATGTGGTTTTAAATAAATCTACATGAAATAAATGTTTCTGTTCTTGATATAATGGCTTCCCAAATTTTGTGGCTGACAATAGATCAATGTCTTCTAAACCCAGACTATCTTACATTTGCATACATTCTTATCAGCTCCGGAGGCAGAGAGTAAGATTAAATGAGAAGGAGTTTTTTAAAAGGTAAGATTGGACTTAGTCTTACCTTCTTTACTTGTGGGTAGTGACTTATTTACAGTACTTTAAAGGCACTCAAACTTGAATTTGCAAAAGTGTTTATTAGGAAAACTTCCAGAAATAAACTTAGATGCAAGAGACAACTTGCATTCTCAAAAGGTTTGTGTTTGTGTAAGATTTTTCTGTGTTCTCGCCTTCCCTAAGAACACTTAGGAACCCCTGTTGAATAGGTTATGAATTATTTGTTTCAGGTTTTCTAACAGCATTATTATTAGTGTACATAAACCCCGTAATAAATGGATGATAATCCTCTTCACAGTGTATTTGAAGGATTTTCCTGACATTACTTCAAAACAGTCACTTCAGATCAGTCAGTGTGTGCAGCCAAATCACTGTATTAAAGGAACTTCACACCTTACAAAATTTCAATGAAAAACTCACTAAGGAGTACTGAAATGGTATGGTTTGCACTTTATATATGAAAAACTGAAATAAAAGAAGAAGTAGATTAGGTGATTATTGGTGTATCAATACTTTAATATATTGCAATAAGAATGAAGTGAGCCTGATGCTGTACTGATTTTGTCTTGCACAGAGTTAAATTACTTCACTGTAGCCTGTGTGGGACTAAATTCTGGATTTATGATGAAAACCATATTGAGAACACAGGAATGTTTCAGTTATTGCTGAACAGTGCTGGCACAGGCTGGGAGGGAGCAAGAAGTTGTGAGGGGACACAGCTGGGGCAGCTGACTCCAGCTGAGCAGAGAGAGAGACATTCCAGACCATGTGGCATCGTGCTCAGCAATAAAAACTGCAGGAAAAAGGAGAAAGGGCTGTCTCTTCCAAAGTATCTGTTAAGTGTAATCCCCATTTCCTTGGAGATGGCTGAACACAAAAGCATATGTTATAGATAAATAATGTATTTCTAGGGTGATAATCCATATCCATGAGTAGTAAAGGAGCTGAGGGTAGTTTGCTTAGATGTCTAAATAGACATGTCAAAACTTTAGATATTTTTTAGAAGAATTCATATCTAGCTGTATCTGTGGCTCTTGGTTTTTAATGCAAATCTGAAGAACTACTGGATTATTTTTTGTTACTTTACAGTGGTTCATATTGTAGGGTATATTCATTTTGTATCAATTACCTATTTCCTCATAGCAGATTTTCTGCTAATACCTGGATTACAGCCAGCACCTTGCATTTCTGGTGAGAGCTCCCCACTATGGTTAACTTCAAGCTGTTCTGACATCTCTCCTTAACATTGTGTCCAAGTCCTCAAAAAGGTCTTGTTTGAAACAATTGGCAATACATGGCACAGTAAGCACAGACAAGTTTCTTCCAGGTTTCTTCCCTGGAAAACTGAATGTTTCATCTGCAAAACTGGGTAAGTCAGTATGCTAGTAGAGAGCATAGAATATCAGATACCATGGTCTCAGTCATAAACTCAAACCCAGATTTAATATGGTCACATGGAGATGCACTCTGCTACCAGATTGATTTATTTGTTTGTTTATTATAGAATATTAAAAGTTCTGAAGCACTGTGATAGTCTGAACATGGAGCAGTTTTCTTAGAGGCACCATTTGATTTCTAATTGATAATCAGATTTTCTCACAGGCGATCCGTGTTCCACTCAGATTCACCAGCTGTGTTTCCAGACTCCTGCATGAGGAGTCCTGACTCCTGATGACACACTGCTGGATCCAAGGCTTGTGCAGCCTGAAGGAAGTGTTGAAATGATTTATCCTTTCAGGTGTGTCTGGATTTACCTCATGGAAGACATTATTTGGTGTGCAGTGAGGTTATTTAGGGCGCCTTGGTCCTGTTGTGAAGCTGAGACAGCTGCAAAGTGACAATGCAGCTGTAACATGAATACAATGAACTACTCACATAACACTTTCTCTAATGCCACATTAGAAAAATTTTCTTCTTCAGAGGATGGTTCCTTTTATCCTACACCAGGTGTCTAAGAATGTTACTATTACCCATCCTTTTCTGCTGTCTATTTCTTTCAAGGGATAATAACAAAATCTTGGCCTAAATAAATCACACATAGATAGCTGATTTTCACACACATTTTACAATGATATCTGGATTCTATTCCATCTAGGACAAACAAATCTGGGGTTCATTTTCTAGTATTTCCAAACATCTTTAAAAACAGAGCAGTCATTCAGCTAGAGACTTTTAAGAAAGGGTAAGAGTGTAGATTCTTAAAGGGAAAACAAGCAAAAAAACCCCAAACCCACACATCTTGAGTCAAAGCCATAGTAAATACATAGATCTAACTTAGATATATTAAGGTCTAGTTCAATAAATACGAGTAGTGTTTACATGAATAGGAGAGTTTGGCATGGATTAGGGTCTGGACGTCCTGACTTGAGTTCATCAGCACTGCCAGTTGATCTTCAGGAGCAAAGCCCCTTCTCTGGGACTGTTTAGTTGATTTCTTTGGTGTGTCTTCTGCAAGTAAAAGTCTTTCTCATGGCAAACCTGACTTCTTTGTTTCTAAGACAATATATGAGAGGATTCAGGAGTGGCACAACCACCGTGTACAGGACTGACACCAGCTTGTTAGCACGGTAGGTGTACATGAGCTTGGGGTGGGCGTAAGTGAAAAGAGTGGTGGAGTAGAACAAAACCACCACAGTCAGGTGGGAGCTGCAGGTGGAAAAGGCCTTTTGCCTCCCCTGAGAAGAAGGAATCTTCAACACAGTGAACAGGATGCAAACATAGGAGGCCACCACAGTGCACAGAGGCACCATGATCACCAGCAGAGCCAAGGTGAAATCCACTAGCTCAGCCAAAGAGGAATCGCTGCAGGAGATATTCAGGAGGGGTGAAATGTCACAGAAATAATGATTGATCTTGTCCACACCACAGAATGAGAGCCGGGCTATGAAGCTCAGCTTGATGGAAGAAGTGGTCAAGCCACACACCCAACAGCCAGCTAGCAGCTGAGCACAGAACCTGTGGTTCATGATGAGGGGATACCTGAGGGGTTTGCATATGGCCACAACGCGGTCATAGGCCATGGCAGCTAACAGAACATACTCAGTGCAAACAAAAGTTACAAAGAAATGCAGCTGTGTCATGCACCCCTGGAATGAGATACGTTTGTCATGAGACAGGACATCTACCATCATCTTTGGCTCAATGACAGAAACATACCAGATCTCTAAGAAAGACAGATTCCCTAGGAAGAAGTACATGGGTTTTTGCAGGCTGTGGTTATTTCGGATGGTGAGAATGATAAGGAAGTTTTCCAACACAGTTAATAAATAAGCCAGAAGTAAAGCAGAGAAGAGAAGCAGCTGCTGTTCAGCAGTGGTGGGAAAACCCAGGAGAATGAAATACATGACTTTGGTTTCATTCCTCCCACCCATTCTGTGGAAGAAAGATGAACCTTATCCACCTGCAATAAATTAATACAATGACACCTAACTATGCAGGCTTAAATTCACAGCCATATATTACACCACCACTTAAAGACACTGTAAAAGCTCAGACATTTTGTTGCTGGGTTTTTAGAAATTACTTCGTGAAATTTATCTGCTCAATTCAGAATTTTTCATTTTAAAAATTAAAGCATTCTTTTAAATTTACATTTCATGGAGATAAATATACATTACAAATCTTGTCTCATCTAAGTGAAATGATGAATGATGCTAATATACTATCCATCCAGTATAAAGAAATCACAGGTTATGAGCTTATAAATAAACATTCACATTTCCAATGCTTTAGTTTCTAAATCTAAACATTTCTGAAGTTATATCCTATATATTCCATGAGCTGTAAGGGAAATGTGAAATACTACAAGGATATATTCATTTCAATAATAAAAAACCCCTCCAAACACATCTGAAGGAGCCCACTAGAGGTTTCTATATCTGGCTCTGAGCACACTTACATCTACACGAAGTCTGTTGAGATGATACACATAGCATCCCAGATACAGCATAAGTGCAAGCAAATTAAAATTCTGGGTCTGGTTGGCAACTAACTCAGATTAATCCTTCAAAAATAAGAATAGCTCAGCCTGTGCTGTTAAAAAGAAAACTGTTCTCAACCTTCTGTAGTGGGAATCCACTGCCTTAATTGATCCTGGAGAATATGATCAGTAGGGTACAGACGAAGTGTGGACTGGTATGTCAGTTGTGTTATACCTGCACAGATAAATCAACACTTTATTTACCTTTGGTATCTCATGAGATCCAATTCAGAAATTACAGCTAGCCTCCCAATGGAAGCAATCACAGAAAGAGGAGGGATGTTATTGTTTCCTCTGTGATTCCATGCAGAGTAGAAGAAACTCTGAAGATTTTTTTTTCTGAGACACTGAACAATGAAAAAATACCAGCTAGTGTCTACTGATTTTACAGAGGAAAGTAAAAGCATACCCTGAGGCAGAGGATATGGCAGTCTTTTACCAAAAGGTAATCTAGAAAAATATTTTAGATTAGTGCCATAATCTAACTCAGTAACCTTAACTGGTAATCACTTTTGGAGCAAGTGATTTTGCATAAGTGTCATTTCACTCACATTGGAGTTATGTGTACAATCTTCAGACACACCAATAGCCAAGCTATGCATTTTCTGAATTTTATGATACAGTGCAGATAAGTTAAGAGCAAAAGGAGGATCAGAGATGACATTGATCTGTTACCTGATGAGGTCAGTTGCCTCCCAAGCAGAGCTGAGGTGCTGCTGCAGGATTCTGTAGCACAAAGAATACAAAACCTGATCTGGTCCCCTCCACACTGCTGGGGGGAGCAGTCCCTGGAGTCAGCTATTTGTAAAATCGCCTTCCAGTTGGTCTCATGTGAATCAGATACCTTACTTAAGCCAGAACCATGATTAAAATTACATTCTTACAGTGAGAATAATGGGAGTTTAGCATCTAGGAGAGCTGGAATCACAGAAGTTATTTGGCTGTTGGAGCATACAGTTTGATTTATTTTGCAAATATATAAGAATCTAGTGACATTTGACACACTTCATGGTATGCTGGTTGAATTCTGACTTCTGGCCAAAGCCATATGTGCATGCTCAGGAATGTAAGGGCATCTCATGAAGAAGACAACTTTAAAATAAGTGCATAGAGAAGGGAGAGCAGTGTTGTCAGAAGCACGAGTGTTAGTTCTTACCTCAGTTCTGTTAGGCTGATGAGGGTCCAACTCCCATGGACCAATTTTGGGATCCCTGCAATTCAAGGAAAATGTGGATAAACTAGAGAGGTGCTTACTAAAGCCTGCTAAGATGTGAAGATATGACTCAGGGTACATGCACCATGAAAAGAAGTTGATGTAGCTGGGTTTGTTCAGTATGGGGTATTGGAGGCTGTGCTGTGGTCTAACAGTAACAAGCTATAAAAAGGGATAAAGATAATGATTTTCAACTCAGTAGCTGCTATTCAGGCCATTAGAAGATGTGAGGTCAGAACAGTGCCTAAACAGTTTCCCTGAGAGATTTTAGTACCTCTGACATTTTCAGCTCTCAGCTAGACCAAGCCACAGCTGACGTAATAGAGACATGGGGAGAGTTATGATATAAAAGGGAGCTCAAATTATTAATATATTCACATCTGGAGTACTGCATGCAGTTCTTGGCTCCCCAGTGGGAGAGTGACATGGATGTACTGGAGAGCATCCATTCCCTGGATAGTACTGAACATATTGCTCATATGTTGAAATCTATTCAGTGAGTACCTACTGAGCCAGATTCACTTCCCTAAGCATCCATTCCTGTTGCAGTTTGAGATGCCACAGGCTTTTCCTTTTGACATCCAGAACAAAGAATCATACAAAAACTTGTGTTGGAAGGCCAGAACTTTACTTCCAGAATGTTTTAACTCACTCTGCTGTCACGAACATATTTCAGGGTGGTCAGGTTTTTCAGGGACTTGTCAGGTCAAGCTTTGAAAATCTCAAAGGACAGAGATTTCATTACATTTCTGGGACTGTGTTGTGGTGCTTCATTACTCTGACTGATTTTGTTTGATCTTTTTCTCATTTTTTGGACTATCTTATCTGAATTTAATTCATTGGAACAAGTTCCTGTTGCTTTAGTCCTTTCAGGCATGCACCATTAAGAATTGCATCTATCTCCTCTATAACAGTCTTCAGATGGCGGCAGACTGCAGCTAAACACCTCCTCAACATTCTCTTTCCCAGACTTATAAAACTGCTTCTGTCTGTCTGTGTGTGTGTGCTGTGTGCTCCCACCCTTCTGTCATTTGGTAACTCTTTGCTGGACTGTCCAGTTTGTCCTTCTTGTAGTGGGAAGTGCCAGACTGGACACAGTAACATTGATGTAGTCCTGGGTAACAAACATAGCCAAGGATCATCAGGCCTGCTGGTGCAAGATTTTGCATTTGTGTATTAAATTACCTTAAAGTTCTTTCTGACCCTCTCCTTTGAATGTTACTTTAGGAAAGACCTTGTTTAAATAACTGATTCTTCTCTTAGTGCTTATGTCTCCTCATGTAATGTTGAAGGACCACAGGAAAATAACATCTAAAAATCAGGAGGCTCATTTAGCATTTAAAATGGAAATTAAACTATACAAATTAACCCTCTTCCCCAAAAGTAAAGGTTTGTTTTCTGAATCTGAACTACTTCCCAAAGTTATATTTGAAGTTAATAAAGAAAAAAACTTCTCAGTGGTGGTTCATGGTCTCCTATCACAGCTATCTAAAATGACTGATATTATCTGAATTACTGAAGTTCCCATCCACATTCCTGTGAAGAAAGTTGATGTAACTATTTATTTAGTACCTCAGGTTCTTGAATCCCAGTTTCATGTTAAGTTGGATCAAGGTCAGGATGCAATTTTGTTCTTTGATGCATATCAAAAAAAAATTACATAAGGAGAAGGCAATTATGTTTATAGCCTTTTCTACTCATCAGGAATGATGTGTGATGTGTTCAGTTAGAAAAAGCTTTTACATTCACATAGATACATAGATTTTAGCTGAACATGCAGATTGACTCGGGAGAAGGAATTGTTAAGCACTGATGTTGAAAGAGAACCCTAATAATCATTTCTGTCAAAGTAAAAATCTTATTCAGACACATTCAGTTGGAAGATTATCTTCCAAGCATTACATTAATGATCAGATGCAGAAACTCTGGAGAGAGCAGCCCTGCTACACAAGACCTTCAATAAAGTGTCCTTTACTTCCTGGTTCCTCAGGCAGTAAATGAATGGATTTAGCATTGGAGTGACTATGGTATAAATTATGGAAACCAGCTTGTTGAGATCCCTGGAGTCTACACTCCTGGGCCGAGCGTACATGAAGAGGGTGGCTGAGAAGAAAATGACAACCACAGCCAGGTGAGCAACACAGGTGGAGAAGGCTTTCCTCCTGCTCTGGGCCTTGGGAATGAGCAAGATTGTGCTGATTATGCAGGTGTAAGAAATGATGATGACAGAGAGGGGGATCAGCAAATTAAACAAGGCCGTGACAAAGTCCACCAGCTCAGCGAGTCGCCGCTTGGTGCAGGAGAGGTTGAGCAGCGGGCTGATGTCACAGTAGAAGTGGTTGATGATGCCGGGGCTGCAGAAGGAGAGCTGGGAGATAAAGGAGACCTTGAGCACGGCTATCAGGAAGCCGAGCAGCCAGGAGGCCACGGCCAGATGCAGGCAGGCCCGGCGGCTCATGGTGAGCGCATAGTGCAGCGGGGTGCAGATGGCCACGTAGCGGTCGTAGGCCATGACGGCCAGGAGGCCGCACTCTGTGCACACCAGGGCGATGAAAAAGTACATCTGGGCCATGCAGCCTGTGAAGGAGATGCTCTTATTCCTCACCACGAAGGTGACCAACAGCTTGGGGACGGTGACCGAGATGTAGCAGGCCTCTAGGAAAGCTAGGTGGCCCAGGAAAAAGTACATGGGCTTGTGGAGCTGGTGATTGGTGATTATTAAAGTGATGATGACAATGTTCTCTGTGACAGTCAGCAAATACACTGCAAGGAAAATCACAAACAGCAGAGCCTGCAGCTCTGTAGAGGTAGAGAATCCCAAGAGGATGAACTCATAGATGTGGGTGTCATTTTCTTGTACCATGGTGACCTTGAAGACCTGGAATGTATGAGGAAGAAAAAGGAAGGAAAAAGGGAACATTTTGTATTATCTCCCCCAAGCATCCTCTTCATACTGGACTTGCAAATACACAGTTTAAACAGAGATTCCACACCAATTGACATTCCTTATTATTTAACCACTTCTGAAATTCTTTTGTGCCCTACAGCAGGATTGGTGATTCAGATGCTGGCTCCTAGAAAATATATGGGCTTCACTGAATTTCTTCACAGACCTTCTTACCACTATCTTCACTTAAAACACAGTCAAAGGGGAAGAGACCACATTATTAAATGTGTATTTGATCTCAGTTCTGAGCTACCCCCCCAGACAGAAGCACACTCTTGCTGAGTGACTGCACTCATGCACAGCAAACTTGGCTTGAGCTGTTTTACTGTCTCCCGTATTCTTGAATATTTGCAGAAGAAAATCAGTGTTTGTTCTCTCACATAGAGTACTTTAAATAAGCTTGCTAGGGTTAAGGGATATATGCATTTGGGTTTTTTCTTTTGAAATTGGAAAGGACCTGTGCATCTAAAAATTTCTCTCATTTTCAATAGATTGACTAAAATAGGCCACTTCTGCCTCCAAATAACAGTTTTTACATAGAGTCTTAGACTACAATAATTACAGTAGCTATACATAATTTTTCTACTGCATTAATTGGTAGAATTAATCTTGATTTTTCACAAAATACCTGAAGTTTGATGTTTATGCCTCTTCTTTTCCACTTTTTAGGGAAGATTTCAAACAACTTTTTTTAGCTATTCCTGCACATTCCTATCCAATATTCAACTAACTTCCTAGAATGATGATGATGTTCAGTATTTGTTATTCACAAAATATTTTTCACATAAAATATTAAGGGAAAAAATAATGTTATTAAGAAAAAGAAATATGTATTTTTGTGATTTTATTTGTCTTTGAGTTTCAAAATATTTATTTCAAATTAGATTTTTCTCTTGCATATGGATAATGTGTGTAGAATCCATCTGCATACATAACTTACATATTTCATTACAAGTGCATCCCTGCTGCCAAATAATAAAGTGACAGAATACTAAATAAAATTTCATTTCTAGGGATGGCTTTCACATGTCCCAGCCTTCCATGAGATTTAAGCTGTGGTAAATACTGACAGGTAAGGAAGGTAACTCGTTTTCCAGTATAGCCAGTAGATAATTCAAGCAGCACAAGGAAAAAACCTAGTTTAAGTGATTTAGCATACAATATAATACAAACCATAATTGAAAAGTGCCTGAATGAAAAGGATATCAAGAAGAGAAAACAAAAATTATGGTTCCCCATTCCAATACAGGCTTTTAAAATTCTATATCTGCCTTATGGTACCTTAGAATATTGATTGGCACTACTTTAATTTTAAAAGGCTGATTAATTGGAGGATTTCAGGTACCTGTCCTCAAATAACAGATCATTCTCAGGCGGCACAGAAAGATTATTTCCATGTTTCAATAATTAAGCTTTTCAGGGTAAAAATAATGGTGAATGTTTTTTACATTCTAGTCCACTGAAAGTAGAATACAAATACCTTTTTTACTACATAAACATGTTCAGAAGTACTGCTATTGCACAGAAAACACAGAGAGAGAGTGAGGGAAAGGTTATATTTAACTTATATTCTCAACAGAGGTCATAAGATTTTTAAAAGCACATACATTACAATAAGAAATTTCCATATTTCTAGTCTTTTAATCTTAAAAGTCCAGCTCTGTTTTACTTTCCAAGCAATCCCTCTCTCGTCTGTCTCACACTTTGAGAAACATGTCTGTGTTTCTCTTGAAAACTACTCACAAATTCACAGAATCCCAGAATGGGTTGGGTTGGAAGAACTTTAGAGACCATCCAGTGCCAACCCTGCCATGGCAGGGACACCTTCCACTGTCCCACGCTGCTCCAAGCCCCTGTCCAACCTGGCCTTGGACACTCCCAGGGATCCAGGGGCAGCCTTCCCTCACAGGGAAGAATTTCTTTCTAATATCTGATCTAAACTTACACCTTTTCAGTTTAAAGCTGTTCCCCCTGTCCTGTCACTCCAGTTCCTGGTAAGAACTGGGAATGCCGTTTCCGAGACACAACTTGCATTAGAACTCTCAGAGTTTAGGTGAGATCAGATGAGAAGAAACACCTCTAGCAAACCTACAGAAAAAGAAATTAAATGCTGCTCTTTGTCTCGACAAGAGATCAGTATCTATGCTTCTTTCTGTCTTTCATTTAGCTATACCTTACCCCTTTGCTTTCCTGCTTCTCTCCGAATGGCTGGAAGCCGGAGGGTTTGTAAAAAGCTGCGAGCATAAACAGCTCCTGCAGGCTTCTGTCGCTTCAGCTGAGCCTAAGATTTCCCAGGATGGTAAAATACCTCTTAGTACATTATCCTTCAAAGCCCAAGAGAACTGGGAACAGAAGTAGAGGGAATAAATTTCCCTCCTTTCTAAACCTCATGGAAGGTGTTGCTCCACTGGTGGTTGGTTGTTTGCTTGTTATTTTTTTATGTGCTAACTAGCTATTGTAGCACTATTCATAATTTTTTTTTTCTTTCTCCAAAGCCACTGCTGTCTGTGTGACAAGGCATCAGACTAGAACTCAGGACATTTGTACTTTGCTGGTGGCTCATGATGGGTAGCTCTGACCAATAAAACTCTTCACTTACCAGAGCCTTGGTTTCTCCATGCATTAAATAAATATTGCACTGGTCTTGAATAGTACTTGAGGTTCCTCAGAGAAAGTAGTACCCAAGAATTAAGTATCAGTAATATTTTAGGTGTGAAAGACACCATTCAGAGGGGAAATCCAACTCCCTATGTGCCTACAGCTTAGAGTGAGATACCGCCCAGAGAGAGGACACCCAAATCCATGTGGAAACTACATGACTGAACTCCCAATAAAGTCATGGATGGATGCCCAAGGCACTAAAAATCTGTTTCTTTCTCCAGAGGATTAAAATAAAGCAGATGTATCCCAGACATCTATGTGTGGCTACAGGAACTTCAACTTTGTGCTGCTGGAAAATCCATTCCTTGGGAAAGTTAAGACTTCATCCCTGGAAATCTGATTCTCATAAGAAGTAGAGTGCAAATAAATGTAACCCAGGCAGACAGTCTGAACGTTTTGGCCTTATTTCAGGGTATTGTCAAACAAAAAGGGAGCAGTGAAGCACTCCAGAAGAGACCTGTTAAGTTTTCAGGCAGGCCCGCATGTACTTTTGCAAATAAATTCTGTTTCTAACTTAATCCATGGAAATCTTGAGTTGTCCGTTAGACACACCTTTATGCTTCATGCAGAGTTAAAGCTCCCAGGAGTCACACAGTCTGTTTTCTGTTTCATGGAACTGCAAACACTTTTCTGGACTGTAGTACAACTTGGAGTTACTTTGAAGAGAAATTTCAAAGAGTTCACAGCAATACAAGACAGACCTGCGTGAAATGCTGTGATGTGATGTGATGAGCTCATAGCAATCAACTCTGTGGGGTTAATGCCAGGTAAATTTGATCGGGGGGCACGGATCAGTTGGGGTGGGCTGTTATTAACAGCAGACTTGAAGAGAGACTTCATGTTTGTTGTATTTATTGATGCTCTGATGAAATTCATGTCAACACCTGGAATTATGGATAGACATTTAGAGTTGTACCAAGCATAATTAAAGTCATAAATAATAACCAGTTTTGGTTACAGTACTTTTGGATGCCTGCAGATAAGAGCAGGAGGATGAAATTAAGAAAAGCTGGGTATTTGTAAGTCTAACTGTGGCCTGCTAATTCTTATCCCCCTTTCTGCTTCTCAGTATTCTGTTAAATTAATGATCTTTCAGGGATATAAACAGTAATAATGCAAGAGAACTCTGCAAAACATTTAAATAATTTTGTGTATGTGACAACTGACCTTCATTTTTATGCCGTATTTTCTTGTTACTACTCACCTACACTTTTTTAGCCTACCTATTTCATTATTTCACAGACACTTACTAGCATTTTCTTGGCATTTTAAATTAGGAGTAAGCTTCATTTTTAGGCATATAGGATGCTATGTCGTCCTGGTTTAGGGACATGCTATAACAGATTGGCACCAACAGAACACAATCACCTTATGTGGGGCTTCAATAATTCTTTGTAGACAACTGTATTTTCCATAAGTAAATAAAGATAAACTCTCACTGGAGTCATTCACTTAAGCATCCTTTAGCTCTGATGTATCTAAATGTCTCCGTTAAGATTAAATTAATTATGAAATTACCTGAAAGTGTTTATTTCTCTCCTGTAACTACAAGAAACACTTTCATTTCAGTGTGGTTGGAAATGTCTGTATTACAGATAATTGCCTCTAGGACAAGTCTTACCAAAAAACTGCATTCCAAAAAGCGAAAAATCTCCATATTGGAAGTTCAGGCTGTCACCTTCTTGCTCATCAGAAATCTCAGTGTTGTGATGCCTTAGGATTTGAGCTTTTATATTTTTCATCTATTTGTAATCCTGCAATTGTTTAGTGCATAACTCCAAACTCCATACACAGTGTGAGCTGCTGCTTTCCCTTTTTGGTCAGACACAACAATTCCTCTCCAGGCCTGGAATCAAGAACATCTCACTGCCTCAGGCCCTGAGAAATGTAAATAAAAGTGAGTTGGGGGGGAGCAAACTTGGAGTAAATGACTTCATTACCTGAAGCTGTAATTAGAAGATTAACCCCCAATATGCAAAAGGACTAAACTTATAAAAGTGTGAAAACCCATGATCCATTTTTGGGTGTAACCCCTGGGGGGGCTTTGTCTGCCCTAAATGTACCTGAAGGCCGTTCAGTAAATAGAACTGCTTTTTATTCCCTTAATTTTGTCTGCTTTTAGGTAGCCCGTAAAGGCATCAGTGGAAGTGCCAGGGAATAATTGACTGATGCAGGTTTCTTGTTGTTTCCCCATCACTCAGAACACTCCCACAGAAGCTGACACCTGGGTGGGGGCCCTCCTTGGCCCCAAGCCCGGGGCTGACACAGGGCTGAGACACAGGAAGGATCTGCTGCGCTGGATCTGCCCCAGCAGGTGTGTGAGCACAGGGGAGGAAGGAGAGAAGGAGAACAGCAGCTGCTGAGCTGTGAGCATTGAGAGAACCACAGGTGAGTGTTGTGAGCTGTGAGCATTGAGAGAACCACAGGTGAGTGTTGTGAGCTGTGAGCATTGAGAGAACCACAGGTGAGTGTTGTGAGCTGTGAGCATTGAGAGAACCACAGGTGAGTGTTGTGAGCTGTGAGCATTGAGAGAACCACAGGTGAGTGTTGTGGATGGGGTTAGGCTGAGGAAGGAGGAGATGCTTGTTGGAACCTTGGGCATTGAGAATTTTAGACTTTCTGTGCTGACAGGTACTGACTTCTAAGAAAACACTGCACTTGACCTGAGGCCTTGGAACAGGCTTCTAAAATTGATTGATAGCACTGGGATTGTGGGTGTGTAGTTTGAATAGAAGTGTGTGATATCACAGGGTGGAAAACTTAGGGTTTAAGGTTTTTGAATATAATAATATATATAAAGCAAGATAGAGGTTTTAAGGTGTAGGCAAATCTTCCTTTTTCACCTTCTTCTTCATGGGTCTGGATAGTATTTTGTAAGTAGATAGAAAAATCCACATTGCAGACTACAGGTGGTTGGTTCTTAGATTAAAATAATTTAGGTGTCATTTCATAATTGGACAGTTTGTTCTTAAAAGGCCTTGTAAAGAGATAGAGACAGAGCCATTTTTCGCTTTGTTAGCTAGAACTCACAGCTTGTGAGACTGTGCTACCAAACACAAAATCCATCTCTCAAGCATTTAATCTTGGCTCTAACAGAAAAGAAGATAAGAAACCCACAGATGCTGAAGAGCAGCTGAAAGCAGGGAATGGTAACATTGACAGACAGAATGCTACAGGGAGTCTTTCCAGGAGGCTGGCATGAAGGAAAGATGTGGCTGAACCACAGGTGTGAACAGCCCCAGAATGGATGGAGAAGCTGACCTAGAGAAAAGGATTGTGACCTTCAAGTTAGAAAGAAAGAGAACTTTCAGCAGTAAGAGATAGAGTAGAAAGCCCAAGGAATCCAAGGAAGTGAGGTCAAAAAGGAGAGCTAGATGGAAAGAGAGAGAGAGAGAGAGAGAGAGAGAGAGAAAGAAAGAAAGAAAGAAAGAAAGAAAGCAAGCAGGCACTGGCTGGGAAAAAAAATAAAACCTGATTCAGAGAAAATCTGAAATGAGAATTATTGGTTTGAACAATTTAAAATGGTTTACTATACTGTTTTAAAATCAGAGCTCATTGTGTAGCATATCTATTTTAAAGATGTAGTATGTATTATAAATACCTAGATGTAAAACTTTCTCTCTAGAAAAACTAATTATTCTCCATACTGTGTCCAGATAGTGCAAAACAAAAGACTTACTCAGTATTTAATAACTACAGTACTTTCTGCCTTTTTGTTTTTGTGTTTTGGTTTGCTTTTTTTCCATTTTGCTGTCAATCCAGAGTTCACAATCTTTTTTGCAGAACTAAGGACATGAGAATCACAAAATTACATGGCCTGGCTATTCTGGTGACAGCAGGAATCACTGGTGCAATCTGGTGGGTGTTTAACCTTTGACAATTATTCTCAACTAGCATATATTTCTATTGCCCAGACTGAGACAGGTTTCTAACTATGCTTATGCAGATACAATGTAAGCATTATACAAAGCTAAATTCAAAATCCCCTTTTACATTCAAAAGATGAAAATCAGCAAGGCGTGGGCCCTTATAACCTCTTCTGTGAAATTCTGTGAGTATGATTAATTGTCTCTGTATATTCCTGTGAGCCCAAGTGTGTGTTTTCATGTTCACATCCCACACCTCTGTGCTCCAGACCAGCACAAGGATCCTGGCCTAGAGCTGGAACTCTGTGGAGTGGATTTAGCTGTGTTTATTCTGCACCACGGTTGGTTTGTGTCTGCCTTGGTTCTCATGTCTGCCACAACAAGGTTTCATAAGTGTGTATTCAGTGCTCTGGAGCCTGAAATTCGATCAGGTGGGGTTAATTCAGAGTTTGCTGGAACAATATTGAAGATCTGTTCAAACTGGAGGAATTGGGACAAGCTTTTCACCCACACACTTTCTCTGCAGCACAGCATCTGTCACAAATACTCACACTTTTGTTTAAAATTACAGTCAGGCTCACATGAGAGGAGATCCCACGTACCAGCCAGAGCAAAGTGATGTTGTGAACACCTTGCTCCAAGAGGCAACTGCACAGTCAGTTTCCAGCATCAGCTGAGATCAAGCTCTGCTGTAAAGCAGACACATTTCCTTTGGTGCAAGTAGTCTTGGGCAAATCAAATCATTCACAGATCCTCAGAGTTGATAGATCTTCAGATAACTTTAGGCTAAGCACCTGTCTTGAAACAGCTGAGGTTTTCAAATCCTCATCACCATCCTGACCCCACAAATGTGTGTTCTGTCAGCTTTGTTTTACCGTTTCAGTCACAAAGGAAGAGGAGGAGAGGTTGATTTTGGTTTTTATCATTGACTCATTGCTTTCTGATCCTGTCCAAGGTACCACCACCCTTTCTCCCCAACCAGAAACCAGGAACATGCAGCCTCTGAAGAGGATTCAGTACTGTAAGTTCATTCTGCATGAATTCTGTCATTCCAGGCCATGAGCACAAGAGTCATTCTTAAAAGCACAAGATCCATGCCCTAGAAGTGCCAATTTCCATTTTGATATAAGACATTCTCCAGTGCCCAGCAGAGACTTCATATGGGCAAATGTGAATCCATTGATGCAGCTCCCCCAAAATCACGCAATGAAAATGCAGCTCAATCCCACCTGGTCTGGACTCCTGGAAGCTGGCTGTGTGTACTAGGAACTGATCCAGGCTTTCTCTGTATTCACTGAAAAAACGTGGGCCCTTTGGCATATTGTCTACTCCCTCTGATTCAGTGTTGTCCACAAACTTGATGAGAACTAACAGATTCTGGATATGGAATCAAGAAAGAGTTTAACCTGGTAGTTTACCAGGGTTTACCTGGAAGTTTACCAGAAACTTCCTGGGTTTTTAATGCTAGTTTCATTTAACTGAACCATATTTTACTTTTTTTCCCCCTTTTTTTTCTTTTCTTTTGTTTTTTTCTTTCTTATAATTACACTGTTCTTATCCCCACTGTTTTTATGGCATTGGTGGCTTTGGTTTCCCCTCTTCATCACTTCTTTTATAATACACACAGTTGTGTCATTCTCTAGAAATGTTACTTTAGGGAGTCTAGCATATATGACTAGGGGAGAAATAAACTTTAATGCCAGTAAAGCAATATGACAAAAGCAATACATTCTTTTTGTCATTAATTTGAAATTTAAAAGATGAGACAGCATTTTCATACCACCCCCCTAAAAAGTTAACATGTCTAGATATATTTCTGGGTTTGTGTGTATGTGATTCTTTTAATTTCCCTCTATCAGTCTGTTTCATCTGTTACTTTTAGTAAGTGTTTCCACTTTACAGAACCTGTTTTTCCTGGTGGAAAATCCTGGAATCAAGACTGGTGGGTTCCCATTCAGTGACCCATCTACAGGAACCTGCACAAGCAATGAGAACGGAGAGCAGTGACCTCTGCTCTGTGTCCTGTGGACATAAACCTGTCAGAAAAATACAAACTTTGTACAAGGTGTTTGGCCTTACTGGACCAGGCTCTCACTGTGTAGAAATAAAACTGAATTTTCCAAAGATGCACCACAGAAACAGACACATTGAAAATAATTTTAAAACTGATTAATTTGCATTCAGCTCTGTTTACACCAGCTGAGTAGTCTATAAAATGTAGTTCACGTTGTATGTGAACAAATATAAATGATATAATAGTGTTTGTGATGGAGTCTGACTGGATACTCACTGACATTGAATCACAGGGCAGTACTGCTGAAACACAGAGAGAGCTCTTGTGGGGCTCATCTCTCAGAAAAAGAAAATCTGAAACTTCTGTGCCATGATGTATTTATGTAGCTTTTATTTCTCCCTCACTTGCAGAAAAACAGTCTTACATGAAACTTCTCTGAAGCTTCCATGGTAAGTGTAACTGTGGCTTCATTACCATGAAATCCCGTTGTTCTCAGAAACAGTCTGTGACTGGCACAGACACGTCAGGGCAGCTGAGAGCAAGACTGAATGAATAGGAAAGGATGTCTAACTAGAAAAGCAACTCTTCCAGAAACCATTAGAAATGCATGGATGAAGACTCTTTAATTTGTTACTTTCAGAAAGGAAACTGAGAAATTATGGTGATTGTTGAAAATATTTTGGTTTAATTTTATCTTAATTCATTTTTTGCATCCTCTGTCACCAGTCACCAAGCTGAAAAACAAGAGGCCTTGGCTGATACTATTTTTAGTGGTAACAGTCACCATCATACATGATGTGGAACATTTTAGGTCCCTGGGATAAATTGTTTTCTGGAATTGCCTATTACAGAGGCAATTTGCACTAGGGAAAAAAATTAAAAAGTAGTAAAAGAGGTATGGACATACTGGAGAGAGTTTACAAAAGGATTATGAAGAGGCTGGGGCATGTCTCCTATGAGGTAAGGCTAAGAGAGGTGGGACCATGCAGCAGAGAGGAGAGAAAGGTCCCCCACCTGCTCTGGAAAGCAGCCTGGCTGAACTTATTAGCAGAGCTCTAAACTCCACTCCTTGTGGGAAGATGTTCTTCTAAATGTCAGAGATAAGCCAGTAAACAACACCCCAGGAAGCATCAGGGAAATACCAGTCCATCATCCCAAAGGAATTAGGGAGTGCTCTTTCCAAAACAGGAGATCAACAGCCCAGCTAAAGAGCCTCCATCAGCACACAGCTGATGAGCAGAAGGAGCAGAAATCTGAGGTGCAATTTCTGTCACAGAAACACAGTGGAGAGCTGTACATCTGGAACATGCAGCTGAGGGCTGCCAGCTCTGCCGAGGAGACAGGCTGGGAACAATGGGGCATGTGCTGTGCTCTGTGCTGAGGAATGAATGGATGGTGAAAAGCTGCCCCTGAGTGACAGCCACGAACAGCTTGGGAGCTGGTGGGTGAAAATCAAGGATAGACAGGCAGCTATTTCAGGTGTCTGCTCCAGGAGAAGATGCCTCTTACCTCAGATTTTCCTGTCAGTACTTTCCTGACCCCGAGTGATTTCAAAGGGAGATGGGTGTGGAATCCTTTGAACCCCTCAGGGGAATCCCCAGGGCCTTGCCCTGAAGAATACACCACAGAGTCTCCACCTAGGCTGAAAGAAAAGACTCCCCCCATGGTGCCTTGCAACAACACTGTGTGATCTACCCCAGTTTTGCTCTCCCCATATGCCCCTAATTCTCGTGGTTTCTCCTTTCCCTGTTTCCCCGTTGGCTGTGGTATCCCTGCTGGCCTGCCCCCTGTTCCCTATAGGGCACTGCCCTTTGCACTGCCCTTTGCACTGCCCCTGTGCCCTCAGACCATTGGCCACTGACCCCTACTTAACCACTGAGCACCACATGGAGTTGGAGTTTTGTCCTTGTCCTCTTCAGCATGCTGGAATAAACCTTAGCTGGAATTGCTCATACAAAGGCCCTTCCTGCTTTGCCTGAGTGCCTGCCCAAGCAGCCTTTCCAAAAGAGATGCTTATTGGGAAATAGGTAGCAGCAACCATCATCTAAACCTCACGTTGTTACAGACAGGGATGATTAACTCAGAGGCAGACATCTGTGCTGGAAAAGCTTGTGCTTATCTTCATGAATGTCCTGGGCCATCTAAACACTGCCTTCATTCTCACCCCCTTGCAGGAGACAGGATGTGCTGGTGTTGACACCATGGCTGGCTCCAATCGTCTGGGAAGGCACATTCAGCAGAGACATCCTGAATGCCCAATATCTGCAGAAGAACTTGGTCACTGGAGTGGTCACTTTTGCTGTTGAAAAGTACTGGTTTGTCATTTATTTCTTGTCAAATAGTTAAACCTCTCACCTGGCAGTTGTGCTGCAATGCTGCTCATGGAGCACAAGTGAGAAACATTCCAAAGACTGAATATGAGCAGCTGTAGACTGGGAGAAATGTGACATGTGAGTGTCACCTTCCAAAGTGAGGCAGCTGGCTGGAACATTGCTTTGAACAGAACAAAAAATATCCTTGGAAATATAACTAGCATTCTGACCCATTGAAACAAAAATCCTAGCTCCTGCTACATTTCTAACAACAAGCTTTCCCTCTATCCTGCACTAAAAAATAGAAAAAATCTGTAAAGCTGAGATTTTATTTGGTTTCTGTAAGAGTTTAAAGGTAAAATTTAAGCTCTAGTGAATATATTAATCACACTGCTATCTCGGGGAGGTTCTTTTTTTAGTTTCTGAGTGAACAGCTATACTCCTTCTCTCTCCACTGGCATCTTAGTGTTACACAGCTGCTTCAGGTACTTCAAGGCAATCAAAACTGTTTAATTGATAATTTTGTCCCTCTCCTATGCAAACAGGCTGAGAGAGTTGAGGTTGTTTAGCCTGGAGAAGACAAGGCTCCAGGAAGAGCTTAGAGCCCCTCCTGTACCTACAGGGGCCCCACAGGAAACTGAGAGAGGGAATTTTTATGAAGGTGGGTAGTGACAGAATGGAGGAAAATGGCTTTAAACTGAAAGAGGGTAGATTTAGATCAGAAGTTAGGAAGAAATTCCTCACTGTGAGGGTGCTGAAGCCCTGGCACAGGGTGCCCAGAGAAGCTGTGGCTGCCCCTGGATTCCTGAATGTGCCCAAGGCCAGGCTGGACAGGGCTTGGAGCAGCCTGGGACAGTGGAAGGTGTCCCTGCCCATGGCAGGGGGTGGAATGAAATGGTCAAGGCCCCTTCCAACACAAACCTTTCCATGATTCTCTGTTGATTCTATGATCCTCTCCACGAAGTTAAAATATTCCAGTGCAGAAAGAGTGCCAGGGAGCAGCTAAAAGGGAGGGATGAGAGGAAGTATTTACGTTATGGAGTGATATTAGAGAGCAGCACTGGGGGGAAAGCATGTGTTCTGTGCATAGTGAAAGATAAAATGTGCTATTAATGAATCTGAGATACTTCAATGCCCTTGGAAACCTACTGAGATAGATTCTGGGTTTATGCTAAAGCAGGCTGTAGGCAATGCTATTCTGTACTGGCAATAATCCCAGGAAGTCCCAAATCCCAAACCTTTGTCCCAGGTCATTCATGATTACCTTGGACTACTTTCAAACATGAGTAAACAGACTAGTCCTGAGGAGTGGATCCAAGTTCATCTGTTTTAGGCCAAAGAAGTTATCCTCATTTCTGATGAGGGTAAAATTTCAGATCAAAGAGGTCCCAAATTATAAAAACGACATGGGGAAGGTTTGAAGGGCAGCAGCTGTGTTAAATAAAGAGCACTAACATTGTAAGAAAGAGCAACAGATAGAAAAAGACAAAGAAAATGAACTTGAAAAGCTGTCATTCTTCAGCAGGAGGAGCCTCTCTCCATTCTTTTGCTTTCCATGTCTCTTAGATATGTCCAGTTCATAGAAGGGTTCATGAGATCTGCCAACAAGTACTTCCTTTCTGGGCACCCCGTGAATTTCTACTTGTTCACAGACAATCTCGAGAAGATCTCTCACCTTCAGATGGCCCCTGAGAACCACCTGTTTGTCATCCCTGTCCACAATGACCCCAGGTGGCAGGACATCCCCACGAGCCGCATGGACATCCTCAGCTCATATATCCACAGCCAGTTCCAGCATGAGGTGGATTATCTGTACTGCATGGACATCGACGTCCAGCTCCTGGCACACATCGGTGTGGAGATCATCGACACCCTGGTGGCAACCATCAGCTCCTGGCAGGTCACCCCACAGCACGAGAGCGGAGCCTATGAGACACACCCTGGGTCACCAGCTGCCATCCCTGAGGGACAATGGGACTTCCATTACACAGCAAGTTTCTATGGGGGCAGCGTGACCGAGGTGTACAAACTGACCCGAGCCTGTTCTGCAGGGGTGATGGAGGACAGAGAAAATGGCATTGAGGCTTGGTGGCACCACGAGAGCCACCTCAACAGGTACCTCCAGCAGCACAAGCCCACGCGCCTGCTGTCCCCAGAGTACTACTGGGACACGGAGCTGAGCTCCAGCTTCATCCAGGTGAAGAGGATGTGCCCTGTGCACAGGGACAGCTAGAGGCAAGCTCCTGAAACAAAGAATTGTGAAGCCTTTCTGTTGCAATGTATTTGAACAACATAGATCACAGCATGCACCAGCCTAACCATCTTTAGTTATTCTTATCAGAACTCTCAGGAATCTGTCGAGGTTACTGGGACAGAACAATGCTAAATAAAGAAAGAGCAGCCTGAGAAGCAGAATACCAGGAATGCAAGAATTAAATAAAGGAGGCCCAAGGAAGTGATGGACTGTAACCAATCATATTTTCTGAAGAGTGCATGGTGGATGCGTCGACAGGAGAGAGGGGCCAATCAAATAATGTGTGAATGCATGAATGCTAGTCTTAGAACATATAAAGATAGCGTCATGTAAACAATAAAGGGCTTCTGCTCGATCATATTGGTTGGTAGTCCAGAGGTCCTGAACTCCTGCACTTTTCCTCTTTACAGCGCCATTAAACTGAGGGTAACGGGCAAAGCAAGTTTCCTTCTCTTGTAGGACTGCACACATTTTCTGCACGACTTAGCCCATGAAGTGAGTCTTCTTAGCTAGAGACTACTAAACCCAGAAATTTCTTTTATTAGGAACATCTTTTTCAACTTTTTGCTTTTCAACTGTCCTTTCATCTGCATGGTTACAAGCACAGACTTCTTGCCATCCTGAGAACATACCAAAATTGACAAGGACATACTCAAAATGACAGTATTTAGGCATCTGAATAAAGTCAGTTTGCAAATTTACAAAAGGTCCCCACAGATTACGGCCTGCAATTATACTTGTCTTCTGCTGTCTTATATTATTTGCTGAAAAGATGTCCTAACAATATGATAATTTAAGAATTTGAACAATACATTACTAGCTTCAATCATTTACTCTTTAGTTTCTGACAAAATGAAAGCCCCTTCCTCATTGTTCAAGTTATAGAACTATCTGATTAATTAAAAACATGTGTGATTCTACAAATCCTAAATGTATGTGGACTGTCAAAAGAAAATTAAATCATGTTTGAAGTTTTTCAACTTTCTTTTTTCAATATTAGCTGTATCTTCAGATGCAGCAATATTTTAACGATGTAATCATTAGCTGAAGGATTTCATTAAAGCTTTCTATCACTCTCAACAGAAATGAGAATAGACAACTGAAAATTATGTACATAAGAAAAAATTGGGGCTAAGCAATCCTGTCACACAGCTGCAGTCATAACCCTGCCACTGAAAAGGCCATGGGAGCAAGAGCAAACCCTTCTGTTATTCTTGCTTACTCCTGTCACAAATGGGTAACTTAGACTGCCCAAAGAACCCCCTGTCACAGGGACCAGAGAAAGTGTTTCCATTGAAATATAATGCTGTAAAAATGTAATTTAACAAGGTTAAGCACAAACCAGAGCAGGAGGCAGCGTGGCTGACCCATACTTACAGCATGTGAGCAAACCAGGCTGTGCAGGAGGGTGAAGTGGATGGGATTACCTCTCATTTGTCTGAGTTATACATTTGTCATAACATCTACTATGAAAGTGTTGCTCTTTGCTCCATAAATCTTGTTTGGTCTTTTAAGGCTGTTATCTGTTTTATTGCAATTGTATTCCTTAAGAGTGGTTTCCCAGATTTGAAAACAGAACAAGACGGTAACATCATGCTCAAACATGGTTTGTCCAAAGACTGGGCATTAAAAGTTTACTGATAAAAGGCCAGACAAGAGGAATGTGTGTGACATGAAGAGCTTTCAGATAAGATTGGTGTAAAAGTTCAGCTGAAGCATTCTGGGGAATTGAGTTAGCATACTCAGGCAAAAATAATCAAACAATTTTAGATTAATGGAACGGGACACAGATTGAAAGTCAGACAGAGAAAGTCAATTCTGGTATGAACCAGCCCTTTTGAATCACTTCAGAAAGCAGACATGATGATGGTCCAATGAAATCATAGTGTTGAATTAGGTGAGGGGGTAATTTAATATTCTTTTTGCAGCATTTCCCCTCTGCAAGGCTTAATCCTCTGTTGCTATCTGATTTCTCAGTCACACTCAGTGCCACTGCCAAACGGGTTTAACATGTGAAACCTGACCCCTTGGGAGACAGGACACTGCAAGGGTCCCACTCCCACTTCCCAGTGGAGAACAAAGACCTCCACAGGTTCTACAGCTCCACTCCCCTGGAATACCCTGAGGACTGGAAGATCTCTCTTATCCATGGAGCTTCCATGCCCAAAGCCTCTGGAAACTGCAAACAGGATTCCCCGCACCTTCCCAGACAGGAGTGAGCACACAAGGCACAGGGAAGAGCTGAGCTGGCAACTGTGAATAAGGATTACCAAATGTTCTGCCTTAGTAACCCTCATCAAGGTAAGAAAATGTGGCTGATCCTTGCACTGTGCAAATTTGTGCCTTGTGCTGGGGTTAAACCTGGCCAGGAAAGAGAGTTAATGGGGGCGGGTCATGGCAAAATGTACTGCAACTGCATGAATAGAACAGGCTTCAGCAGAGTTCTGTACCCGGGCCAGAGTAACACTATGCAGCTGGATGGATTAGGTCAGGGTAAATGTAATTGTCTATTATTTCCATTCAGTCAAACACCTGGCTGCAAGGGATGGTACAACAGAGAGTCTGTGCTGAGTTGCAATTTAACTTTTAAGACAGTACGAAGATTTCTTGTGAGATTTAGCCTTACTAGCTTCCAAAATCTGGTCTCACTGGTAATAAGAAGTCAGTCTTTAAAGGCTAACAAATGACAAGGCCCCTGGACAATCTGACACACATTATCAGGCCTGCTGACAATGCCAAAGCCCTCTATCAGCAGACATGGAATGGGCTAGGGATGTTGTAACTCACTCCTGTGGTATTTCCCACCTCTGGCACAGGAAGAGCTGTAAGGACCCAGCAAGGAGGATGTTTAGAGGTGATAGTGAGTGGTTCTGCTTGGGAGGAAGGGACAAAGAGCTGACACCATCATGCCAGGATGAGCTGGGATGTGTCAGTGAGTTACACTCACATCGTGTGGGAGAAAGAACCCTGAACAGAAAGTTAGAACAGTACACAAAGCCTCCATGGCCCCTAACCTAGGGGTAAGGCTGAACCAGGATGCCTTTCAGAGCTTAAAAGAGAACTGAGGAGGAAAAATGAAACTGGTCATTTCCTCATGCTCCTTAGTAGGCCTTTTCAGCTCCACCTGCTTGTCCACACAGACTTTGCAAAGGAAAAACTTGAATCCAGATTTCCACAAACTTAAGTATGTGTCAAGATGATTTGAATTAAATCAATAAAATCATGGACAAAGACCCTCTAACTAGTTAAAGCTAGAAAGTGGTATGTTTTATTGTGACATCGGGTGGCACAAGAGTAGGCTCCTAAATACACGTGCATGAATCACAAAACTCTAGCCCTCCATTTATTTCCCAAAGTCTTACATACATACTCAAAAATGCTTATACATATGCATAATCTCAGTACCTTCCATTCCCTGCTTTGTATTAAAATGAGGCTGGAGTCCTTCATGCCTGCACAATTCTTCTCCTAAATTGGGTTGGTGGTCTTTGAAATGAGTCAGTGGTCTTGAAAGTCAGGGATGTCTTCCTCACAGTGACCTTTCTACCTTTATAACTGCTGGCAGGCTTACATGTGAACATGCACAGCTGGCTCTCATTCACTCAGGTGAGATCATGTTTTTTCCTCTTACATGTAACAACTTGGCCATGTGTTGAGGTATGGGGGATTACAGCAGTAAGAGCTCACCCCATTGAGGCCAAAGAAGTGGCAATACACCTCAGAGCTGTCACTGATGTGCTCCAAGAGACCTGTTCCACCTGGTTGATATAACAGAAGCACTTAAGTACGGTCTTCTCTTGGTTGGTTCCAATTAGTTTCTGTGTCCAGATGCTGTCACAGTTTCAATGATTACAATGGTCTATTTATCTCGTTTCCTTCTACAAATACAACTAAAACAAGCAAATGCATGCTCTACCTTAAGCATCTAATAATTATTAACTCATCTCTACTCTTCTAACTTAAATTTTAATCAGTACAAATTGCTTTTACCCCTTAACTGAAATCTTAACTCTTGAAATTCTTAACTCAGGGATATTATGGCTTAGGCTGGCAGCTGGAGCAGATTGCTGGGGATCCCTCAGTGTCTCTGTACTTAAGTGCTTCTGTTATATGAACCAGGTGGAACAGGTCTCTTGGAGCACATCAGTGACAGCTCTGAGGTGTATTGCCACTTCTTTGGCCTCAATGAGGTGAGCTCTTACTGCTGTAATCCCCCATACCTCAACACAAGTTGTTACCTGTAAGAGGAAAAAACATGAACTCACCTGAGTGAATGAGAGCCAGCTGTGCATGTTCACACATCAAGAGGTTCTTACTAAATCTCAGCTTCAGATAATATGGAAAATTTACTGCCATCGCAACATTCTTACTTTTTTCCTCAATCCACACTAAATCTACTTGTTTTGTTGAAGTGTGGATAGAAACTGAACATGAATAGGTTAGCCCAGAGGAAGCTGTATTTTGTTTTTGGGGAGCTTACAGATGTCAGTGAAACAATAGGTTTGAATAAGATTGAGATAATGGGTGTAAAATGGGCAGAAAAACTAAAATAAAGAACTAAGAGTGATGGATGTGGGCAAGGAAAGAGTAGGATAGGTGACCAACAGAGTACTGGATTGTGCTCAGATCTTCAAATCTTGAACAAAACCTGATGCATTAAAATTGAGCACAAAAAGTAACAAATAGCACCAGGTCAGAGCAGAAAGAAAAAAAAATATAGCTAATACAAGGACATAGTTTTAAGGTAATCTCTGAATTCTTCTTCCCATCAGGACTCAATAAGTAAATAATTTTGATTTTAAGGCAGTGAATGGGCTCCAGATATCCAGATCCTCTTGTTTTTACTCTAATAAGTAACATGCCATTTTTATGTAATCAAAATAGTTCCATTGCTTTCTCTGCACTCTTATTTATTACTGTGATAATAGTGCTGTGATATTCACTCTGCCAATAATCAGACCAAGGCTACAACATCCTTACTAAGAATTGTTTCTCAGAAAACCTTTGTCCCAGGTCATCCATGACTACCCTGGACTACCTTCAAACATGAGTAGACAGACTCCTGAGGAGTGGATCCAAGTTCATCTGTTTTAGGTCCAAGAAGTTATCCTCATTTCTGATGAGGGTAAAATTTCAGATCAAAGAGGTCCCAGATTATAAAAATGAACACCAGAAACCTGTTTCAGACCCTTTTAATTAACGCACTAATCAAGTAATTTATTAATCCTTTATCAAAACCTAATCATCTCCCCTAGGAGAAAAGCACTGACCACAGTCAGGGGAGGGACCTGTGTACCCTGGGTGGGCTCAGATCTCAGTAAGTTCCATATCTCTCACCAAAGTACTGTGTCACTAGAAATGGACAAATCTGTAACAGTATTTTTTTCTTTTTTTTTTTTTCCTTTTTTATGAGATCAGGCAGTGGATTTATTTTTGGAACCATGTTTGTGTTATGTCTTAATAACATTTCTCAAGGTCAGGAATTACATTAGGGTTCAACACACCAAATCAAAGGGCTGGTGTAGATCAGTTTTGTCTTTTTGATAAACGGAATGGACTAGGGCAAGGCATAAGTAACAGTTATGGTCCATGCTGTCCATGGGAATCAATTATTTTCTGCTTGTTTGTCCCCCTAGTAAAAGTCATGCCACCTTCAGAAATCCTTGGCTTTAACAACTGAGACTAAGAGATAGTGCCACTGCAAAACAAAGGCTCGTGAAGCCTTGGAACTTCTTGAAGGAGAATGAAGATACCTTTGTAAACTGCTCCTCATCGAAAAATAAATCTTAAAATCAGTGCATTAAATTGGTGCCTGTTTCATACATCAGGTTCTACGCTCTACTTAGAGCCTTTAAAAATCTCTACAAATCCATTGCAAACTTCTCTATACTTGCAGGAATGTGAAATATGTGGATTTGTAGTCAGGGAACACAAGACAGGAATCATGGCTGGTTCCTGGTCAGAGGTCAGGTTCACTCCCTGGTAGACTCTGTCATCCAAGTGTTTGAAGGAAATTCAGAGTGATGCATCCAAAAGAATTGCCGAGAAGTTTTCTCACTGAGGGAACAGGGGGCTGTGCATTTTAATTGGCACCTGGAGCAGGGGGAGGCACGTAGCTGAACCTGTCCAGGGCAGTGGAACACTGACAGACCAGACCAGGGCAGCTGGTGAATGCAGAAGGACTGGCTGTGGATGGGACAGGCCAAGTGCCAAGCTGATAAGGTGGAGCAGGCCAGGAAGTCAGTGATGAATCAGAATGGATCAGTCTGTGATGACCTAGCAGCCTCTAGCATGGTAAATCAATGGCTCAGCATGGAAGTTGTGGCCTCTAAACAGAGATTCATACTGTGGGTCAGGTTTGACAGGACCAGGGCACAGCAAGTCCAGGCTTCTAAAGAAATTTTTATGGACATGCTAAATAATGAGTGGAAGTCCATGCACCAGAACAGGGTGGCAATCTTTAGATGGGGGAGTGGGCAAAATATGAAGCCAGAGCAGGTTAGCTGTGTGCAGAAGTGAATATAACTAAGGAGACAGGTCAGTGTTACACACTACTCTCCTCTGCCAGTGAATTTTCCAGCTGTATACAAAGCCATTGCCAGAAACGCCTCCAGCAGTGCTTGTGACACAGGTCTGCAAGTCTGCTGAACAACCCACACACCACTTGGCCCCGACTCCTCCCACAGCAGCAGTTCTAGCAGTTGGCATTCCTGTCTCTCCAGGTGGTGCCTGCAGCATAAATTCAGCAAATCCAGGCTGCTGCTCCCATCTGCTGCCCGTAGCGTTCATTGCAAGCCACTCCTGCCCTGTTCCTGCAGGAACAGCAGCAGTTTGAAACCATTTTCCCCAGCCCTGCTGCACCAGGAAGAAAGGAGAACTTAAGCAGAAGTTACACTATGGATATACGAGATCAAAGAAGATGTTTCACTGCTGTCAGATATCAGAAAACTCCGGGTGATAGTGATGCCTTAAGTTTTAGCTTTCATGTATTTCACATTCTGTGCTGCCCAGGGGTGCAGTTCTGAGCCTCACAGTCAGTGTCAGTCAGCTCTCTTCACAGAGTAGCGAAACAAAACAAATCCTTTCTCTGCTGAAGACCAAGGACAATTTTCAGGCCCAAAAGCACAAACAAGGGTGGTTGGAGGGAGGAACAAGAAGGATGAGACCTCACAACCTGAAGCTGGAATTGGACAGTTAAACCCCAATATGCAAATGGAACAAAACTTTTAAAAAAAAAAAAAAAAAAAAAAAAAAGATCTTATGACTGGTCAGCCATTTTTGTGCCATTGTTAGTCCACTTTGGGTGTAGCCCTGGCCAGGCCCTGTCCTGCCCAAGGTGTATCCTAAAGGCCTTTCAATAAATCCCTACTTTATTCTCTAGCTCTGTCCAGTCTCTGTTTCAGGTCAGCCTTCCCAAGGCATCAACAGCATGTGACTGAATGAGCCTGAGGAGCAGGCTTGGCATGAATTAATGTAGAAACACCTCCCTCAGCCTGCTGGCCATGCTTTTGTCCAGCCCAGGATGAAATTGGCCCTGTGGCCTGCAAGCATGCACTGCCAGGTCACACTGAGCTTCCCCATCCCCAAACCCCCACACCTTCCTTCTAGGGGTTAGTGTCAATTCATTGTCACTCACACTATTCCTGTGCTGGGGGTTGTCCTGACCCACATGTGGGACCTTGTTGATCATAAGATTGGCACAGGCCCATCTCTCAAGCCTGTCCAGGTTCCTCTGTGTGAATTAATGCTGAGCCCAGCCCAGCAGGTGCACATCTGCCTGGCACTGGGGAGCCCAGAACCAAACACAGCTCCAGGGATGCCCTCAGCAGTGCTGAGCTGAGGGCAAGGATCACTTTTCCTGATTTTGTCTCCAGCTGGACAATGAATTATTGACCACAACTCTTTGAGTGTGACCACCCAGTCAGTTCCTTACACACAAGTGATCCATCCATCCATCTCCAGTTTGTTGGATTATGCCCTTTTTCTGACCCAGAGATGGGGCAACTGAGAGACATTTTAAACTTTTATTCCATTTTCAGTCTCATGAGAAGGGTGAGACGGTGCAGATGTTACTATTCACACCATCATGATCAGAAGCCAAACTATTTCCTAATTACAACACATTTAAAGCATTTCTTGGCCTATCAGCTTTTGCCACACAATGCTGTTTATGCCTTAAAGCCAATCATCTAAAATCACCCCTCATGGGTCCTACTACAACGCATCTTTCATAGTTCTATTTCTCCAAAGTATCTAGTCTATCTGCAAGGCCATCATTTGCAATTTGTTTCTAGTTCCATTTCTCTCTCAACAGTGTCTGTCCTATTCCATGGCATTTCTAAGTCAGCATTTATCTCAAGGTTTGCATACAGATACATACCTTGTGAGCCTTCTGTCAGGCTTTGAGAATTCTCTACAAATCCATTTCCCATATTTTTCCCCTCTCTCTTGGATGGAAAACACTTCTTTGATGGCCTTGTTTGTTGTTTGCTGTGCACAGTGAAGTTCACAGGGCACTATCACTAATATTGTCACTATAACGATCAATACATACAAACCTATTTTGCAAAGCTCCCTTAACCAAGGTGCAAAGCTCCATCCTTCAAACATCTCCAGCTTAGAGACAAGCATGTCAGATATTCTGCACAAGTCCAGGGAGCTGATGCCCGTTGCCCTTCCCTTGTTCACCACTGCTGTCACCCCACACACATTATTAGCACAACTATGACAATGATTAAAATGTTCTGTAAGCATGACTTTTTGTGCCTAATTTAATTATACAGAGAATGATCAATGTTTAGTCAAGGATGTTTCTCCCTACCACTCTATGTACAAAATTAGATTAATTAGTGTAATCATTTTTCTTTAATTCAATTTGAATTAAAGGGCTACCAAATTTGTCAGGTACAATTTGCCTCTAGTGAAGCCATGCTGCCTGTTACTAATCACCTCACTATTTTCAAAGTACCTTAGCACAATTTTCAGGAGCTCCAAGATTTTGCCAGTCACTGAGGTGAGACTGACCGGTCTGTAGTTCCCTGTGTCTTTCTAATATCCCTTTTATTATATTTGGGTTACGTTTCCCCTTTTCCAGTCCATGGGAAGGACACTGGACTGCTGTGACTTCTCAAATATGATGCACAGTGGCTCAGCCTCTTCCTCTGTCAGTGCCCCCAGGACCCAGAAGTTTATCTTATCAGACCCCATGGGCATGTGAACCTTCAGCTCTCTTAAGTGTTCAGATTCAGTCTTGTTCTTCAGCACAAAGTTCTTCATTTCCCTGATTGCTGCTTTTACCTTCTGCAGCTTGTGTGGTGTGTCTGGAACATTGGACGTGAAGAATGAGGCAAAAAAAGTTGGTGAGTACCTCAGCCCCTGTGGATCCTTCCTGACAGGATCCACATTTTCCCTGGTCCTTCTTTTATAGCTGCTGTTCCTATAGTGTCACTGTTGGACACAAGATAAAGACAAAAAAACTCTAAGATTCTCAGAAGGGAAAGAAATAGAAAGCTTTCTTTTCCCAATTCTTCCTACTGTTTATAAGACATTACAATACAAAATAAACATGATTAGTACATAAGAACAACACTTGTCTAATTCCATTAGTTAAACTACAAAAGCAAGAAAACACCAAGTAGGCAAAGTTGTTATGAGAAAAAGTAGTTATTTATACAAGATTGTTTTGAGAAAGAAACTTGTTGAAAAGATTTCCCTTAAAAAAGAGTTAACAGTTATTAGCAAGCTAAAAAATTCTCTCAGGCTCAGAAATATCAAGCCCACACTATAGAAATTTTGTCACCCCTGATGTCCTTGGCCAGATTTACATCTTCCAGTGCTTTAGTAAACATGCCCAGGTCAATCTTACAGCCTCCTACAGTAAAATTCAACAAAGATCCTTTGTTGCCATCTTCCCAGGCAAATGTGGAGGAACTTTCAGATATGATTAACTCATAAAGCTGGAACAGACTTTCTGTAGGACAGACACTGACACTGCCCTAAAACACTTCTTCCTGATGTGCACTCCTGCATCCACTTGCCCCAGACAGTCAATTGAGGCAAGCAGGACCTCTTTTGTGTCCCTGGTAACCTCTGACATGTGAGCATGTTTAAGGCTGTTTTCCTGATCCGTACCTAGAGAATTTGGTAACAGTTTTCTCCACACAGCAAAACATCAGAAGGAACACACTGCAGATGCACATTGAAAATTGCCTGTGAAGAACTGCAAAGGGTGTGGGATGCGTGGATATCAACAGAGCAGAGCACAGATGACACTGACCTCCACAGTTCCATTTGCTGAACAGAACCTTGATTTTGGTAAGTTTTAACCCAGTGTAACTTTCTAAGGTGTTAGGAGGGAAAGGAGGGAGTGAGGCATGGAAGGGATGTTTCAGTCCACCATGGAGCTATGATGGACTCAGCTGGAGGAGTGGGCAGCAAAAATTGGCATAACTTGTGGTGGGAAGGCCAGTGGAAGTGCACAGCACAAGGGCAGATGGTTGAGATGACTTTGAAGGCTGAGGGTGCCAATGAAAAGTCCATGATGCTTGATGAACTAACACTTGTCAGTGGTGTGGCAAATGTAGCTGGAGCAGGATGCAGGCATGTCTTAAAGTGGCAAAGCCAAAACCACAAAACAACACATGGAGAATTCTGGAACAGTGATCTAGTGCCAAAGGTCAGGAATGACACCAGAGTCAAATGCGTTCACTAGAGAAGAAGCTGCTTTGACAAGTTTGGAAAGGCCACATCCATAGGTTAACTCAGATGTGCTGAAATGAGCCAGAGAAGGGATAAAAAAAAATGAGCAAGGCCAGAGCAGAGTTAATGTGGGCAATAGAGAAAGAAAAGAATGAGGAATATATCCAAGGCTAATGCATAGAACAGTTCCTTGGGAAGGCAAATGCCATCAGTCCAACCATTCCCCTTCCTCCTTCCTCCCCCACTCCATATACTGCACATGATGTCCTGTGGTGTGGAATATCCCTCCATCCCAGCTGTGTTTCCTTCCACCTTCCTTGCCAGCAGGGCACTACAAGGAGCAGAAGAGGCCTTGGCTCTGTGCAAGCACAACTCAGCAATAAAAACCCCTTATGTTTACATGGAGATTCTGGTGAGAAAAAGAGAATCAGTATATTGCTAGGAGAGGAAGTATTTTCATCTACTTCATTATGTACTGGTAATGGTGAGAAAGAGGAGGTTTAGTCTGTGTTTCCAGGACACTCATAGATGTTTTACACTACAAGATACAGGAGGACATCCTGGCCTGCTTGTTCTGTGAGAGATATTTTTGTTTTACAGTTTTTTATGGTTTTGAACTTTTCAGCAAGAGCTTTGGTTAAAGGAACTTACACCAGCCAGGAATAATACCGTTGATTCTGTCTCTTGCTGGGAGGTGATTCTTGCTTCCCTTTGGTCCTTGCTCCTGGGATTTGTTGATGTCTGGGCAGAGGTAAACCAGGCCTCCTAGAAGGCAGGTGCATGTTGGCCTCATGGACACCATGCAATGTCCTGACAGCTCCTGGAGCTGTTCTGAAGTTTTTAAAAAGTCCTAACTCTCTCCAGCTCTGATGTTACAAGGGTGTAGCATCAAAGGAGAGCAGTATTTCCAGTCTCATCTAGATTTGTTGTGATGTGATCCTGCCATTCCTTCAGAAAAGGAAACATTTGTGTTTGGTAAAAAGCTAAGAGCAATTAGCTGGAGCTAACAAGGACTTCTGCAATTAGACTCACTCCTGAGATTCAGAACTTTTCTAACTGGTGATTGGCCCTCTCCCCAGTTCTCTACAGCCCAGTATCTCCCCTGGGAGGGACTCAGCTAAACACAAAAGGCCTAGTTAAAACTTGGTGAAACTCTAATGCCTTGGGATGTCTGCATTCAGTATCTTGGAAAGAAACTTCATTGAGAAGAGGGAATAGGTAGCAAGGGATGTGAGCAAGGACACAGGGGAAGAGCTGGAGAAACTGAAAGAAGTAAACTCAAGATACTTATAATAACAATGACTGCATACTGACATGCTGCAGTTAGTTGCTGATCTGTCCCAATTGAATGTCAAAATAACCTGCTCATTAACACAAGAATAATTATCTTGTTTCAGAGCAGATTTGCTGAGAGACTTGAGGCATCATACCTGTTATGTCCAGGGCTGGTGACAGAGGAGGTCAGTTCTGTGAGGACATTGGCAAATAGGCTGTCAGAAAGATGGGTCTGCAAGGCCACAGAGCCACAGAAAATCCTGAGCAGGAAGGGACCTGTCAGGATCATCCACTGCAGCTCCTGGCCCTGCACAGGACACCCCAAGAATCCCAACATGTGTCTGAGAGCATTGTCCAGACACTTCTTGAGCTCAGATGGACTTGGTGCTGAGTCCACTTCCCTGGGGAGGCTCTTCCAGTGCCCAGCCACCCTCTGAGTGAAAAAGTTTTTTCTTGGTATCCATATTAAACCTCTCCTTATTCAGCTACAGCCATTTCCTCAAGTCCTGTCACTGGTCATGAGAGTGAAGAGATCCATACCTGCCCCTCTGCTGCCCCTCAAGAGGGTGGTGAAGACCACAATGAGGTCTGACCTCCGAGTCCTCCCCTCCAGGCCAGATGCCCTGCTCCAGAGCTCTGCAGTCCCAAAGAAACTTCTCCATAGGAGTAGCACACATGATCGCAGATTATGTCATTGTCTAGTGGAGGGCTTCAAAGGTGATTAGAATCCCTCTTATGAGGACAGGCTGAGGTAGTTGGTGTTGGAACCTTGGGCATGGAGAATTTTAAATTTTCTGTGCTGACAGGCACTGACCCCAAAGCAAACACTGCATTTGACCTGAGGCCTTGGAAAAGGCTTCCAAAATTGATTGATAGCACTGGGATTGTGGGTGTGTAGTTTGAATAGAAGTGTGTGATAGCACATGGTGGAAAACTTAGAGTTTAAGGTTTTCGAATATAGTAATATGTATAAAGCAAGATGAAGGATTTAGGGTGTAGGCTAAGTCCTTCTTTTTCTTCTTCTTCTTCATGAGTTTGGGTGGTATCTTGTAATTGGGTAGAAAAATCTACATTGTGGGCCATGGGTGATTGGTTATTGGGTTAAAAGTAAAAATAATGTAGGTGTCATTTCATAATTGGACAATTCACTCTTACAAGACCTTGTAGAGAGATAGAGACAGAGCCATTTTCTACTTCGTTAGCTAGAACTCACAGCTTGTGAGACTGTACTGTAGATAAGAATTAATAAATGTCTGAGTCTGAACACAAAATCTGTCTCTCAAACGTTTAATCCTGGCTCTAACACAAGAAAAGGAGACAAAAAAGCTATAAGCTAGGCCTCGTCAGCCCTGAGAAGACTGAGAGGGGATCTTATCACCATATAAAAGTATCTGCAGGGAGGTTGTGCAGCAGGGCATTTCAACACCCCCCCCCCCCCCCCCCCCCAACAGCTTATCTGTTGTTTGTTACATGACCAGATAACTCAAACAGGACAAAGCTCTCCTGCACAGAGCTGGTTTGGGCCCATGGGGTTAATACTGATCTGGCATCTCCCAACTGCCCAAAAACATCTTACTGTTTTGGAGTGAGATCTGGAAGACAAGCTGGGTTACTGACAGGCACATCACATTACAAAACTTTATAACAGCTACATCAAACTTTCACAAAGCAGAAATCTTTGTACATTCCATGGGAATGTGTGGAGTTTCTCCCGTGAGTAGGGATGCTGCTTTGTGGTGACTCCCATGGGGTTAAGTAAAGGAATCTGTACACTATCATCATTTCTGTGCCAAGTTACATTTGATTCCTAATCAATTCTATTTCTTCTAGCTTTAGTATAGCTACCTTGATATACTGCACTGTTTTATTTTATGCTGTAATCTACTGGTAATTCTTAAGGTTTATACCGTGTAGAAAGGAAATCTGATTAAGATCTTTCATCTGCTATCTCTTGTCTATTTAATAAATAATCCATTTTTATTAACAGACCTGATTTGCCATCATTAAAAGTTGCAGGCCAGAGTGATTCCTTAAATTTAAACTGTTTCCAAAATCTGAGGCTTAGGCAAGGTTTGTCTGAGCTCCCCCCACTCTGTGGCAGTGGCCAGACCAAACTCTGCCCAACAAAAGGGTGAAAGGCACCAGGCATAAACTGATGCACAGGAAATTCCACCTGAATATCAGGAAGACTTTCCTAGGGTGTTTGAGATATTAACATTAGTCTGCCTTAGGCTATTGAGTCAAGCCTGGAAAAGGAGATCTCAAGCTTTATGTGTGTGGTTTATCTTTATCCCAAGACAGTTTGGGCACATAAACATCAATCATTAGGAATGTAATCTGACTCCAGACCCAGAGATCTATGTGCAGGTGTCTGAATTCCCACCACAGTCAAAACTAATCAAAAGTTAATGTGATCTGGTGACCAAATCTGCTGAGAAGTGTGGCTGGCATCTATAGGCGATAGTGACAACTTCAAATGTGGACATTTGGCAAATCCAATGACTAAATTAAATGTTTAGCATAATTTTACACGTCCATGAGTGCTGTGTCTGCCTTGCAAATGCCATTCCAAAATAATGAGTGCCTCTTAACAGCAGTTGTGGCTCCCAGTTGTATGTCAGAAGTGTCATTCCGAATTATTAGGAATCCCTGCTAAAAATCACTTGATAGATGTTGAAACCATCATTCGCAGAGTACCTGTGGTAAGTCCAAGGTGAAATAAATTGTTCCCAAACAACAGAATTTTTAATTTTTTCTTAAAATCTCTATTTGTCCAACCTTTAACAATTACCACTGAATCACTGCTCCTTATCTTTGGTACAGTGAAAGTAGATAAGATATAATAAAAAGACACAACTAAAGTATAAAAAAGATTTAATTAGAAAGATAAAAAAGATATAATTAAAACATCAATCCTGCCCCCCATTGTAAGAAAATATTAGACATCCCCTCAGTATAAATCCATCAAGTCATACGGTACATTATTTTTTAATTACATCAACAGTGATAGAAAATATGTCTCAAATACACTCTTATATTTTAAATCAGAGATGATATTTGAAAATATGATTAATTAAATCTCTTATTGGTGGTTCATTTTCTTTTTTGATTCATGCTGAAGAATATTCTACATTTTTCTGGGTTTTTTTTTTTTTTTTGGCACAAAATAAGATGTGATTAAAAACAAACATGTCAAGCTTCTGAAAAGAGTTATACTTCATAATTTTTCTGTGGAATTACAAACTCTCAAGATAAAAATTCATATGACATCAAATAAGAGCACCATACTTTTATGCTATTTATATCTACAATTATTTCCAGGAATGAAGGATTAATTAAGGGAGTAATTGCTGTCCTTAATTTTCCAATATCATTTAAGTTTTGAGGATTTAATATAAAGAATTTTATTGACAGTTACAGAGCATTACAGTGGTTAGGCTCTTCAAATGCCTAGACTTGGTCTAAGATGTTTAAAACAATGACTCTAAAATGAAAGAAATATCTTTGAGGCAGTGGGGCAGGAATGCAATTTTGCACACTTTTTTTTTTTTTTTCTTTTTTTTTTTCTTTTTTCTTTTTTTTTTTTCTTTTTTTTTTTTTTCCCCAATAGCCATCTCAGCATTAATAATCAGTACTCATTAATTTCCTGGAGTCTACATTATAGTCTGAATTATGTACTCTCCTTTCCCCCCAGACATTTACTAAACATTGTCATGAAATAAATGCAAACGGATGAAAACCTGTTCTTCTCAGTTCTTTCAGTAAAATCAGGCTCCTGTATATTACTTTTTTGTTGAAAAAGTCAGAAATATGTAAAACACAATTTTAAAGTTTCTGAAAAACAGCAAGGAAAATAAAAAGAAAAAAGAGAAAAAAGGGTTATTTATTTAAGAATTTCTTAAGTATGTGGAAGAAGTTTCCTTCCAAAATGTTCACATAGCTTCTAATATTCCCTCTTACAGCTGAAAATCTCCACTTTTCTCCCTCTTTCCTCCCTGAAAGCTGAAGTGTATCTGGAAATTAATTTTATTGAACAAGAATTTAGAGTGAAAAATACCACTACAAACACCCGAAACAATGCAAATATTCTCCTTCATTTCCACACTATATTAGTTTTTCTCCATTTTTTCTTCAGGGCTCCTTTCACCTCCTTATTCCTCAAACTATAAATGATGGGATTCAATAAAGGAGTCACCAGAGAATAAGAAAGTGAGAGGAATTTATCCACAGCTGCACAGTAGCTGTATTTTGGCCGCAGATACATGGAGCTTGCAGTGCCATAAAAAAGAGCCACAACCAAGAGGTGCGAGGAGCAAGTGGAAAACGCTTTCTGCTGGCTCTCAGCTGATACCATGTGAAGAATTGTGGAGATTATATGGATATAGGAATAAAGGATCAGTAAGAATGGGCTCAGAATAGCAAAGACAGCCACCACAATGACCTGGGTTTCTCTTGGGAAAGTGTTGCCACAAAGCAGGTCCAGGAAAGGCTGAACCTCACAGAAGAAGTGGTCGATGGCAGAGCCACACAAGGGCGAGCTGAACGTTGTGAGGGTGTGAATTAAGCCCACAGCAGTTCCACAAATGTAACTTCCAGCCACCAGGCTTCTGCAGACCCTGCTGCTCATAATAATTGTGTAATGCAAGGGGTGGCAAATTGCAAAATAACGATCAAGGGACATGGCAGCCAAGAGAAAACATTCAGCAACTCCAAAAAAAAGGAAGAAAAACATTTGCATTGCACATCTTGTCTTGGAAATACTTACTGTTCCCACCATCAGGTTCTCCAGAATAGCTGGGATGATGACTGACAAGTAGCAGATATCCAGACAGGACAACTGAGCGAGGAAGAAGTACATGGGGGTATGAAGGGCATTGTCACTGTTTATTATTAGAACTATCACTGTGTTAGCCATCAAGGTGAGGATATAAAGAGATAATAAAACTACAGAGAGCAAAGGGTGCAAATGAGAGATTTCAGAAAAACCCAGGAGTCTGAATTCACTCAATCCACTGAGGTTCCCAAGGATCATCCTTCCTTGGTGCCTTGTAGAACTCTCCTCGTTTTAGTGTTCAGCAGCTGATGAAGCTGCAAACAGCCAGGCAAATCTGCAATAAAAACACAACTGCCTGCTTGAACAGACAAAAGGATGACTAGAATTCCGAAACTATACAGATTTTGAAAAGATTTTCTGAACAGATTATAAAAGTTTCTAAAGAAAATAAGGCAGTCTTATGTGTTTATTTTTGTCTCTATTTTGCCTGATTCTTCTTTCATAGCATTGCCTTCAAGGTTTGCAGATGCAGTACTGTCTTCAAATGCTCAGCTACCATTTTTACCCTGTAGAAAAAGAAAAAAAAAAAAAAAAAGGCAGATATCTTTTTATTTACTAACCAGTTCAGGTTCCAAAATCATCAGTAGCAACATTTGAATATAACATAGGTAATTTCTCTGTTACCTGTTGTGGAGTGTGGTGGAAGGAGAGAAAGGGAAAAACCCCCTAAATTATGAGGTCTCCAGAAAAGCTTTCAACTCGGAGCACTCTGCAGTGAAGCAGAAGAGAGGCTTTTCCCCAGCTCTTTATGCGATTTATATATGTGTGTTTATAAAGTCCACTGAGACTGGCTAGTGCTGATTGGAGCAATAAGGAATACTTGTTGGATAAATATGATGCATATGTATGAGTTGACTCACAGCCACCTCTACTTTTACAGAACTTGGAAAGCATTTCTGTATAAACCCAGATCTCCTACAGAAATACAAGATCTGGTTTTACTTTGCAGTAATTACTATCACTTCATAATGCAGCCAAATTAATGACAGATTTGCCACACAGGCTTACCATACTTATGCTCTTTCAACAGAAGCAGAAGCAGAAGGACAGGGACATGCCCAAATTCCTCCATCTTGCCTTCTTGAACATCCATTAAACCCCCAAATTCTACATCTACACCAGGTGATAAATTAATACTATTCTAATCAAACTCTCGTGGCTTGTCTCCTTGACTCCTTGCCAGGGTCTTGGATCACCCAGGGCAGCCAGAGGGATGTCCTGGGTTCCAAAAGCAGGTGAGCTACTTTATTTTATTTCATTCTTCTGTCTCTTCTTCCAGATGTTATTGTCCTCTGGCACCTGCACAGGTAGGACTTCTCTTTCAGGGAGACTTATCAGTCTATGAAGAAAATGGATTATTGAAACAGAAGATCAATTCCAAGACATTATTGTGTTCTTGAAAAAAACTGCTACTCCTGAACCATGCCTGGGACAAATGTTATTTCCTGGGGCACAATCCACAGTCTTCAGTACTTTTTGTGTGGTACTGTGGAGAGTATGGGGGATTATCTGTGTTCACTATGGAATTCTTGCCTGGAATGGGCCCCATCCAGAGAATAATAGCCTGAACTCCTATATTAAGCTGTGGTTTAGGATTATTCATAAAATCTCTCTATGTGTGTTGGGCATGTATTTTCTGGGATACCACCAGTCTTATATTCCCATTAGAGTGACCCCATCCCGATTTTAGACAAAATATTTACACTAACACAAAAAAGCCTGAGAAGTGATTTACAAATTCAAGGGGATTTGCAGAAACTTTTAGAAACTATGTATGAGTTTCAGGAAATGTAATTAATCTGTACAAATTACAGAGATTTAAACCAGTCTGTTACCTAGCTGTGGGGTGTGCAACTGGAGCATATACCCTGCAGAAATAAAGTAATGCCACTTTCTAAGACTAAAATCACAGAGTTAAAGGGTTTATTCGCGACTTTTGGTGGCAAAAGCAAAATTCTAAAATCTGTTCTGCTGGTACTCTGCAGAACTGGAGTCCACTGACTGTTTGCCCACCTCAGCTTAGGGTTTTTTTTTTATTCTGCTTGCTACATGAGAACATTCCTTAATGCTTCCGGGAGAGAAGAGATATGATTTTCCCTGTTGATGTCCAGATCATCCCAATTAAAAATTAGTTTGCCCTGATCTATTTGCTGGGATCACTGGTCACTCTCATATTGGAAGGACTCTTTTTCTGATATCATGAAGAAGTATGCAGACTCTAGGTTTTGCTGAGGCACTGCTAATCCTCTACATAACCAGCCTTGGCTTTATGAGCCTCTGCTGCCTGATACTTCCCCTGCTTCTGCTACTGTGTATTACACTGTGCTGAAACCCTCCCACTGGAAACCACAATGGTTACAGAGGTGTCATTGACCCAAACACAGACTTGTCTCATGGGATTAAAGACAGCAACCCAAAACTATTTCTAGAAAGAACATGAAGCATTTATTTAAATTGATTGCAATCACTAAGCAAAGTAATTGGATCTCAATTATTTTCTACATAGCATAGGTAGCCCTAACTACTAGTATAGTAAAGCGCACTATTTTGGAAGCAATAGAGGAGCAATTCTATGAAATCTAGCAAAACAATTCTTAAGTAGAGATTGATATGACCCATGCAACCACCATGAGCAAACCTATTTTGCTCAGCCTTGAGAAGTGACCTTCCCTGCTCAGGGGAGGGATCTTCACACACCTTAGGGGAGGTATGCTAGAAGGTCTTGTCATGCAAAAGTGGGACTGCCCTTCTAGAGCATGACGTGATTGGCTGCCAGTCTGCTACTTTCCTAGATGAGGTTTTGTCAGGTTTGTTCTGCAAAACATGCTTTCCTGTTGAAAAAGGTGTTAGCAGCTCTTTGGTTTCTTCCATGGGACACTTCTGACTCCCCCTTCCATGTGAGGCCTGGAAGTCAGTGCAAAGTTTTGAAAGAGTGTGTGCATGTTTAGAGGAGCCCTGGAATCAAGTGACGATGCTTTCTGATATGAAAAGTAGCATTAGAGAGCTTAATTTCTCCTGATGTTTTTCGTGAAAGTGGTGGGTGGGATAGTTTGGTCAAGCTGGTCTCAGCATTCTTGAACACTCAAACCAGGAGACCCTCCTTGCTCAAGCCATTCCTGGGAAGGTGTGAAGAGGGCCCAGCTGGAGCTGCTGTGTCTCTGCTCAGGCAGAGGGTCCTGAAAGGTTAAAGCTGGCACAGCTCCCGGAGCACCCCCTGACTGACAGCCCATCACTTCACAGTGTCAAAGCGCTGTCCCACTCTTTAACAGGACATACTGCTAACACCCTCCCTTCTCAGAGTGTGGCTGGAGATTCCTCCCTTGAGTGGGGAAACCCAGCAAGGTTTCACTGAGCAAAAAAGAGACTTGTTCAGGGCCATTGGCAAGGCTGGGTAATATAAATCTCTACTTCACATTTCATCTTCTAGCTTTAAAAAAAATTATTTCCAAATACTGTGATATATTAGTAACAATACCTATCTACAGATAACTATCTACTAGATCTAAGTATCTAACAATCGGCATTATAAAGAATTCTAACTAAATACGACTGGTCTAACTTTTTAAAGAAATTGTTTCCTCATGTCTGAAAAGGAAACAATGGCACCTTGCTAAGAAACCCGGTGCAAATCGTCCCATCTGCTTCAGCCAGGGCCACGGTCTGACTGCAGCACGCCCGCTTGCCCTGACTGGTAGTCTGACCCGCATCCCTGGGGCAGGGAAACCCTCCTCTTCTTGGCTGCAGGCCGCTGGGCTGAGCACTGCACAAAGCGGCTGCGGAGGTCATAGCCCAGCTGCGGGGATCTCTGCTCCCTCAGGCCCGGCCGGGATTGCTCCCGAGCAGCCCTGAGCCCAGGAGCCTGCTTCGAGCTGCTGTTGGACGGCCCTGAAGCTGCATTATCCACCTGGGCTTTGTCCCAGTGTGGAAGATTTGTTGTCCCCCTGGGCCTCTTGCCCAGAGAGGGTGGGCGGACTCCGCGATGCACAGAGCTGCTGCAGAGGTCCCAGCCCCGCCGTGGGCATCTTCTCTGCTCTCTCCCCCTGGGCTGGGTTTGCTCTGGAGCATCCCAGAGCAATGGAGCCTGCTGGAAGCTGGTGCTGGAGGGCCCTGGCACTGCACCATCGACAGGGCTTTGGTCCCAGGGTGGAGAATCTGTATTCTGCCTCCTCTTCCTCCTTGCCAAGGGCTGGTGGTCTGTGTGCTGCACAAAGCGGCTGCGGAGGTCGTAGCTACCCAGCAGAGCTCCGCTCATCTCTCTCTGCTCCGCAGCAGCCCCGGGGGCACCAGCCCACTGCAAACTCCTGTTGGAAGGCCCTGAAGCTGCAGCATCCCTGGGAGCGTGGCCACGGCTTGGAGGGTCCCTTCTCCTCCCCGCGCTGGGGTCACAGTCTGCAGTGTCCACAGAGCAGCTGCGGCCATCCCTGCCCCACAGCGGGGATCTGCTCCGGGCCTGCTCCCTGCCAGGGTCTTCCACAGCCAGCACCATGTCCTGGAAAGAGAGAGCTCTGGAGAGTTCCTGCCCTTCCCTCCTGAAAGGGCCACAGTCAGTGGGGAACCCCCAGAAGTTGTGGGAGGGGACATTGCAGAGCCTGCCAAAGGCTCTTCTGGACGGCTGCCAAGGCCAAAGGGCCAAAGGCACACCAATGGGAGGGATCCAGTGGGATGCTTGGAGAGGAAGCAGCATTGTGGCTGTGAAGAATGCTGCAGGGTGGCAGGGGAAAAAGGAGAAATGCTGAGATCCTAGAAAGAAATCCACTGCTCCTCTGGTGCCCACGCCCTCCTTCCCAGAGTTACCTTGGTCCTGCCTCGCAAACCCTGCCGGCCAACAGAAGCCACCCGCTTGCTGCTAGCTGCCCTTTGGCTGAGGAAGGAAGGGGCATATGGTGGTGCCAGCGAGGAAGAAGCCTTCTCTCCAATCTTCAGATCAGAGCATCTGGAAGAAAAAAATGAGTGATCTCAGTTTAGGTCTGTTGTTGCAGCCTCCTCTGGGGCTCAGTCATTTTCTTGGACAGGATTCTATGACAGAGAGAAGACTTAACCAAGGCCACTACTGGAAAGTTCAGCCAGAGTCTTCCCACCCAGTCTGCTCCTGTCGCAGCAAAACCTCCTCTTTATACCTTCTACAGCCTCCATTTCATCATTTCACACACTTGCTTGGGTCGGAAGGGACCTTAGAGCTCATTTTGTTCCACTGCTCTGACATGGGCAGGAACACCTCCCAATAGACCAGGTTTCTCCAAGCCCTGTCCAACCTGGCCTTGAACACTTGCAGGGATGGGGCACCCACCGCTTCTTTGGGCAGCCTCTGCCATTGTCTCACCACCCTGACCCTGAAACCTTTCTTCCTTCTGTCTAATGTAAACCTGCCCTGGCTCAGCTGAAAACTGATAGCCTTCATCCTGTCCAAGCCTCCCTAATGAAGAGTCTCTCCCCATCTTTCCTGGCAGGCCCCTTGAAGTTCTCTCTCTCTTCTCTACATAAGCTCAGCAGCAGAGAGCAGACAAGTTACATCAGGGCAGCAGCCTGAAGGACAACCATGGGCTAGTCCAGGTTTCACAGCACTGAATGATGCAGGTAGTGATTGCATTCGGTGAGAAAAACACTCCGGACTATGAGAAGCAAAGCAATAAGCAGGGAAAAGGAAACGCCTTCTGAACACATCTGAATCCTGGATGTTACCTGGCATAGAAGAGGAGGTAGGCTTGCTGTTTGAGAGCTGTGTCAAGGCAACGAAGCTCCACAGACGCATCATCCATCTGGTACCACAGCCCATTGCTGGCCTGTGAAAGAAAGGCAAGGATCTCTCTCTGCATGGTTTCTCTCCAGAACCACAGGCAGAACACCACCAAAGAAAGAGTATGTCAAAACAAATCCAGTCCAGTCCCTAAGGAGACCTTCTGCCCCAAAACCTTGGCTGTCAGGAACACTGATGGGAAATTTGATCCTCCCCAGCACACATTTTCCCCATCAGGAAGGAAGGAAGGAAGGAAGGAAGGAAGGAAGGAAGGAAGGAAGGAAGGAAGGAAGGAAGGAAGGAAGGAAGGAAGGAAGGAAGGAAGGAAGGAAGGAAGGAAGGAAGGAAGGAAGGAAGGAAGGAAGGAAGGAAGGAAGGAAGGAAGGAAGTTGCTGTTTACCTTTGTGTAGCAGAAATAGTGCCCTCCATGGCAGCTGATGCCTCTGTGCACCAGGACAGCATACAAGGAGTAACGGAGGGGTTCTCCATCTGCCTGGGACATGTACGGGCGGAGATCCAGGTACTCGGGGTACTCCACAAGCTACAGAGACACCAGGAGGGCTCAGAAGTGACCCTGACCTGTGACACGCAATAGCCTGCCACATCCAGGGGCCACAGGTGCGTCAATACATCCTTGGGAACAGCTGGTTTTCCATAAAGCAACGTGGAATAGTTTGGGTGGCAGGAAACTCTTCTTGGCCAAAGCAGCTCTGTCGCAGAAGAGTGCTTGCCTGTCTTCCCAAGGCAATTCTTCTCTCTCCAGTGGAGACTAACCCAACACGAGTGGCTTGTGACAAGCTCTAGGAAATCTGCTCCGGGAAGAGAAAGCTGCACACCAGTTGTGTACACACCTTGTTGATCTTCCCGCCGGTGAAACAGTCAAACCTTTTCAGGCAGACGGTGAGAATCCTGGGTGCACTATGGACACTGAACCTCTTGGAGGCAGCAACATTCTTCTTGCACCTGGAAACCAAGCAGAGAGCCCAGTGCTGCAATGCAGCCAATCCTCCCCCAGGGTGGCCAGGCAACCTCTCCTGCCTCACACAGCTTTTGTCATTTTAAGGCTATTCACTGCCATCTTTTCAAAAGCTGCATCTCATCTGTGTGCAGTAAACTTCCACGAGAAGATGACTTCTGCTCAATGACATGCAGCCCCCTCCCACAGAATCTCCTATTCATATGTTCTTAGGTATCATCTTACTTCCTACACTGAAAGCAGTTTTCACCATCCAGCTGCTCGGGTGTCACAAAGTCCTCCAGGGCTGCAGTGAGGGTCGAGGCTGATGCTGAAGAGACCCACCATGAACCTGTCCAGAATGGGGCAGAAAGAGAGTGTGATGCTGAACATTTGCCTGTGTCCCAGCAGCTGCTGCAGCCATCAAGAGCTCCCTCCCTGGACCACTGCTCAGTTCAGCTCATGACAGTGGGCAGGGGCAGCAGTGGCGCAAACAATCCAACCCATCAGGCTGGGAGCCAGACAGGTGTTGTGCGAGGGCAAAGGGAAAAGGATGAGGATAAATGAAGGCTGCAGAGAGGACAATGCTGCTTGTCCAGCTTCAGAACAGCACCTCCAGAGAGTTCAGTGCCACGGCCTTTGCAGGAGGACACCATCCACTCCCCTTCCCACCCACCCCCAAGATCTCTTGTGTTCACAGGCTGCATTTTGAAGGGAAAAGGGTTGACTCTGGAGAGCTGCAGGGGCCTTGGCATGTCTTGAAGCACAAGTGCAAAGCCTCTTACTTTGATATCCAAAGGAACATCCAGGAAGGCCTCGTAGGAGTCAGAAATGGCTCTGCAGTTCAAGCAGGTGACTGGAAGGAAAAATCCAAATGCTGAGCAATGGGAAGCTGACTGACATTGCCCATTTACACATTGGACCTGTCCCACCAGTCCCAGCGGCAAGTGTCAGGCACAGGCAGCCAGAAGGGCAGAGGCAATGCCAAAGAGAGCAACAGTCATGGAAACGTACCTCTGGATCTCAGAAAGCCCCCAAATAGCTGATGGACAATGGTGTGTATTCAGAAGAGAGGTCCAAGCTGGAAACAAGTGAGACAGAGAGCATTATCTCCTCAAAGAGTTTGGCTTGGCCTGAAAGCCCAGGGTTTAGGTTACCCTTGATGGGAGCACATGAACCAGCCCAAAGGGCTGTGACCTTGGTGAGAGTGATTTGCTTGTGCTTACTCGCTGCTTGCACTCAGGCAAGCTCTCTGCATGGCACTGACAGTGCAGCAGAGGAAGTCATGGGCATCTTCCTCCCTGCCAGGCTGGAAATGTTCCCCAATGCCTAAGAAAGAAGAAGTTTGTCGTTGTCTCATAGGAGAAGGGAAGAAAAGCTGTCAAAGCACCTGGCATGACTTACGTCGGAAAACCTTGAGGACAGCCAAAGGCAGGACGGCACTGACAGGGGAACGCAGGACTTTGTTGACGTGTGTTTCCATGACGCACATCATGCAGAAACCCTGCTGCTGACCTGAAGAGGGACACAGGTGTCATGGGTTTGAGTCGCTGGCGTAATGCCAGTGCACCCCTGAGAATCGAGTTCTTTAAAATAATGGTGTGAGAGAGACCGGGAATAGAGCAGAGCAGGCTCCAACTTAGAAGTGGAAAGAAAAACTTGATTACCTTACATTAGATAGGAAAAAGGAAAAGGAAGAAACAAAATCTAAAGTGAAAAGAACCTCCTAAACCACTCCTCCTCCCCCCACCATAATTTCTTACTCAAGCTTTCTGAGACAAAACCTGGAACTCCCAGCTAAAGATATGAAGGGAGTAGTCCTTGTGCCCTATAGAAACTCCCCCAAGAAACACAGTCTCTGGTGGCCTTCACTCTTGACAAATGACCCATCCCATACAGAGGAAAAGTGCACCTGAGAAGGCCTCCTCCCACAGACGGTGCTCTCACCACCACCCATGGACCAGAAACTGCTTGTAGGGTTCTTTTCAAGGATGCCTCTGGGACACAAGTCCCCCCCCATATTTCTCCCTCGGGCCAAAGGCTTTTGAGAACAGAAGCCTCTGCTGAGGGCAGTGCTACACCCTCTTAATCCTCGTCTCACTCACTGTGGCACTGGCATTTTCACTACACAGTGCCCACCTTGCATCCCCCTAAACACAGTTTCTAGAAGTTACAGGAGCGGTAATGCAGTCTCTATGGCCACTACAAGGAAAGCCCAGCCAAAAGCCACTCCATCATCTCTTCTTCTTTTCTTCTGCTGGCATCACAAGTCCCAGGCCATCTCTCCCATCACTTCCAGAAGCCGCAGCCCATGAAACATGCTTGGTATCAGATCTAAAGCGGCGCTGGTCGAACTCTCTGGGGAGGGGTTGGCTTAGGACACAGAAATGTCTCAGTGATTGATCTTCCGCCCCTCCATTCTCAGTCGGCCTGGCCAACTACACAGTTGTCTTTTTTTTTTCATCCGGTCTGAAGGAGGGACTCAGCCAAGGCCAAAGCTCACAGGCAGCTGTACTGGCCCAGATCCAACAACAGCAAAGCTCACACACGGCTGTGCCAGCAAGCCGGCAAACTGCTGTCCAGGCTTAGCCCAGGCCACAGGCCGCATAGGCAGGCCTTGGCCTTGGCCAGGGGAGGCCTCCCCTCCTGCCCCCCACACAAGCCAGGAGGAGGAGGGGAGCCTGTTCACTCTCTGAAGGCCAGAAGACAAAGAGAACTACTCCACCCCCTTCCCAGCTCGAAGTGGGTGTTCACAGAGATGAAATGACCTTTCCTTGCTTCACAGGCTACCAACCTCTGCACCAGCCCTCTCTCACTTCTTAGGGCGGATCAAACAATGACAACTATTTATTAATAATTTATTAAAGTACAACTTATAATAATATTTATTTATAATCAAGAGTCATTTTCTTGAAGAGTTAAGTGCTTTTCAATCAAACAATAAGCAGAAAAGATTTTAAATTGTGTTTTTATCAGCTCTGCAAAGCTTCTGATTTTGATGGGCAATTTCTGCCAGAGACCTTCAAAGCAATCAGGGGAGGAGCTGCCTGGCCAGCTGATGTAAGTTTTAGTTAGACTGTGAATACCAGGAAGATTTGGAGCGAGCCCTAGGGTGGAGATAAGCTATCATATCAGTATTTTTGTTGGACCCATATAGTGATGGGAAGTAAAATGAGGCCCTTAGCTTAATAAGAAGTTCATTGTTAAGGTCAATATGCAGTAGGTGTTACATACATGATATCGTCATCAGTATCAATTCAGGTGGTTTTGTGAAAATGCCACTTAGCAGATGTACTGTCAATTACTGTGGTGTTTACCTTTGAGCTAGTACATCACAGTGTTTGCCAAACAAAAGTTAGTAACATACAAAAATAATGGAATGTGAATTCAAACAGCAGAATAAAATGTTCCTGGCTTGCAGATTTTGGTCTCGTTAACAGGAACTTTTGTCACAGGATATTCATGTTGAACATCCATTTCAAGGCATGTAGTGTGTGGTACATGGCATTTTTGTCAAAGCGTATAAATAAATAAATAAATGTGTCCCAGTAAAGTTTGTAGGTGGTGATAACATCTACTGGCATAATAAGAAAAGTCGAAATTGGTCTTGCATAGCAGCCTCACAGTATTTAGCATTACTCACATCTCCCTTATGAAGCCCCCAGACCTTATACATGGAGCTGATAATGTCCTGGAAGAGGCAGGTTTAATCTTGATTGCATTGACTCTATGTTTTGCCTCACACAGTGATCACTAAATCATCTTTTTATCTTTAGTCCAGACAGACACCGGAGAGAGAATTTCTGCCACTAGACCAGTGTGAACTGGATGTTGGATTTGGAACTGGAGCCGACCAGCTGTTTTTAGTTTCCCCTTTAACCATCTGTCATGAAATTAACTCAGAGAGCCCCTTTTTCTGTCTCTCACAAAGATCACTGAGGAGTGAGCAATTTGAAATAGTTGTCATCCTCGAAGGAATCGTTGAGACTACCGGTAAGACTTAGAATAAACTGCATAGTCTTGATTTTTAGTCTTTGCTTTCAGTGCTGATATTTTTAGCAAGGCAGCTGTTAGTCCTGGATGCTCCAGCATATCCTGCCATATGCTGCAGAGCTTCAGTGGCTCTCAGCAGCTGATAGAGACCTCCCTTCCCCGCAGGGCTCTGCATTGCCAATTCCCAAAGTGGCCAGCACGAGGGGCAGCCTGCCACTCCTTGTGGAACAGCTCAACACCTTATGAGGCTTCTGTTTTAAGGAGCACCACTCTAAAAGAAAGCTGAACTTTAAAAGTTGCCAGTGCTGCGAAATTCCTTTCAGCCTAACTTGCACCTAATTGAATTCAGAATAAGAAATCCAGTTTTACAGCACAAATACAGACCCCATAGTCAAAAAGATTGTAGGCATATGTGGTTATTGATAAATATGAGAAGGGTTTTGTTTCTTTTTTAAATTTGGGTATGGTGTTGTCCAGATGGCAGCTGATTTTGTGGCCTTTTGTTTGGAGGACTCAATTCTTTTATGAATCCCATGAAAATGGGTTCCAGGAGCTCTTCATCAACAATCCTTGAGTATTGTTCAAGTCCAAATCATTCAGTCAGTCATCAGCATTCTGATTGTCTTCTTCCTTCTTTTGAGGATTTGTTAAACTTTGAATAATCAGAGAGCTTTCTCATAGTTTCCACAAGGTTAGCAGCTGCCTCATTCCTGCCTTGAGATTTACTTGTCTTTGTGTTATGTGGATGGTCAAAATAAAGAATCACAAGTGTTCCCTCCAGAATTATTCCTGACATTTTATAGTCCTCTGTCTTGTTTTGTGATCCTTTGAGTAAAGCTGTATATGTAAAACAAAGGTCACTGGCTAGGAGGCTGAATCTGTTGGGGCTGTTAAGCTCTCTTCATTCAGGTTAGCTTATTTTTATTCAACAAACAAGTTTCTTTTAAAAATCCTCCATGCCCTGCATAAGTCAATCTTGTATGTAAGATACTGAATACCTCAGTAGCAGTGCACCCCCACACCCAAGCAGGTGTTCCCATATTAGTAAAAGAGTTTAAGTTTCACCCCTGGAACTATTAAGGAAGAGGAACCAGAAACTTCCATGCTTCTCTCACTGTAATTGGCCCAGTGCCAGGACAAAGGCACCAGTTGGAGCCTTGAGCTGTTTCTCAAGGAATGTGGCTGGTATCTACAGGGCAGCTTGCCTAAAACCCCTCCTAGGTCGTTGAATGCTTAAGAGAGAGCACGGAGATTCTTGGGGCTTTTTTGGGGTGTCTTAGCAGGTTCAAGGGACCTCCCTGCACTGTGCATGGCTTTTACTTTTTTGTTCTGTGTAGTTTGTTATTCTCTTCTTTAATTAACCTTTTTGCTTTTTCAAAACACCTCCCATCAGCTGTCTCGCTAATTATTCTTAAGCCATTTCTGGGAGGTTGCTGGTCAACCCACAGAGCTTGATACACCTTAGTGGGGCTGAAAACACGCTCGCCCCACGCAGAAGGTGTCAGAAAAGTGGTGTCCCTTTGGTGCAGTCATCTCTGCCTGACTGCAAGTGGAGGCTCACTGGCCCTAAACAGATACACAATCCACTGGGGCAGAAAGCTCTTTCACACTGAGTAGGGCATCTTTAGATCCCTGCAGAGGCCTCATCTTATCTTGCAACTGAGCCATTTATTTTAGATAAGCATGCATTCATAACCTCCCTTAAGGCAATTACCTGTCTGCATATTTAAAGGGAGACATTTTACACTGGAGAATCCATGTGGCACTAAACAGAGAGCAAACCAGAATTTGGGCTTACTGACTGCTAATTCTGCCTCTGGAGACTACCATGACAGGAAGTCTTAAAGTTCTGCTCACCTGGGATATTTGTATAAATAATTGAGTGCTGTTGTGGTGAGATGGTAACAGATTTGCCAGCTTGGTTAAAACACATTCTAGCTGTGAGTTCACACATGTAAATACTGCCAATGATGTATTTTGCACTAAGTGGAACAAAATGAATTTACAATGCCACCTGTGTCTCAGCATGAAGGAGCTTCAGTGTCTCTGCACAGCTTTTGTCTTGCCATACTGTTTGGAGAAAAAGTAACACAGCCTACAGAAGAAATGCAAGATTACATTTTTTATTTGGCATTGTCTCCCCCAACACCTGATCCTTGCCAAAGGATTCTGTAAGCCTCTGCCAAGCCATAGTTCTTTCTCCCAAGAAACAGAATTACTCTCTCAAGGCTGAATTGGGATTGTTCAGCCTGGAAAAGGGAAGCTTTGGGATGACCTAATTATAGGCTTCCAGTACTAGACACGGAGAAGAAAATGAATTCTGAATTAATTCAGCTGAAACCAGCACACAAGCTAATACAGTTTTGATTTTACATTTTGCTTTGGCTTGGTTGCAAGTCTGCAATATTTGCATAAAATCATTAATTAGAGGCACTCCATTGACTGTCAGAAGATTGTCTAGGAACAATTGCCCCATTTTATCAACTATAAAATTGTTGGCTGTGGGAGTTCCTGGCTCCTTCTCACTCCAAGGTCAGGGCGAATAAAACTCAAGAGGCATTGTTTCTTGCAGTCACACTCTGAAACTTATTGTCCTTATCTATTACAGGCTCACGAGACGTGAGCTCTCTCTAACAAGCTGAGAAAGTGAGCTAAAATGGTGTCTGTCCAAGGTTATTGAAGTTCTAATTATCCAATAAACAGTTGACATCTGTATTATTTATATTTATAATCCAATTGTCATCACCTGAAATCTGCAATGCAGACCTCTTCCACCCAATGACAGAAAACCACCCAGATCCATGAAGAAGAAGGAAGAAGAAGGTGCAAAAAAGACAACAAACCCACACCCCAAATTCTCCCTCTTGGCTCCCATATACCACCATACACTAAAATCCTAAATCTAAGTTTTTCACCCTGTGAGATCACACAATACTATCCAAACTACCCACACACTGTTTCTCTGCTATCACACAATTTTGGAAGCCTTTTCCAAGGTCTCAGGTCAAAGGAGGTGTTTACTTGAGGGTTGGCACCCATAAATTCAGAAAGCTCAAAGTTTTCAGCCTTCAGAGTTCCAACCGTTGGCTTGCTGGCTGCAATTGATTTTTATCTGTCAGTCTTGTCATGTATTTTTTGTTCCACAAGCCCGTCTGCTTGTTCACGTTGGAATGCTCTTGTCCATTTCCACAGGAATGACGTGCCAAGCCAGGACCTCGTACACAGAAGATGAAGTCCTTTGGGGTCACAGGTTCCTCCCAGTCATGTCTCTGGAGGATGGCTTTTTCCGTGTCGATTATTCTCAGTTTCACGCCACGTTTGAAGTCCCCACTCCTCCTTACAGTGTTAAAGAGCAAGAAGAAAACCTGTCCCAGTCATCTCTCTTGAACAGTCCTCTTGATAAGAAAACCAGAAGAGAACAGGTTGGTCCACTTGACTGTGCTGATATTACAGGAAAGAAGAACAAGCTCCCTGCTAAACTTCAAAAGATCAGCTCGAGGAAGGAAGGCCTTCCACCAAAAACCCTGAGAATGAGTTCCAGTAACACAGAGAAGACTTTCAGTACTGGAGATCTCTTGAAAATTGAAGAAATAAGTCCCATCTCTGATGGTGAAGATGATGATGACAGGATGCAGCTGAAAGCCTTAAAAATAAATGCCAGGGCTCTGACTCAGTCTAGCAGTGAGCTTGAGTTACAGAAGGATTTTCCAGGTATGGGCGCCCTAGAGGTGAAATTGGAAGATAATTTTCCTGCCAAACTTTGAAAAATGAACTGTGATCGCTTCTTTTAAGAGCTGAAGAAAGAGCAGTTGTTTCTGAAAACTGCATTTGAGACTGCTGCCCTTGAAGAGTTGTTTCACAGTAAAGTCTTGGCTTTGCTACTTTCAGGAAGGATGATCCTTTTTGTATAATTGTTCTGTACAGATCCAACTTAGGTAGCATAACAGGACTTTAAGGGGCAGTAAGGCCCCCCCTGTCATGCCAAAGAGATTCCTGCCCTGATGATGTTTATCAGCATGCTCATTGCAAATCTACCCTGTCTTCCATGTGTGCAGATGCTTTTTCATAAAGCAAGGATCAGATCCTTAGTCACAGAGGTGGAACCAAGAAGGGTTGGAAGAGCAGCTGAAACGTGGCTTTGTGCAGCTCAGATCCTGGACTGCTGCTGATGTACACAACAGCAGAACTCAAGAGGAATGTGTGACACTGCTCAGTGCTAGTGCAGTTCTCTCTGTGACCCTTTTGAAAAGAGGCCTTCCTGGTGCATCCTTTGCCAGTGACTGTGGAACTCTGTGCTCCCAGTGTCTCATCATGAACATTCAGGTAGAGGAGGCAGTGTGCAATAACCATTTGGGTCATTTGACCCACAGGAGCTCTTGTAAAGATGAGGATCATTTATCCTGTCCCAGCATGAGACCTCAGCATTTGATTTGGTGGATCACATGCTAAATTTGAATGACCACATCACCATTCACTGTGGAGGAAACCTGAGATCAGTAGCTCAGCTTCATGGCATGTTTTATACTGCAACTAAATGAAATTTCAGTTTGGAGACATCCTAAATAAGTAAATAAAAGCAAAGTGCTAAACAATGCTCCATCATAACACATCTCAGAGTTTTAGTAATGAATGGTAGTCTTTGATGTTGCTAATGTTCATTTTGTTACATTTGCCTTCTCCATTTATATACGATTCTCAGTAATTTGGTAGATTTGGTATTTATTGCTATTCAGCTCCATCCTCCTCTGTCTGTGGGAGAGGCTTTTTCTTTCCTGGTTGGTAGTAATTATAAACACCCCCTGCTGTTTTGTAACCAGTGCTCAGTAGCTCAGCATACAGGGTGTTCATCACCAGAGCAGCAGCAATGCAGTCCCCAATAGAAGGATCAAATCCTGCTCTTGTTACGTGGACAAGATTCAGTCAAATTTAAAAGGGGGGGCAGTGGCCATATTGTTTGGCAATGCATTCCTGGATGGTAAAGTGATGTATCCAAGCTAGGAATAGCTTGGCTTCCAGAACTCACTGTTTCTTGCTTTGGATCTGTCTACGGTGTGAAAACTGGAAAATGCTGTTTTATGCAGGGATAAGATGTGCTGCTTATTGTTGTTTATCTGTTCTCAACATGAATTTCAACACTATATATGTGCTAAAATCTGTATTTTCATTTATCAACTGTATTTGTATGGAGTATTTAGATGACAGCATGAAGTCTTAAATGATGATGACTCTCCCTGCTTTCCAGAACTGCCAAAATTGGTATAAAATAAAATTACAGCCACCTTGGGTCTCAGGCATTCTTTACTCAAATGTGCATGTGTGTGTTGACAGCAGAGCAGCTCCAGGAGATGAGGCCCCATCCTTGGGCACCCTCCCCCTCTGCTGTGGGGCAGGAACTGGGGGGGCTTCACCTGCTTGGGAGCTTCTCTCCCTTTGTGGGGCTGGGGCATGTACAGATGTAAATGGCATTATTAGATAGGATTATTAGATCAGCAAGGTGCTACCCAGGGCAGTTTCACTCATTTTGTGCCTTCTTTTGGGGGTGAGTAAAAATGGGGGAGGGGGGTGAGGAAGCTTGGGAGAGTGATGGGAGAACCCCAATGTCCCTGGGACAGTGATGATGTGGTAGGGGAGCAGGTGAATCATGCAGGGCCCCTCCAGAAAAGGGAGGTTACAACCCAAAGCAGCATTAAAAGGGGTTAAAAAGCAAACTGCATTGTAAAAAATAAAAAAGCCAGCTACTCCTCCAAGACCCTTCAGACTAAACCAGCTGACACCTCCAAGACAATAGAGAATAAACTGGAGGGTACCTGTGTGTGAATAGATCTTGATATTCATCTTCCCAATATATATTTGCTATTTTACTTTATCTTCTTAGTCCTTGCTTTGTATTCTGCTTTCCCATCTTTCCCATCAGATCTTTCTGATCTTCTGTAATTTCTCATTTCTTACCACCTTGCTTGTCTACTGATTGTGATTCTCCTGGCCTCTCTTCTTGCACTTTCCTGAAGTGAGATGAGATGGTATCTCATTCTTCAGCTGTGTCATATGTGACTTTACTGACAGCACAGCTTTCCAGGCATCTTTGTAGGTTTTTCTTTCTAGGTATCTTAGCAGTCTTCTCTTTTGTAGTGTCTACTTCCTATTCCTCCTTCTTGTTTCTGCTTCCTATTCCTTGTTCCATTAATTGTTCTTGTTCCTGTGTTTATCTCTTTTAGACACATTCTCATCTTTTTCCCTCTTCCCCTTCTCTTTGTGTCTCTCCTTTTCTCTCCCCTCTTTGTATCTCTGTATCTCCTATGCCCCACTCCACCCCATCTCTCTCCTCTTTGGCTCCTTCCCCCGATTTCTGCCTCTCTCACTTTTTTTTCTGTTTTGCCTCTCATATTTGTGTCTCTCTTTCCTCTTTTCCTTGTTTCTTTTATTGTTCCTATTTTTGTGTTTTTTCTCCTTTGTCTCCCTTTATTTTAAAATAAAAGGAGCACCAGAAAATGGCTTGCTCCCTGGTTGTAACTTTTTGGGTTTTTTTAATTAAAAAGAATTAAAAACTTAATCCCAGGAAGCGAGCCACTTTCTAATGCTGTGCTGGACTGTTATTTTTCTTCTCTTTATTTATAGTGCATATAGCCCTAATTAGAAGTCCAGATCAGAGTAACACAATTCATATTATTACTATTCTTCTCCACCCCACTTAGATCTGGAGAACTTATTGTTAATAGAATTAATTAATTATTAATGAGCAACACTGCAAATGATCAATTATCAATGCAAATTATCAAATTTAGGGGCCAAATTTTTTTACACTGTCACTTATAAAACAATTAAACCTGTAAACTTCCTAATTTCTATACACCGACAGAAGAATTAATTGGATGCCAGAGTACTTCACAACAGAAGAATGGGTGAGTACAGATCTATACAGAATACATAAACATAACCTAAAATGTTGAATTAACACATTCCAGGCAGGTGCCCTGCATTTACACTCTCCCCACTACCACCGAATGACAAACAGCAGTACTGCAACAAAAAACCCAAACCAATAAAAAAACCTTATAAAAACCTTATAAAACCCCAAATCAAACAGAAAACCACACAGGCACACTGACACCACACACCCACCGCTGACCTGATGATGAAAAGCAGCACTAAGAAATAAAAGGATTAGGGTTTGGCTAGCAGTTAGGGATAGGGTAAATGATTATGGATTAGGGTTTGGGGTTAGTTAAAAGTTGTGGTTTAGGGTTGGGGTTAGCCTTAGGCCTGGCGGTTCGATTTAGGGTTAGGGTAATTACAATATGGGTTTGTGAGCACTGAACCCATCCAGGGTGACAGTGCTTGTGGGCACAGGGGAGCAGAGCAGGACAGACTCTGGCATTGCATGTTTGATTTATCATTCCTGCCTGTGTACAACCCTGGAGGTGGTACCCAACTTTCTGTTGGTAACTTCCTGAAAGAGGGTGTCAGTGTTTTGTGAACAGGAAAGAAAGGAGCTAGCCCCAGGGTTTCAGGTGCAGATAAGAAGGTGCCTAATGCCATATGGCAGCAGCAACTTTCTGTCCTGGCATATTTGCTGTGGAAGCATTTCCTTGACTTGTACAGTTGTGGAGTTGGTATCTATCCTTTGAAGGTGCTCTCCTGAAACTGGCAGTTTGGCATGCAGTTTCTACTTTTCAGAGGCGGGCTTCTGAAGATTTTGGCAGTACATTTCTTTTGGGGCAAGGTGAGCAGCAATGGTCAGTCAGAGTGCAGCTGATGTAGTGCCCAGGGGAGATGACAGCTCAGGAACAGTGTTCTGGTACCTTTCCATGGCATCAATTCCTGGATGTTTTCTGTTGTTGAGGAGGGGATCTCATTTCTTTTGAGATGGCTTATAGCTCCTCTCTTTGGCAAAGAAACCAATTTTGGATCCACACTTTGTGTGGTCTTGGAGCATTTAATTGCTTTTCCTTGTATACAGTTCTATGGACTACAGCTGCTGACCTGTTACAGTGGCAATGCAAACACCAGGCTGATGAGCTTTTCCTCCTGGTACTTTGTGTTTCAGCAAAAGAGACATTTTTAGGACCATTCCATTTGGATTTGTGAGGCTGAAGGATGATGATGGTACCTGGAGCTGAGAAGTGCAGTTATGGATGCAGCTGGGTTATGTGGGGCAGTTCCATGGGTGCAGCTGAAGCTGTAGCCAGAAGCAGCTTTCCCAGCTGGCACTTCTGTGGGCTGTGTGGTGGATGTTTTCAAGTTTGTGGCCAGACTCGCTGAGAGTGAAAAAGTTTATTAATTAGTGCATTGGGGTTTGTATTGCTGTTTCAGTGTGGTGCAAATAAGAGTTTTCACTTGGAAGGAGAAGATCAGTGAAACCCTCTTCTGTCTCCCCACTGCTCAGAACTCCTGGCTGTGGAGCTCCTCCTGTGTCTGGCCAATCTTCAGCCTTGAGTCTTTCTAGAACAGTGTCTCCTGAGTCACAAGAGAGTCCAGTTTTGAGTCCCACACCCAGGGATCCCACTATTCAGCATAAAACAGTGCTCCCAGCTGCTGTCCTCAAGAGCTGTAGCCCCCTGTGACCTGCATTCCCTTCTCCCATCACAGCTTTGTTTTGGTGGTGCCTGGCTTGGGACTCCTTGCCTTGCAACAGAAGACTGAACTGGACTGCAAGCAAACACATGCTAACAGTGGCAACAGGCAACTTTATTTCCACAACTAAATCAATTTCAGCATTTGTGTGTATGCAGAGGAGGAAGATGGGCAGGGCAGAGGACCCCTTTGACTCTGAGGCTGCCTTTGGATCAGCAGGCACTGCCCCAGTACGAAATGGTCATGCATGTCTGCACTGGCTCCTGTTCATCCTGCTGCTCATGTCCTTTTCCCCATGAGGTTCTGCAGCATCCAGTGCACCCTAGTTAAGAACCGCACCAGTATCTGGTATGGATGTGGGGCGGGCAAGAGAGGCTGTGTTGGAATTGGCTGCTCAGAGGTCAAGGCTGCCTCTGGCTCGGCTGTCACTGTTGGGTGATGAGGAGTGGCTGTAGAGCAGCCTGACTCTGTTGGTGTTGGCTCTGGCTGCTCAGAAGGGGTTGAGCTGAAGGTTGGCTCTGCCGTTGGAGTGGCTGTTACACTTGACTCTGAATATGGAGTGGGAGAAGAGCAGTTTGACTCTGTTGGTGTTGGCTCTGGCAGCTCAGAAGGGGTTGAGGTGCAGGGTGACTCTGGTTCTGCAGTGGGTGTTATAGGTGGGCACAGGCCCATCTGGAGCAGGATCCAGTCATAGAAGTGCTGAGTGGAGGTGTAGACTCCCGGCCGTTTTGCTCTGGCACAGCCTTTTCCCCAGCTGTTCACTCCAACAAGCCAGAAGTAGCTGGCACTATTATCTTTGCACACCAGAGGTGCTCCACTGTCGCCCTGCAGCAGGGGAAAAAGGATTAGGGTGCTGTTGGGTGGCTGCTGTCAGCACTAGAGGTTTGCTCCTCTCTTGCAGCCCCTGTCACAGCTGTGTTCCTGGCACAAAAAGGCTCTGCTCAGGTGCTGGAGTCTCCAGAACCTTAGCTGGGAACAAGGTGGGTGTCTGTGAAGGCCCCCTCTTGTATCTGCACAGTGATCCTGGATGGGCAGAGCATGGATGATCCAGAATCTGCACCTCTGGGCTGCTCAGAGCACTGGGCTTTCTGGGCAGAGGGGCAGGCCTGGGGAACACGGGCACTTGGCAAGGAAACTCCACCAGGGGAGGGGACCCAGGGATGGAAAAGTGATTTGCCAGGCAAAGCACATGGTGATGGGGCACCCTTCCTGCAGGGGGCTGGCTGGCTCCCAGCACTCCTACCTGGCAGGTGTCCATGGCACCCCGGGGGTAGCTAGCACACAGGTTGTGGTTGTGGATGGTGCCAGCGTACCAGCGGCTGCTGTTCACCAGCTGGATATCCAGGAGACGCACCTTGGCTTCCTGCAGGACATCACTGGCACCCTGAGCTGGGAGCACAGCAAGGAATGAGCACCCAGCAGCTCCTTGCCAGTTCCACTCCCCTTGTCTGGGGGTGAAGTCCTTCCCTAGGGCTTGGCTTTGTCTCTGGAGCAGCTGTTAAAGTGCTATGTCCTTTCTGTCTGCCTTTGGAAAGCAGGCCAGGTGTCAGATTATCTCTTTTTCTGACCCAGAGACGGGGCTCCTGAGAGTCTTTTAAAGACTTTTATTCCACTTTCAGTCTCATGTGAAGGGTGAGACAGTACAGATGTTACAATTCACACCATCACAATCAGAAGCCAAACTATTTCCTAATTACAATCCATTATAAGCATTTTTTGGCTTATCAGCTTTTGCCACACAATGCTGCTAATGCTTTTAAGATAATAATCTAAAAATACCCCTTGGGTAGTTTTAGTGGGTCCTACTAAAATATATCCTTCATAGTTCTGTTTCTCCAAATATCTAATGTGTGCAAGGCCATAATTTGAAACTTGTTTCTAGTTCCATTTCTCTCACAGCAATGTCTGTCCTATCCCATGACATTTCTAAGTCAGCATATTTTATCTCAGAGTTGGCATACATATACAGACTATGTGAGCCTTCTGCCAGGCTTTGAGAATTCTCTACAAATCCATTTCCCACAGCCTCTCCAGAAGCACACATCCTACAGCCTGACTTTGGTCTCTGCTGTCAGGAACCTATTTCTCCACTGTGTCCAGCTCGCCCTCAGGGCCCTTTTCGCGAGCTCACCTTTAGCCCCGGCGGAGCCCCAGCCAGCGACGTAGCAGGCTTTCAGCTCTGACACTGTGAGCGAGGCGTTGGGCACACAGGCCAGCTGCACGTAGTCACTGCACTCCACAGGCTTGTCCAGCTCCAGCAGGGCGATGTCGTTGCGCTGCGAGTCCGCCGTGTACTCCTGGTGGACCAGCAGCCGCTTGATGTGGCGCACCTGTGCCTCGGGGCCCAGGTGGGTCAGCTGGGTGGCCCCGATCAGCACGCGCCACATGGTGATGTTCCTGCAAAGCACATGGAGGGCTGAGAGGGAGCACAGCCCTGTGCTGTTGATGCCTTTGAGCTTTTATGTTTTTCACGTATTTGTAATCTTGCAATTGTTTAGTGTAGAACTCTAAATTCCATATACAGCGTTGGGTGCTGCTTTCCCATTTTGGTCAGACATAAAAATTCCTCTCCGGGCCTGGGAATCAAGGACACCTCACTGCCTCAGGCCCCGAGAGATGTAAACAAAAGTGAGTTGGGGGGGGGGGGGGGGGGAAGCAAACCTGGGGTAAATGACTTCATTACCTGAAGCTGAAATTGGAAGATTAAGCCTCAGTATAATAGACCAAACTCATAAAAGTGTGAAAACCCATGACCTGTGGTCCATTTTTGGGTGTAGCCCCTGGGGGGGCTTCATCTGCCCAAAATGTGCCTGAAGGCCCTTCAATAAATAGAACTGCTTTTTATCCCCTTAATTTTGTCTGGCCTTTGTTTGTAGGTAGGTAGTCCCTAAAAGGCATCAGTGTGGCAGCTCAGCACTTCCCTGCCTTCTGCTTCCCAAGGCAGAGAGGAAAGCAGAGCAACGAGGAATGTGACTGCCCTAGCATGCCTTAGGCTCCAGGAATGCCATGCTGGAGGCTGTTGGGCATGAGCCCAACCTTCTGAGCAGTCTCTCAGTTGAGCTCTGCACTACCGAGGCACTGGGCACACTGCAAGGAAACAGGAGGGGAGCAGCATGTGGTGCTGCAGGCTGGGCAATTGTTTGTGTGCTGGGGATACCCTCACTCCTTGCTCCTTCTTACCTGGCCTGGAGGAAGCAGTGGGCTGCTGTGAGGACCCACTGGGGGCTGATGAGGGACCCTCCACATGTATGGCCGGTGCCTATCTTCCTGGGGTCCTGGATGCTGACAATCCAGGGCCAGGCCCCTGGCAGGGCACCTGTGCCAGCCATGATTCTGTAGTCAGCAGCTAGGGAGTTGTAGTCAGAAGCCATGGGCCGGAGCCCACAGGTCCCTCTGGAAGCACAAAGTCATTACTGCCCTGCCCAGCAGCTGGTCATGCTGGCTCCTTCTGCCCCAGCACCTGGGTGCTGCCAAGGAGGCTCCCACATGGGCCTCGGGGTGTGGCAATGGGGACAAGCACCCTCCCAGAGCCTGGGGCCATACCTGCAGGTGTCCCAGGTGCCATGTGCAGGCCTGTACACAGCCAGCAGGATGAAGAGGTATAGCAGGTTCATCACTGCCAGCAGCATCTGTCAGCTGAGAGACAAAAGCTTGTCCCTTCCAGTGCAGCCACTGACCCAAGTGCCTGCAGCAGCTGCATTGCCCTGGCACCTGCAGCCCTGAGACTGATGTCACAGTGGGTGGTTCCAGGTTCTGGGCATGGTGTCACAGGGCTGGAGTCACAGAGTGGGTGGTTCCAGATGTCGCAGTAGGACACGAAAGGAAACACACAGAGGCTAGTTCATCAGAAGGCTGACGCTGAAAGCTCTATTTACAAATCCTCTTCATCCCTTTATAGCATGCTTTGCTAAAAGGGCTTTGATTGGTCAGAAGGAGTGACGTTTCTACCCCTTTGGTAAATACCAGGTGAAGAAGAATGTTTTGGGAAAAACCCTGAGAAGAGTCCATGGCCCACATATAATGTTTAGAAAAACAGGGAAGGGTGTCGCCCTGTGTATTTTCTTGGGCTTGGGATTTTTACTGCTGGCTACTGCTGGCTGTTTCCCATGGGAACAAATTCCCATTCTCATAGCAATGTCTTTGTTGTTTTGTAAACACTAAGAGAGTTTTGCCCTTCTTATGCAAGTTTCCCAAAACAATCTCTGTCACCTGTTGTTTGCTGAAGGAGAAGAGACGTAGTCCTTCTCTGACCAATCGCAGCCCTTTTTGCGGAGCATCTTATAAAAGCACAAAGATTCAAAAAGTAAAAGCCTTCTGATGACCTAGAACTGTGTGTGTGCTTTTCCTGGCTGCCCAATCACTGTAACAACTGGTGACCCCGACTGAAACTGGTGACCCTGACTGAAACAAATGGTGACCCCTGAACATTGACCTCTGAACTGTCTGACATCTGCTGACCCCGACTGGAACGGCAGCGAGTGGACTCGGACACCTCAGCAGTCTGTGGCCAAGGTACCGGGTTTTTTTTCCCTTCACTGAACTAAAAGGAAGGAAGTTTTTTTTCGGTAAAACCGGCCCGTGACTTTTGCCAGCTCAGTTTCCTCCATTTAAGTCAGGTTTTTTGGAAAAATGGTGGTCTCTGCCTTAGATCGACACGATGAAATTGTGATGGGAATCTGGCAAAAAATTTTCGAGCTGGAGGGGGCAAAATTCCCGAGGGAACAGTTTGAAACTCTTTACCTCTGGGGCAAAGAGCGTGGCTTGTTTCCCACTGCTAAGGAGGCATGTTCCAGGGAACGCTGGCAGCTCCTAGGTGCCATGCTACATGACACTGTATTCTGGACGTGGAAATGTTGCGAGTTTGATATTCTCGTGGAGAAGTTTTGCCGCAGTGATTCAGAGCTTGGAAGGCACTTCCAGTTCGTCTGTGAGTTCGGCTCTCTCTGCCAGTGAAGACTTTGCTTCAGGTGCACAGATTGAGGATGGACTCTCGGAAGAGACCGCGGCAGCTAGCTCGGACCTGGAGCCTGGCCGCGAGTCGGATTCCCCCCCACCCACCGAAGCCTCCGTGTGTGGTTCTGCTTCCGCTTTCTCTCGCGGATTTGACCCTTGCGAGGGGGGTTGGGGGCCTCTGAATCGCGTTGAGGACGGCACTGGGGCGGGGGGTGGGCTCAGGACCTGCAGGGCTTCCCCTGTCCCGGTCCCCCGGACGCCGTCTCCCTCCGCGTTCTCGGTTCCGTGGAGCGGAGGGGAGGAGCCAGTTCCCCCCGCATCCCCCGCGATGTGGGGGGGGGGAGCTGGCTGGAGGCGCCGCCCGCGCTGGTGTTAACACCGGTCGCAGTGACTGTGCAGTGTCCAGGGTGTCGTCTTACGACACGGCACCCCTTGGGGCCCGCCGGTACCGGTGGCGGGGTCCCTGTGGTTGGAAGCAGCGCCGCGGCTGCGGCGGGGCCGACCCTCGCTGTTGGGGAGGTCCCGGACGGGTGCGCCGGTTCTACATTGCCCTCTGCGCCTGCGCAGCTAGCAGCACAGCCGGCAGGTGCCGGCTCGGCCCCCGTGTCGGGGGGCGCTCGGTCCGCTCCCCCCCGCCCACGGCGAGCGGAGTCTCCGGTGCCCGCTCGTACCACACCCCCCCCCGCCCTCCCCGCCTGCACCCGTGGCTGGGGCAGGAGGCGGAGACGCGGCTCCGCTGGCCACGCCTGTGCCAGCTCCGCGCTCTGCCGTCCGCCCCGCCCCCTCATCTCCCGTGCCGGCGCCCTGGAGGGGAGGCGCGGCCGCTCCCCCATCTGCGCCCTGTTCCCCCCCCCGCAGTGAGGGGGGGTGGTGCCGCGGCGGTCCCATTCCGGGACCCGCCGAGGCCCGCGTCTGCCGCAGAGCCCCCAGCTCTCGCTGCAGCGGCCAGAGCTGCTGGGGGGCGGAAACGCCGGAACACGGCCGGGACTGGCCCGGTGGCGGCGGCCCCGAAGGGGGCTGCGTGGAGTGCGCGACCTGCGCGGGCTGCGGGACCCTTTGTCCGTGCCGGAGCGGCTCCGGCGGTGGCGGCGGCGGCCCGCCCGGCCCCCCCGCCCCGGACCCCGGCGAAAGCCAGGGCTCCGGCGAGTGCAGACACTGCAGTGCTTGCCTTTGCCGCGAATGGTGATGCGGCTGGAGGGAGGCCGATGACCCCACGGGGCCCACGGCCCCGGGTTGGCAGGCCTTCCCCTTCGTCCTCAGGGACGCTTCCCTCGCGTCCGGTCACAATCAGTGACCTGGAGCGTCTTCGAGACAGAGTGACAGCAGAAGTTTTAAAGTCTCTGCAGTACTGGATCACAGTATCTGCTGAGGCAGGCACCTTTGATCCATCACGACAGGGGAACGCAGGGGCCAACAGAAACCGAGGAAAGAGGAGACGCAAGGTGAAACTCCTCTGTGTTTGTGTACGCGGTGTGCTAGTCCCACCGTTGATAAGGCAAACTTTGTTGCTGATGGTCAGCCCTTACCGATTCTGGGGAACAAGAAGCAGAGAGCCAAGAGGAGACGAACAGTTCCTCCTCAACTCCTGATGCCAGCTTATTTGGCTGGCTCACAGGCAGCACCTGCGATTTGGGCAGATTTGATGTTTGTATAATAGCAAGAATTGTTATAGACTCTTGCAAAGATTCTAGCCATTGCTTCCACCCAAACCCCAGCCCCTCCGTTGCTTTTCCTGAGAAGACGTGCATTGCTCACTTGTGTTTTTGAAATACACATTGCTCTCTTGTGCCCTGTAAAATACATGTTGCTCACTTGTGCTTTTGAGTCTTCTGTTCTCAGGACTGAGAATCAGTCTCGAGGGGACGGCTGCTTCGGATCTACCAAGCCACCTCAAGTCCCTGAGCTGCAGTCCTGCCTGGAAAACGTCCCGACATGTGGTGCACTCTGTGCCTCCCTGGTCTCACTTTGTCAGAGACTCGCCAAGTCAGCAGCCTGTGATCATCATGAACTCGGAGGGATAGTTGCCTTTGGATTGACCTCACGTCATTGTAGCTGTTGCTAACCTCTGGGGGCGGGATGTGCTGTCGTTTTGGGGAGCGTGGATCGGGATGAGATTGTTTGATGAAGGCCACTGTGTTGAGAACCAGTGGCCCCTCCTGAAAGGGAATCTGGTCATCCATTGCATTGTTGAACATGCTCATGCTATTTTGAAGCAGGTTCTCAATCCAAACAAAAACAAAAACAAACAAACAAAAAAATTAACCAAAAAATGGGGAATGCAGGGTGTAACCCCGCACAAGCCTTTTGATTCAGGCTTTGACCTGCAACAAAAGACAGAACCGGATCAACAAGACCCGGAAAATTCGTGACCAGAAAAAAAAAAAATCTCATTTTTTTCTTTTTATTACAGAAGAAAGGGTGAGATGTCGCCCTGTGTATTTTCTTGGGCTTGGGATTTTTACTGCTGGCTACTGCTGGCTGTTTCCCATGGGAACAAATTCCCATTCTCATAGCAATATCTTTGTTGTTTTGTAAACACTAAGAGAGTTTTGCCCTTCTCATGCAAGTTTCCCAAAACAATCTCTGTCACCTGTTGTTTGCTGAAGGAGAAGAGACGTAGTCCTTCTCTGACCAATTGCAGCCCTTTTTGCGGAGCATCTTATAAAAGCACAAAGATTCAAAAAGTAAAAGCCTTCTGATGACCTAGAACTGTGTGTGTGCTTTTCCTCACCGCCCAATTACTGTAACAGAAGGGTGTTTTGGAAAAGAGAAAAACTGTTGAAAGTTTTCCCTTGGGAAAGAGCTTACACGTTAGCAAGCTGAATTCCCAAAGGCCCAGAAAATACCGAGCCCACACCAGGTTCTGGGCAAGGTGTCCTCAGAGGGCAGGGAAAGGCCACAGCCCCAGAGAACCACAGAATGGGTTGGGCTGGGAGGGACCTTGAAAGGCAAAAGGAGTCCCGTGCCTGGCACTTGCAAAATGACACTGTAGGCAAACAAATCTGGCACAAAGGGAAAATCACTCCAAAGGCAGTGTTTGGTCAGAGAGGGTGCTCAGAGCCACCACAGGATGGAGAAAACTGGCACATCAAAGCTAGGAAGAAGACAGTAAGGAACGATGCCATGTGCCAACAACTTGGGGGATGCACCAAGGCACTTAAGCCTTAGCTAATGGAACAAACCTGGGAAACTCCTGTGTGTTGCAAGAGGAATTGCTGACCATGGCAGAGAGTGTGAGAAGCTGACAGGAGTTTCAATGCCACGAGGAAGCCCTTCTGAGCCTGTTTATACATTTTCCATGGCTGGATCAGGGTGAGTACTGCAAAGGCCTCAGTGCTGCCTCTTGCTTTGGAGGCTGGTGCTGGAGGTCGTGGCTGCAGAACACGAGGGGCTGAGATGGAGAGTGTTCATGCACTCACTGTTGTGGTTTGGGAATGCTACTCACCAATCTGGTGTTCCCACTGGAACACTGCAAACTCCTGCTCCTCACTCCCCTCTCCCTTCCCCCTCCCTTCTCTGGTGGGCTTGAGAGGAGAACTGGAGGCACAGAAGGTAAAGATCATGGGTTGAGACAAGAACAATATACTGGAAGCAGCAATGAAACAAGAAAATGAACAGTAACAGCAACAATATTAATAATGGAGTGTACAAGGGACTGAGACAACTCACATGCAAACATCCACCCCGTGGAGCCTGGCAATACCTGACCAGGCTGCCATGCATGTCACCCAGAGGGGAGTTCTTCCCCTAGCCCTGGAAAATGGTGTGGGGTGGTTCAGAATAACCTCCAGGTCCCAGCCATGCCCTGTCCTGGCTATGGCACAAATGTCCTCACTTTGGTCAGAAGCAGGACATTGACCCTCATGATCTGGCACACAGCTTGGGGACCTGTGTCCCTGCATGCCAGGGAGGGCAGTCACCAGGGATTGGCAACCTTTGGAAACTCCTCACCTCTCACTCTGGCCCTTGGTTTTCCATGTTTTGTGGAATGAAGAACACATGTCCAACTCCTCCCAGTGTCTTCTTCACTGGAAATCCTCCGTGCTTGGATTCCTTCTCTGACATCCATCTGGGAAAAGCAGTGGGAAAAGCCAAGGCTCTGTGTGAAGGTCCCTCCTACAGCCCTTCAGCTGCAGTGCACACAGGAGGGCCGGGCTGTGGCAGCAGTGCTGCCCTGGCTCTGCCACACCTCATCCAGAACACCTGGGAGCTCTTCCCTCCCCATTCACACTTCACTCCCCTGGCCTGTCCTCCTCACCCCACAGGGATGCACAGAGGGGCTAACACACTTCACTTTGGTGGCCCTGACACCACAGTGATGACTGGAACAGGGTGAGCCTGGGCCAGTTTTGGCCTGCATCAGCTCCATGTCCTGCCTCAGGACACCCAAGCTCTCTGCTGACATCTGGGCTCATCTCTGCAGCTTTGCTGTCCTCCATGGGGAGTTTGCTGAACAAAATCATCCTCTAGAAAGGACATATGGCACAAGCCTGGGAGTCAGCAGCACCACAGGAGAGTTCAGCCAGGCCAGGCATGGGAGGGTGGGGGGACCACAGGGCCTCACTGAAGCAGCCACATTGTACAGCACAAAAAATAAGGCTAAATAAATGCTGGATGAAACACAGCAGTGCTGGGACTGCTCTATTTAACAAATAAAAGTTATGGGGGAGATTTACACATTTACTGGGTACAGCTGGGAGCTGGGGCTCCTGCTGGAAGGCTTCAGCCTCAAGGCTCCCAGCTCCCAAAGGCACTGCTGGTAACTCCTTGCCAGCAATGGCTCCTGGGGCTGGGAGTGGGGTGGACAAGCCAAGGATGGGGCAGAGATCAGAAGGACCTGGGCAGCTCAGAGAGGTCTCCAAGGGGAAGAGGCTGTGCCTGAAAGGCCCTCACCTTTGTGGCCAGCTTGGCAGCTCTGGCAGGTTTAACAGGAGATTTGTCTGGAAACAAGACAGGGAGATATTGGCATGATGGGTGCTGGCATATTCCTGACTTAGGCTCTCCAGAGGGAGATTTGCTGTTTCCCCATAGGCCACAGAGGATTGTAATACGAGATGAACCTCAGTTTGTCTCCCCAAGCTCGTGTCCAACCTGTTTCATGGCCTCTGGCTCTGGGAAATGCTCTCCTGCACACCCTGCCTCATTCCCTCTGAGATCAATGGCTGATGTGCCAGCAGCTCCAGAAGGGCAGCGCACGATGAAGGTGCCACCCCTGCAGCTGAAAAGAAGGTTCCTTTTTCCAGGAGGTCATCAAGCACGTCATCCAGGGAGTCCAAAAAAAAGAGAAAAATTAAAGGTGTTGGGGCAGCTGCATTTACCAGTGTGGGCAGTCCAGAGAGAACTGCCTGGCCCTGCCCCAGTTTGTGGATAAGAGCCAGAAATGGATTCCCTGAGCCAGAAATGAGCTCTCTCCATCCAGCGAGCCAGCTGCCTGCCATTCCATTGGTGCCTGGCCACAAGCAGCACTTCATCTGTGAGCTCTCACCCCACAGAATCCCTGGGTAACCTGAAAAGACTGCTGCAGTATCAGGGGCTGCAAGAGGCCTCCAAAGGAGTAACCAGGGGATTAGGTAAGGGGAAGAACTGAAATAAAACTCATGTTTTTCCCTGGGCTTGTGAAAGACAACAAGAAACACAGGACCCCAAAAAGCAAACCCACTTGATGGGAGAGGCAGGTGAGCATCTCTGGTTCAGGAATTACAGAATCCACTCCACTGCAGCTTGCAGACAAGGAAGGATCCTGGCACCTGATCCCAGCATCCCCCACCCTCTGCGCCATGGATTTACACAGCACCAAAGCCCCAGTGGTCACTGAAAAGATCCAGCTGTCCACACTTGGCAACCTGATCCTGGGCTCTGCAGCCTGTGGAGAAAGACAAATTCCCTCTTTAGAAAACAAAGCAGGTCTGAGCTGGGCCTTCTCAAAGCACACTAAAGGCAGAGGTGGGTTTCTTCATGCTGTTTGGGAAGTGGCACGTGAGCCACAAGGGAATCAGAGATTCTCACCTCCAGAGGCACTGCTGAGCAGCTGCCTCTGCTGCAGCTGGGCTCCAGCCCCTGAGGTGCCCTGTGCCTCCAAACAGAGGTGCCAGAGCCTCTGACCTGCACTGACCAGGCCTGCTACAGCTCTGTGTCACAGTGACCACTGCAGTGTCCAGCCTTCCCTGGCTCCACCCAGTCCCTTTACAGGCTGTTCCAACCTCCATCTCACAGGGGCATGGAATGCCACTGACCACATCCACTGCTCCCTCTGACCTGCAGGGAGAGGAAGAGTTGTTTGCTGGTGTGGCGAGTGGCACCTCTTTGTCATAGATTTTGTGCTGGCTCTGTGCTGCTGCACCTCTCCCAGTCCCTCTGGGCAAGGCTCTGGCTGAGTCTTCAAAACGGCCCTGAAATGGGGGATATTCATGGATATGAAAAGACAAGATTTTAGAAGCAGCTTTTGGTGATTTTGTAGAAGTAGAGAAGCAGCTTGTACTGAGAACACCAAAGATGAGCTATTAAGCTTGGTTGTTAGGTAGTTACTTGGTAGAAGTCATGTAGGTAAGATGTATAATGTTGAAACTCAGCAAAGTGGGACCTAGGTATTTGTCAAAAATTGACAAAGCAGAACTTTGTGGCTTAAATCCAGCGAAATCAAGTTCCCAATCTTTGGCAAGAGCAAAGTGACCTGAAAAACAGCCAAACCTCCACTGCACCTGCCCAGAAGTGAAGATCAACCTGAGGAAGACGTCGGCCTTCCTCCCAAGACCCCAACTCACACTACCAGGAGGCGTGACAGCTGATTAGGATATAAAGCAAAAGAAGGTGGGAATGGGCAGGTGGGAAGGTGTGGGTTTGTGGGATCAGTGTGTATTTAACATGGGAGGTGTGGGTTTGTGGGATCAGTGTGTATGTAAACCTGGCAGGTGTGGGTTTGTGGGATCAGTGTGTATGTAAACCTGGCAGGTGTGGGTTTGTGGGAGCAGTGTGTATTTAATCTGGCAGGTGTGTGTTTGTAGGATCAATGTGCATTGATACCTGGACCTTGTTTTGGCCAGGTACACACAGTTCGGAAGAGATATCCCCCCGTGTGTCCCAGCTGGAAATAAAACATACCTGCTCTACAATTTTCTAATTGTAAAGTCTTTATTCTACACTTCAGCCCCAACTCTCCAAAACAGCCTTAATTCCCCACAACAGCCCCAACTCCCCAAAGCAGCCCGGCACTCCTGCAGCACTCTGCCTGGGGAAGGTCAAACCCACACCAAGGAATGGCTTTGCCCTGAATGGCAGCACCCAGCCTGCTCCACGCAGAGCCCCAGGGACAGCTCCGAGAGCCCGCGGGCTGGGGAGGGAAGAGGGCACGGGAGAGAAGGAAAACCCCCAGCGCTTTGGGTCTGCAGCAGCCGGCGGAACTCCAATCTTCCCGAGGCCGTCAGCAGAGCTCTGCCCACCCTCGCGCCTCCCTCCAAGTGACCGAAACGCCCCAAACCCGCCCCACAGCCCCTCCCGGCCGGCCGCCATCACCGTGCGCGCTGCCCGCGGGGAAGGCCCCCTCGGCACCGCGGCGGGGCTGCCCGCGCAGCGCCTGACTGGAGCGGCGCACACCGCCCCGTCCTCGGCCTCGCCCCGGGGGGTTCTGGGCACGTTCACCCCGTTAGGAGTGGCAATTGCTAAAAATGATAATATAATACGTGTTGGAACCCTGGAGGCTGAAAATTTCAGGCTTTCTGTGCTAAAAGGTGCTGAGCCTCAAGCAAGAGCCACATTTGACTTGAGGCCTTAGGACAGGCTCCCGAAATTGAGTGATGGCACTGGGGTTGTGGGTGTGCAGTTAGAATAGTATTGTGTGATCTTGCAGGGTGAAAAACTTAGATTTAAGATTTTAGTATATAGTGATACATGAGAGAGAAGATGGAGGGCTTTGGATGTTGTCTAAGTCCTTCTTCTTCATGGTGTTAGAAATGAAAATCTGTATGTCCAATTCAACAAACTGAAACAGGAGATTTAAGAGTTAAAAGGGAATTTAGAATAGCTTAGGCAATATATATATATGTGAACATGTGGTATTCATTATTTTACTTTTATGAAACAGAGATGGGGATACTCCGAAGAATAAATTTCTGATGAACTTGCAGAATACAGAGGGGCCCCTGATAAAAAACTTCTGAGCTTGCCAAAAGATGTGAAACAAAGGGAAACTACGCATGTGGAGACACTCAAGTTCAAAAGTTTAACAGAGATGAAGACTTTTGAGCCTTCATCCTTTCAGGCCCTAGACTCATTTAAAGACCACCGACTCAATAAAAAGGGCAGACTGCACAGCTGCAGCTAATTTCCATATCATGCGGAGAATAGGCGGGGGTAGATACTGAATATGTATAGACATTATAGAATATGCATGATTTTTGTGAATAAATAGAGAATCTGTGGAGATGGGGGCATGCAGGATTTGGGATGATGCTCTCCCCCTGCGTCCAGTACTGAATAAAATACATACCTACTTTACAACTTTTGGGTTGTGGAGTTATTACCGCATTTCAAAACCACAAAGTTAAATTCTAGTAGCAATTTTAATTGAGATAGAATACAATTTTAATTGAGATGAAATACAATATACAGTTTGGCAATGATCAATTGAGCATAATTTAGGTTCTGATAAAGCATAAGCAAAACCGACAGGGGTGTGGGGCGAGTTTCTTATCCTACCTGACGTACGGAATTAAACACTTCCAAACTAAACTGCTATACAATATGCTCATACATATGCATCAATGTTTCCTGTAAATTTGCTCCTATTTCCAATTCTTGAAATCTACGTCACTGTACTTCATGGCACATGCTTCACTTGTTGCTAGGGGTCTTCTGTCTTCTTTTGGTGATCTTTCGTATGAAGGCTCCTCATCCTTGTCACTGTCCTTTGAACAACCCCACAGGTGGCGCATGCGTACTAAGCATTGTGTTATGTAATTAAGCGTTGTTCCAAAATAAACCGGTATTAAAAGCACAACTTAGATCCCACACCTGGACACATGCCAAGTTTGTTTATCCCAAGGCCAAACAACAATTCTTAGATCTCACTTATCTCTACATACATCTCATCATACTACATCCTCTATCCCATTTTCCCACGTAGCATCTACGAAAGGGCCCATCTGCTTTTTGACCCTTAATTTCCTAAATAATTACAATTTTGTTGGCATGAATCATTTCCACTTACCACAATGGGTTTAGGTGGGTTTCTGTATTGGGTGAAAAAGGTCTGCATTGCAAGGCTTGGGTGGCCATTATTGGGTCAAAAGCATAAATAGAACAGGTGTCACTCTGTTATTGGGTAATTATGGCTTAAATAACCATGGAAAGAGTTAGAAGCACTCCATTCTGCCTCATTTTTCTAGCTTGCTAGTTAAGCTCAAGGCTGGAGAGTCTGTAAATACTGTACATAGGTAAGATATAAGAAACAACCAAGTCCGAACTCGATCCCTCATTTCTTGTGTCTCTATCCCGACCTTGGCAGAGAGAAAAAGAAGCCAAAAATATGGGCCTTTGCATTTATGCATTAGCTTTTGCGTGTTGTTATTGATCCTGGGAAAACTGAGGTTTGCTTTCATGGTAAAATTTAAAAGGTTTAATAAAGAGACAATAGGAGACAGAAATAAAGCAAAGGGTTAAATGGCTGGATGCTTGGCATTCAGCCAAGAGCACCCTTATTATTTTTGGACCCTGTTGGGGGTTAGCCTTGTTTCTTTTTTCACCTATAGAATTTTTTCCCAAGAGTTGCAAGGTAATTGATGGCCGGGTACTTATGAGTGATCAGGTGAAGACAAAAGCATGGAAGGTAGCACTTAGCTACACCCTTGTCTCCGGGAGTTTTTCCCCGAGGGGGAGGGAGAGAAAGACGGGGGCTGGGGGGGGGGGGGCAGCTTCACTTTTGGTGTGGTCTGTGTCGGGGGACGGACGCGGCTGCCGTGGCTGTGTGGGTTTCTCACTGGCACCGCCGGGATCTGATCCGGGAGAGAGAGCTGCTGTTGTCTCCTCGTGTGCCCAGATCCGGATTCCTCTTTTTGCTGCCCTGCTGGAGCTGCCTCGGCTGGGCATCCTGCCCCACTGCCTCGGCGTTGTTTTGGAGCTGCTGCACCGCGGGCCCGCGCTGGCCTTCTTGCCAGACGTCTCTGCCCTCCAGTGACCACCGACTGAGCTCCGAACTTCATCCGATCCACCAGCCCGGGATTCCCCACCGTTCCAGCTTGGTACTTTTCTTTGAAGTCCCCCAGAGACCAGACTGCCCCGGGTTTTGTGGGACCAAGCTCCGTCAAGGTCCCTGGTTCTGTTTTCGCTATTAATTGCTGTAGTTGTTGTTGTTTGCCCTGTTATACCTATTAGTAAAGAACTGTTATTCCTATTCCCATATCTCTGCCTGAGAGCCGTTTTTAATTTTCTAAATTATAATAATTTGAGGGAAGGGGATTTGAATTATCCATTCCAAGAGAGGCCCTGCCTCTCTGTAGCAGATACCTGTCTTCTTTCAAAACCAAGACAGATTTTGGTGCCCAGACGTGGGGCTTGAGGGCATTGAGAGAAAAAAGGGAATAACAGTTCTTAAGTGACCTAATTTCTTGTTCATTCTTGTTCACTGGATATAGAAACCTTGATAAGTAACGCCATGTGGTCTAACTTATCCTGGTTCGGGTGGCATGTGGTTGTGGCTTTATTTTGCCCATTTGTAGGCCCTTTCCTAAACATGGGCCCTATAACAAAAGCTACTGTGGCTGTTATTCAGTTTGTTTTATGGGCTGATAAGGTGAGGAATTCACTGATTTTTAACTTGCTCTGGACAGCAGGCACGTGGATACGGGGCTATCACATACTAAGTGGGTGTATTTGGGGTTACTTTAAGAATGGTACTTTCTGTGAGGAAATGACAGTGAGAGAAGTTTTCCAGACCTTTAGCCAGTTCCTTATGCCTACTCTACCAGCTTTTGAAGAGTTCAAATTCCCTCTAGAAACTAACCAAATGTTGCTGATGATCCTAGCTTATTTAGCTTTCAAAGATAAGGTGAGGTCAATTTGGAGCACGGCACAGACTAGAGATATTGCTGTGGGGCCTGACACTGCCCCAGAGGCTAGAGATACTGCTGTAGGGCCTGATACTGCCCCAGAGACTAGAGATACTGCTGTAGGGCCTGATACTGTCCCAGAGGCTGGGAATGCTGCCATAGAGCCTGATACTGCCCCAGAGACTGGGGATGCTGGCCCACTGCCTGACCCTGCCCCGCAGCCCACCCCAGAAATGAACCACCCCAGTTGGGTGGGGGTGCTAGTGAAAGAGATACGTGAGATGAGCCAAGTGCTGAAAGAATACACTTCCCCAGCTGGTGAGAAGCCCTCCCCTTGCCCTGAAAAGGGAGAATCCGATAGTGCAGCAGTGGAACCCACAGAGGTTACAACCGTCCAGGTTCCAGCTGAACCACAGGACCAGTCACAACCAGCTGCAGTTGCCCCTGTGGAAACAAAGAAGTATAAGATGAAATCAGAGCACCCAGGTAATAAGGATAAGAAAGGAGGGCCCTCACAGCCCACAGGGGAACCAGAGGTTGAGATTACCATCGAGTCCCTGACTTATGAAAGCCTACGTAATCTGCAAAAAGATATTGCACGACGGGGACGTGAGGCTTATACAACTTGGTTACTTCGGGTTTGGGACCTTATAGGCACAAGCGTGCAACTGGATTGTGGTGAGGCAAGGAATTTGGGACCCTTGACCCAGGACTCAGGGGTGAATCAAGTATTTGTAAGGGAGCAAGGGCCCCTTCCCCTCTGGGAGCGACTTCTAATGAGTATAAGGGAGAGGTTTGTCCACAGAGACAGAATGCAGGAGCACCATTATAGAAGTCAGTGGAAGACCCTTGAGGAAGGGATCCAACAGCTGAGGGAAGTGGCAATATTAGAGGTACTCTTTGGGAGGGGTGGACAGCATGACAATGACCCTGACAAGGTCAGGTGCACAGGGCAGATGTTGTGGAACCTGGCAAGTAAAGGGCCATCTCAATACACCACCTTCATTGCAATGATCAATCCTGATAGCAACCGAGAGACAGTAGGTTCTGTCGCCAACAGGCTCAGAAATTATGAGAGCATGATCAGTGGCCCAGTGCAGGCTCAGGTCTCTGCAGTAGTTAAGGAACTCAAAGAGGAGATAAGGGAGGTGAGGGAGGAGATGAGGAGGAACAGTTCCCATGCGGCACCGGTGCGAGTCACAGGCCCCAGAGCCAGAGCCCAACGCCCTCCAGCTAGAGAGAGAGAGTACACCCCAAGGGCTGACCTGTGGTTTTTCTTGCGTGACCATGGGGAAGACATGGGAAGGTGGGATGGAAAACCCACTTCTGCCCTGGCAGCACGGGTGCGTGAGCTCAAGGAGAGAAACACTAACCGAGGGGGTCCCACTAAAATGAAAGTAGCCTCAACCTCCCAGGACCGAGCCACCAGGTATTATAGAAGTGAAGATGATATGTCAGATCCCCTTGAAGGAGCCTCTACAATGTATGCCCAGGAAGGGAATAATAACCAGTGCTAGAGGGGCCCTGCCTCTAGCCAGGAAGAGGCACGGGAAAACCGAGTCTTTTGGACTGTGTGGATTCGATGGCCTGGCACATCAGAGCCACAGAAATATGAAGCTTTGGTAGATACTGGTGCGCAGTGTACCCTGATGCCATCGGGACATGTAGGGGCAGAACCCATTTCCATTGCTGGAGTGACAGGGGGATCACAGCAACTGACTCTGGTGGAAGCCGAGGTGAGCCTGACCAGGAAGGAGTGGCAGAAACATCTGATTGCAACCGGCCCAAAGGCCCCGTGTATCCTGGGCATTGACTTCCTCAGGAATGGGTATTACAAAGACCCTAAGGGACTCAGATGGGCTTTTGGAATAGCTGCTGTGGAGGCAGAGGGCATCAAGAAATTGAACACCTTGCCTAGACTGTCAGAGAACCCATCTGCAGTAGGACACCTGAAGGTAGAAGAACAACGAGTACCAGTTGCCACCTCGACGGTGCACCGCCGGCAGTATCGGACCAATCGAGATGCCGTGATCCCCATCCACAAGATGATCCGGGAGCTGGAGAGCCAAGGGGTGGTCAGCAAAACCCACTCACCCTTCAACAGCCCCATCTGGCCTGTGCGCAAGTCTGATGGAGAATGGAGACTGACTGTGGACTACCGTGCATTGAATGAAGTGACACCACCGCTGAGCGCTGCTGTGCCAGACATGCTGGAACTCCAGTACGAGCTGGAGTCCAAGGCAGCGAAGTGGTATGCCACTATTGACATTGCTAATGCATTTTTCTCCATTCCTCTGGCTGCAGAGTGCAGGCCTCAGTTTGCGTTCACATGGAGGGGCGTGCAGTACACCTGGAACCGACTGCCCCAGGGATGGAAGTACAGTCCCACCATCTGCCATGGACTGATCCAGGCTGCACTGGAAAAGAGAGAGGCTCCAGAACATCTGCAGTATATTGATGACATCATTGTGTGGGGGAACACGGCAATGGAAGTGTTTGAGAAAGGGGAGAAGATCATCCAGATTCTCCTGGAAGCCGGCTTTGCCATCAAGAAGAGCAAGGTCAAGGGACCTGCCCGAGAGATCCAGTTCTTAGGGGTAAAGTGGCAAGATGGACATCGCCAGATACCCACAGAGGTAATCAACAAGATCACCGCAATGTCTCCACCAACCAGCAAGAAGGAAACACAAGCTTTCTTAGGTGCCATAGGCTTTTGGAGAATGCACATTCCTGAGTACAGCCAGATTGTGAGCCCTCTCTACCTGGTTACCCGCAAGAAGAATGATTTCCACTGGGGCCCTGAACAGCAGCAAGCCTTTGCCCAGATCAAGCAGGAGATCGCTCATGCGGTAGCCCTTGGCCCAGTGAGGACGGGACCAGAGGTAAAGAATGTGCTCTACTCAGCAGCTGGGAACAATGGCCTGTCCTGGAGCCTATGGCAGAAGGTGCCGGGTGAGACTCGAGGCCGACCACTGGGATTCTGGAGCCGAAGCTACAGAGGGTCTGAAGCCAACTACACTCCCACAGAGAAGGAAATCTTGGCTGCCTATGAAGGAGTTCAAGCCGCCTCGGAGGTGATTGGTACAGAGGCGCAACTCCTCCTGGCACCCCGACTGCCTGTGCTGGGGTGGATGTTTAAAGGAAAGGTTCCCTCTACCCACCATGCCACCGACGCCACATGGAGCAAATGGATTGCCCTCATCACACAGCGCGCCCGTATTGGAAACCCAAACCGCCCTGGGATTTTGGAAGTTATTACCAACTGGCCGGAAGGTGAAAGCTTTGGTCTCATGGATGAAGAGGAGCAGGAACAAGTGACACGGGCTGAAGAAGCACCACCGTACAACCAACTGCCAGTGGAAGAGACACAGTACGCTCTTTTCACTGATGGTTCCTGTCGCATTGTAGGCATGAACCGGAAATGGAAGGCAGCTGTATGGAGCCCCACACGACAGGTTGCACAAGCCACTGAAGGAGAAGGTGGATCGAGTCAACTTGCTGAACTCAAAGCCATTCAGTTAGCCCTGGACATTGCTGAAAGAGAGAAGTGGCCAAAGCTCTACCTCTACACTGATTCGTGGATGGTGGCCAATGCTCTGTGGGGTTGGCTGGAAAGGTGGAAAAAGGCCAACTGGCAGCGTCGGGGAAAACCAATCTGGGCTGCTGATGAGTGGAAGGACATTGCCACTCGGGTAGAGAAACTACCTGTGAAAGTCCGCCATGTAGATGCCCATGTCCCCAAGAGCAGAGCTAATGAGGAGCACCGAAACAACGAGCAAGTAGATCAGGCTGCCAAGATAGAAGTATCAAAGATAGACTTAGACTGGCAGCACAAAGGAGAGCTGTTCCTAGCTCGATGGGCCCATGATGCTTCAGGACATCAAGGCAGAGATGCCACCTATAAGTGGGCACGAGACCGAGGGGTGGATCTAACCATGGACAGTATCTCCCAAGTTATCCATTACTGTGAAACATGTGCTGCCATCAAACAGGCCAAGCGGGTGAAGCCCCTATGGTATGGGGGACGGTGGTCTAAATATAAGTATGGGGAAGCCTGGCAGATTGACTACATCACCCTTCCCCAGACCCGCCAAGGCAAGCGCTACGTGCTGACCATGGTAGAAGCCACCACTGGATGGCTGGAGACCTACCCTGTGCCCCATGCGACTGCCCGGAATACCATCCTGGGCCTTGAAAAACAAGTTCTTTGGAGACATGGCACCCCTGAGAGAATTGAGTCGGACAATGGGACCCATTTCAAGAACAGCCTTGTAAACACCTGGGCTAGAGAACATGGCATCGAATGGATATATCACATCCCTTATCATGCACCAGCTGCCGGGAAAGTTGAACGGTGCAATGGCCTGCTTAAAACCACCTTGAAGGCACTGGGTGGGGGGTCCTTCAAGAACTGGGAGATTAATTTAGCAAAGGCCACATGGTTAGTGAACACCAGAGGTTCCACCAACCGAGCAGGCCCTGCCCAGTCTGAGCCCCTGAGAACAATGGAGGGGGATAAGGTTCCAGTGGTACACATGAGAGGTATGCTGGGAAAAACTGTTTGGGTTAATTCTGCCTCCAGCAAAGACAATCCCATCCGTGGGGTTGTCTTCGCTCAGGGACCAGGTTGCACTTGGTGGGTAATGCAAAAAGATGGACAGACCCGATGCATACCTCAAGGAGACCTTGTTTTAGGGTGAACTACCCATGCCACTGTATTCGTACCCACATCTGCATGTATATATGTATATAATTGAGGTAGTGCATGTATGCATATAGTTTAGAAGTTTAAATTCAATGTAATATGTTGGTATGGGAAAAAATTCGGGGTGGATTAATGTTGGGGGTTAGCCTTGTTTCTTTTTTCACCTATAGAATTTTTTCCCAAGAGTTGCAAGGTAATTGATGGCTGGGTACTTATGAGTGATCAGGTGAAGACAAAAGCATGGAAGGTAGCACTTAGCTACACCCTTGTCTCCGGGAGTTTTTCCCCGAGGGGGAGGGAGAGAAAGACGGGGGCTGGGGGGGGGGGGGCAGCTTCACTTTTGGTGTGGTCTGTGTCGGGGGACGGACGCGGCTGCCGTGGCTGTGTGGGTTTCTCACTGGCACCGCCGGGATCTGATCCGGGAGAGAGAGCTGCCGTTGTCTCCTCGTGTGCCCAGATCCGGATTCCTCTTTTTGCTGCCCTGCTGGAGCTGCCTCGGCTGGGCATCCTGCCCCACTGCCTCGGCGTTGTTTTGGAGCTGCTGCACCGCGGGCCCGCGCTGGCCTTCTTGCCAGACGTCTCTGCCCTCCAGTGACCACCGACTGAGCTCCGAACTTCGTCCGATCCACCAGCCCGGGATTCCCCACCGTTCCAGCTTGGTACTTTTCTTTGAAGTCCCCCAGAGACCAGACTGCCCCGGGTTTTGTGGGACCAAGCTCCGTCAAGGTCCCTGGTTCTGTTTTCGCTATTAATTGCTGTAGTTGTTGTTGTTTGCCCTGTTATACCTATTAGTAAAGAACTGTTATTCCTATTCCCATATCTCTGCCTGAGAGCCGTTTTTAATTTTCTAAATTATAATAATTTGAGGGAAGGGGATTTGAATTATCCATTCCAAGAGAGGCCCTGCCTCTCTGTAGCAGATACCTGTCTTCTTTCAAAACCAAGACAGACCCATTCCTTAAATACTTTTTCTATTACATCAGCCTGTTGCATATTCATAGACCATTATGTAGATTCATATTTTTCCACAAACTAATTGTCATATTCTAGGAAGTGTTTAGGATGGCTACTCTTTGGGTCTGCCTTTTTAGAGCCTTCATGTTTCTTGGCTGTGGTTTTTAATTTGTTCTGTTTATTACTTCTAGTTTGGGCCTTGGTCTATACTTTCTACAGATTGTGGCTGTCGGCTTGTCAGTAGTAGGGTCTTCATCATATCTTCATTGGATGTTATCTCAGCTAAGCAGACAGTTTAAACATACTCTATCAACTACTACCACTATGCCTAATAATGGCAGAAATAAAATTATGTCTATACAGTAAAGCCATTTTAACAGTATACATACAGCACTTATTTTAATATTTGTGAAAAGCTAACAATACAATATGTATTTATAACAATCCAAAGTATTCAGATGTAGCACAATTCATAACTCATTTTAGCTGCTTGTTAATATAACGTGATCTATCATTTTGCAGCGTATAGCTCATAGAAATGGTACTGTGATGAATATTTTGTATCTATGTATACACTGTATAGCTTATAGAAATAGTGGTGTGATGAATGTATCATATTGTAGCAATATACATAAATATATGTATGCATTTTTATATCTTTTATTTGTATACTTATATATTTGTTAGAAAAACATAAAATGTTAAAATGCCTCTATGTAACTAAGAGAACAGTGTAAAAGCAATTGTGTTGTTTTCCTATATTTGCTAGCTGACCTCTCCAAGTGATAACAGTGGCACAAACCAGAGCACTGGAGAAGAATTAGAGAATAACTTGTTAACTCCTCATTATCAGGGAAGTGTAAAATAACAGGATAAAGCCACAAGAAGGAATAAAATATATTGTTCTGACCTGCAGGATGTCATGCAGATAAGTCAGAGTGTAAAGCCAAATGAAGAAAAAGTTCCTGAAAATCAAAAGCCCCCCAAAATGTTTGAAGAATGTATGAAACCTAGAAAGATATATGTACCTCAGTAAAATAGCAGTATATAGAGAACACTGTCTCTATCGACCAGTGTGTTCCTTGGCCAATAGATAATAAAATATATTGACTCCCCAACCGGAGGGAGTTTGGTGGGCCATGGTCTAAAACTCCATCTTTGCTGTTGCTGTGTGTCGCTGCCTTGTGACAGAACTTGGTGAGACTTGGTGGCCCAGGCTGAGCAGGGGCCAAAGCAGCCAGTTTGATTGGGGTGATGCCTTTATGGTTTACCTAAAAACAGAGGCCAGACAAAGTTAGGAGAATAAAAAGCAGTTCTATTTATTGAAGGACTTTGAGGCACATTTTGGGCAGACGAAGCCCCCCCAGGGGCTAAAGCCAAAAATGGATCATGGGTCATGGATTTTACACTTTAATAACTTTGGTCCATATTGTGACTTAATCTTCCAATTACACTTCAGGTAATGCAGTAATTTACTCCAAGTTTACTCACCCCTGCAACTCACTTTTGTTTACATTCCTCAGGCCCTGAGGCACTGAGGTGTCCTTGATTCCCAGGCCTGCAGAGGAATTGTGGTGTCTGACCAAAAGGTGAAACAGTAGCTAAGACTGTCTATGGAGTTTCAAGTTCTACACTAAACAACTGAAGAATAACAAATAGATGAAAAATAGAAAACCTCCAATCCAAAGGCGTCAGGGGTGAATAGCAACCAGCTGAATCCTTGGAGCACAAGGAACACACACTGCCTGCTGCATAGGCCAAAACCACGTGGGTCAAAGGCAGCAAGAACAAAACAGCCCTGGGCAGGCCTGCACTCCTTGGGCTCTGTGTTTTGGGGAAGGAGTGGCAGCTCTGCCAGGCAGTTAATGAAATGAACTTCCCCCTTCATCAGCAGCACAGGGGAGGTCCCAAAGTTCTCCAGCTGGGACAGGAACCATGTGGATTCTTGTGCCCAGCAACCATGTGGCTCTGTGACCTCAAGGGGACACATCCCTGTATGTCACAGAGGGGCAGAGGTGTGGCACCTCCCCGGTGAATGTGACCTCACCTGCCCAGAGCTGGCATCTTGCCATCAGGCTCTTGAATGAAAGAGCTGGCCTTCGGGATAACTCAGCTCCTTCCTTGGCTACTCATGTGCCTGTCTTTTCAACAAATTTGTCGTTTACTGTCCTCTTCAGCTTTCATCCTCTCAAAGGTAACGATGATTTGACTCTTGGGATAGATGACAGAGGAAGGAGAGATGGGATAAAAGTCTTGGCTGGTTTATACCTTCCTAGCTGAAGGCTGAGCTGTTACACCTTGGTAGGTTGACCAGATCCAGGCTAGGCATTTCTAGTTCTCATTTGCTGATTGTCCTTACTGTAGCCAAGGATAGGTGAAGTAGGGGGTGACTGCAGTCTGAAGGGCAGGGCTCAGCGCAGAGTGACAAAAAAATCCACCTTGGCTGCTGCAGGAAGGAGGAAGATAGAAAAAGGAGAGCAGCAAAGGCAGTAGTTAAGTTAGTGGCTGAAAGCTGGTCACTCCTGCAGAGGAGGTGGGAAAGCCAGAGCCTCTGCTGTTGGTGCTGTGACAGCAGCAGCAGGGCCTCTTCAGAGGTCACCTGCACTGAAGCACTGCAGAAGGACCTTTGCACCTCCTGTGCATTGGGGCTCTGTCCGTGATCACAAAGGTGTGAGCCTGCAGTTCAGCAGCTGGTACGAGCACCACTGAAACTCTTGATGGCAAATGCTGTTCTCTAGGCCGTAGTTCTTAGGAGGTTTTCTACTTTTGGTGAGCTACAGTAATTTCTTTGCAATCAGGTGAGGGGATTGATGCTGATCTCTTGGTTTAGAATCCCTCTTAAGAACATTTCCTGCACACTAAAATGCCCTGGGATCCTTTAGGATATTGGGAGTAGTGGAGTATTGCACTGGAGTGGGAGTGGAAGAGGAGGAGTATCCCACTGCTGTGGATATGTTGCAAACCTAAGGACCTTCCCTGTTGTAGTGGTTTGATCCGCCCCAGGAAGTGAGTGAGTGCTGCTGCAGAGGTTGGTAGCCTGTGAAGCAAGGAAAGGTCATTTCATCTCTGTGAACACCTACTTCGGGCTGGGAAGGGGGTGGAGTAGTTCTCTTTGTCTTCTGGCCTTCAGAGAGTGAACAGGCTCCCCTCCTCCTCCTGGCTTGTGTGGGGGGCGGGAGGGGAGGCCTCCCCTGGCCAAGGCCGAGGCCTGCCTATGCGGCCTGTGGCCTGGGCTAAGCCTGGACAGCAGTTTGCCGGCTTGCTGGCACAGCCGTGTGTGAGCTTTGCTGTTGTTGGATCTGGGCCAGTACAGCTGCCTGTGAGCTTTGGCCTTGGCTGAGTCCCTCCTTCAGACCGGACGAAAAAAAAAAGACAACTGTGTAGTTGGCCAGGCCGACTGAGAATGGAGGGGCGGAAGATCAATCACTGAGACATTTCTGTGTCCTAAGCCGCCCCCTCCCCAGAGAGTTCGACCAGCACCGCTTTAGATCTTATATCAAACATGTTTCATGGGCTGCGGCTTCTGGAAGTGATGGGAGAGATGGCCTGGGACTTGTGATGCCAGCAGAAGATAAGAAGAAGAGATGATGGAGTGGCTTTTGGCTGGGCTTTCCTTGTAGTGGCCATAGAGACTGCATTACCGCTCCTGTAACTTCTAGAAACTGTGTTTAGGGGGATGCAAGGTGGGCACTGTGTAGTGAAAATGCCAGTGCCACAGTGAGGGAGCAGAGGATTAAGAGGGTGTAGCACTGCCCTCAGCAGAGGCTTCTGTTCTCAAAAGCCTTTGGCCCGAGGGAGAAATGGGGGGAGGGGGGACTTGTGTCCCAGAGGCATCCTTGAAAAGAACCCTACAAGCAGTTTCTGGTCCATGGGTGGTGGTGAGAGCACCGTCCGTGGCAGGAGGTCTTCTCAAGTGCACTTTTCCTCTGTATGGGATGGGTCATTTGTCAAGAGTGAAGGCCACCAGAGACTGTGTTTCTTGGGGGAGTTTCTATAGGGCGCAAGGAAGACTCCTCTCCCTTCATATCTTTAGCTGGGAGTTCCAGGTTTTGTCTCAAAAAGTTTGAGTAAGAAATTATGGTGGGGAGTGGAGGAGTGGTTTAGGAGGTTCTTTTCACTTTAGATTTTGTTTCTTCCTTTTCCTTTTTCCTATCTAGTGTAAGTTAATCAAGTTTTTCTTTCCATTTCTAAGTTGGAGCCTGCTCTGCTCTATTCCCGGTCTCTCTCACACCATTATTTTAAAGAACTCGATTCTCAGGGGTGCACTGGCATTACGCCAGCGACTCAAACCCATGACACCTGTGTCCCTCTTCAGGTCAGCAGCAGGGTTTCTGCATGATGTGCGTCATGGAAACACACGTCAACAAAGTCCTGCGTTCCCCTGTCAGTGCCGTCCTGCCTTTGGCTGTCCTCAAGGTTTTCAGACGTAAGTCATGCCAGGTGCTTTGACAGCTTTTCTTCCCTTCTCCTATGAGACAACGACAAACTTCTTCTTTCTTAGGCATTGGGGAACATTTCCAGCCTGGCAGGGAGGAAGATGCCCATGACTTCCTCTGCTGCACTGTCAGTGCCATGCAGAGAGCTTGCCTGAGTGCAAGCAGCGAGTAAGCACAAGCAAATCACTCTCACCAAGGTCACAGCCCTTTGGGCTGATTGATGTGCTCCCATCAAGGGTAACCTAAACCCTGGGCTTTCAGGCCAAGCCAAACTCTTTGAGGAGATAATGCTCTCTGTCTCGCCACTTGTTTCCAGCTTGGACCTCTCTTCTGAATACACGACCATTGTCCATCAGCTATTTGGGGGCTTTCTGAGATCCAGAGGTACGTTTCCATGACTATTGCTCTCTTTGGCATTGCCTCTGCCCTTCTGGCTGCCTGTGCCTGACACTTGCCGCTGGGACTGGTGGGACAGGTCCAATGTGTAAATGGGCAATGTCAGTCAGCTTCCCATTGCTCAGCATTTGGATTTTTCCTTCCAGTCACCTGCTTGAACTGCAGAGCCATTTCTGACTCCTACGAGGCCTTCCTGGATGTTCCTTTGGATATCAAAGTAAGAGGCTTTGCACTTGTGCTTCAAGACATGCCAAGGCCCCTGCAGCTCTCCAGAGTCAACCCTTTTCCCTTCAAAATGCAGCCTGTGAACACAAGAGATCTTGGGGGTGGGTGGGAAGGGGAGTGGATGGTGTCCTCCTGCAAAGGCCGTGGCACTGAACTCTCTGGAGGTGCTGTTCTGAAGCTGGACAAGCAGCATTGTCCTCTCTGCAGCCTTCATTTATCCTCATCCTTCTTCCCTTTGCCCTCGCACAACACCTGTCTGGCTCCCCGCCTGATGGGTTGGATTGTTTGCGCCACTGCTGCCCCTGCCCACTGTCATGAGCTGAACTGAGCAGTGGTCCAGGGAGGGAGCTCTTGATGGCTGCAGCAGCTGCTGGGACACAGGCAGATGTTCAGCATCACACTCTCTTTCTGCCCCATTCTGGACAGGTTCATGGTGGGTCTCTTCAGCATCAGCTACAGGGGTTTTCTTTTCAGCTCCTGGGAAATGTTTGGGTGAGGGCATTTCCTGCAGCTCAGTCTGCTCATTTCTCCCTCCTCCAGGCAGCCTCGACCCTCACTGCAGCCCTGGAGGACTTTGTGACACCCGAGCAGCTGGATGGTGAAAACTGCTTTCAATGTAGCAAGTAAGATGATACCTAAGAACATATGAATAGGAGATTCTGTGGGAGGGGGCTGCATGTCATTGAGCAGAAGTCATCTTCTCGTGGAAGTTTACTGCACACAGATGAGATGCAGCTTTTGAAAAGATGGCAGTGAATAGCCTTAAAATGACAAAAGCTGTGTGAGGCAGGAGAGGTTGCCTGGCCACCCTGGGGGAGGATTGGCTGCATTGCAGCACTGGGCTCTCTGCTTGGTTTCCAGGTGCAAGAAGAATGTTGCTGCCTCCAAGAGGTTCAGCGTCCATAGTGCACCCAGGATTCTCACCGTCTGCCTGAAAAGGTTTGACTGTTTCACCGGCGGGAAGATCAACAAGGTGTGTACACAACTGGTGTGCAGCTTTCTCTTCCCGGAGCAGGTTTCCTAGAGCTTGTCACAAGCCACTCGTGTTGGGTTAGTCTCCACTGGAGAGAGAAGAATTGCCTTGGGAAGACAGGCAAGCGCTCTTCTGCGACAGAGCTGCTTTGGCCAAGAAGAGTTTCCTGCCACCCAAACTATTCCACGTTGCTTTATGGAAAACCAGCTGTTCCCAAGGATGTATTGACGCACCTGTGGCCCCTGGATGTGGCAGGCTATTGCGTGTCACAGGTCAGGGTCACTTCTGAGCCCTCCTGGTGTCTCTGTAGCTTGTGGAGTACCCCGAGTACCTGGATCTCCACCCGTACATGTCCCAGGCAGATGGAGAACCCCTCCGTTACTCCTTGTATGCTGTCCTGGTGCACAGAGGCATCAACTGCCATGGAGGGCACTATTTCTGCTACACAAAGGTAAACAGCAACTTCCTTCCTTCCTTCCTTCCTTCCTTCCTTCCTTCCTTCCTTCCTTCCTTCCTTCCTTCCTTCCTTCCTTCCTTCCTTCCTTCCTGATGGGGAAAATGTGTGCTGGGGAGGATCAAATTTCCCATCAGTGTTCCTGACAGCCAAGGTTTTGGGGCAGAAGGTCTCCTTAGGGACTGGACTGGATTTGTTTTGACATACTCTTTCTTTGGTGGTGTTCTGCCTGTGGTTCTGGAGAGAAACCATGCAGAGAGAGATCCTTGCCTTTCTTTCACAGGCCAGCAATGGGCTGTGGTACCAGATGGATGATGCATCTGTGGAGCTTCGTTGCCTTGACACAGCTCTCAAACAGCAAGCCTACCTCCTCTTCTATGCCAGGTAACATCCAGGATTCAGATGTGTTCAGAAGGCGTTTCCTTTTCCCTGCTTATTGCTTTGCTTCTCATAGTCCGGAGTGTTTTTCTCACCGAATGCAATCACTACCTGCATCATTCAGTGCTGTGAAACCTGGACTAGCCCATGGTTGTCCTTCAGGCTGCTGCCCTGATGTAACTTGTCTGCTCTCTGCTGCTGAGCTTATGTAGAGAAGAGAGAGAGAACTTCAAGGGGCCCGCCAGGAAAGATGGGGAGGGACTCTTCATCAGGGAGGCTTGGACAGGATAAAAGCTATCAGTTTTCAGCTGAGCCAGGGCAGGTTTACATTAGACAGAAGGAAGAAAGGTTTCAGGGTCAGGGTGGTGAGACAATGGCAGAGGCTGCCCAAAGAAGCGGTGGGTGCCCCATCCCTGCAAGTGTTCAAGGCCAGGTTGGACAGGGCTTGGAGAAACCTGGTCTATTGGGAGGTGTTCCTGCCCATGTCAGAGCAATGGAACAAAATGAGCTCTAAGGTCCCTTCCGACCCAAGCAAGTGTGTGAAATGATGAAATGGAGGCTGTAGAAGGTATAAAGAGGAGGTTTTGCTGCGACAGGAGCAGACTAGGTGGGAAGACTCTGGCTGAACTTTCCAGTAGCGGCTTTGGTTAAGTCTTCTCTCTGTCATAGAATCCTGTCCAAGAAAATGACTGAGCCCCAGAGCAGGCTGCAACGACAGACCTAAACTGAGATCACTCATTTTTTTCTTCCAGATGCTCTGATCTGAAGATTGGAGAGAAGGCTTCTTCCTCACTGGCACCACCATATGCCCCTTCCTTCCTCAGCCAAAGGGCAGCTAGCAGCAAGCGGGTGGCTTCTGTTGGCCGGCAGGGTTTGTGAGGCAGGACCAAGGTAACTCTGGGAAGCAGGGCGTGGGCACCAGAGGAGCAGTGGATTTCTTTCTAGGATCTCAGCATTTCTCCTTTTTCCCCTGCCACCCTGCAGCATTCTTCACAGCCACAATGCTGCTTCCTCTCCAAGCATCCCACTGGATCCCTCCCATTGGTGTGCCTTTGGCCCTTTGGCCTTGGCAGCCGTCCAGAAGAGCCTTTGGCAGGCTCTGCAATGTCCCCTCCCACAACTTCTGGGGGTTCCCCACTGACTGTGGCCCTTTCAGGAGGGAAGGGCAGGAACTCTCCAGAGCTCTCTCTTTCCAGGACATGGTGCTGGCTGTGGAAGACCCTGGCAGGGAGCAGGCCCGGAGCAGATCCCCGCTGTGGGGCAGGGATGGCCGCAGCTGCTCTGTGGACACTGCAGACTGTGACCCCAGCGCGGGGAGGAGAAGGGACCCTCCAAGCCGTGGCCACGCTCCCAAGGATGCTGCAGCTTCAGGGCCTTCCAACAGGAGTTTGCAGTGGGCTGGTGCCCCCGGGGCTGCTGCGGAGCAGAGAGAGATGAGCGGAGCTCTGCTGGGTAGCTACGACCTCCGCAACTGCTTTGTGCGGCACACAGACCACCAGCCCTTGGCAAGGAGGAAGAGGAGGCAGAATACAGATTCTCCACCCTGGGACCAAAGCTCTGTCGACGGTGCAGTGCCAGGGCCCTCCAGCACCAGCTTCCAGCAGGCTCCATTGCTCTGGGATGCTCCAGAGCAAACCCAGCCCAGGGGGAGAGAGCAGAGAAGATGCCCACGGCGGGGCTGGGACCTCCACGGCCGCTCTCTGCAGCGCAGAGACCACCAACCTTCTGTGGGCAAGAGGGACAGGGGGACAACAAGTCCTCCACGTTGTGACAAAGCCCCAGTGGATAATGCAGCCTCAGGGCCGTCCAACAGCAGCTCGAAGCAGGCTCCTGGGCTCAGGGCTGCTCGGGAGCAATCCCGGCCGGGCCTGAGGGAGCAGAGATCCCCGCAGCTGGGCTATGACCTCCGCAGCCGCTTTGTGCAGTGCTCAGCCCAGCAGCCTGCAGCCAAGAAGAGGAGGGTTTCCCTGCCCCAGGGATGCGGGCCAGACAAGCACTCGGGGCACTCTGGGGGTGCTGCAGTCAGACTGTGGCCCTGGCTGAAGCAGAAGGGAAGATTGGCACTGGGCTTTTTGGCAAAGGTGCCCTTGTTTCCTCCTCAGACATGAGGAAACAATTTCTTTAAAAAGTTAGACTAGACGGATTTAATTAAAATTCTTTATTACACAGATAGTTAGATAGTTAGATCTAGTAGATAGTAGATAGTTATCTGTAGATAGGTATTGTTACTAATATAGCACAGTATTTGGAAGCAATTTTATTCAAGCTAGAAGAAGAAAAGTGAAGTAGAGATTTATATTACCCAGCCTTGCCAATGGCCCTGAACAAGTCTCTTTTTTGCTCAGTGAAACCTTGCTGGGTGTCCCCATGTCTTAGTTTTGAAAGAAGACAGGTATCTGCTAAAGAGAGGCAGGGCCTCTCTTGGAATGGATAATTCAAATCCCCTTCTCTCAAATTATTATAATTTAGAAAATTAAAACGGCTCTCAGGCAGAGATATGGGAATAGGAATAACAGTTCTTTACTAATAGGTATAACAGGGCAAACAAACAACAACAACTACAGCAATTAATAGCGAAAAACAGAACTAAGGACCTTGACGGAGCTTGGTCCTACAAAACCTGGGGCAGTCTGGTCTCTGGGGGACTCTGAAGAAAAGTACCAAGCTGGAACAGTGGGGAATCTTGGGCTGGTGGATCAGATGAAGTTCAGAGCTCTGTCGGTAGTCACTAGAAGGCAAAGGGGTCTGGCAGGATAGGCCAGTGCGGGCCCGCGGTGCAGTGCAGCTCTAAAACAGCGCCGAGGCAGTGGGACAGGATGCCCAGCCGAGGCAGCTCCAGCAGGGCAGCAAAAAGAGGAATCCGGATCCGGGCACACGAGCAGATGATGGTAGCTCTCTCTCTCCAGGATCAGATCCCGGTGGTGCCAGTGAGAAACTCACGCAGCAATGGCAGCCCCCGTCCGTTCCCGACGCAGACTACACTAAAAAAGTGAAGCTGCCCCCCCCCCCAGCCCCGTCTTTCTCCCTCCCCCCACACCCCTCGGGGGGGAAACTCCCGGAGACAAGGGTGTAGCCAAGTGCCAGCTTCTATGCTTTGTTTTCACCTGAGCACTCATAAGTACCCGGCAATCAGTTGCCTTGCAACCCTTGGGAAAAAATTCTATAGGTGAAAAGGATAAACAAGTCTAACCCCCAACATTAATCTACCCTGAATTTTTTCTCATACTAACATATTACATTTGAATTTAAACTGCTAAACTATATACATACATGCACTACTTTAATTATATACATATATACATGCAGATGTGGGTACGGATACAGCGGCATGGGTAGTTCACCTTAAAACAAGGTCTCTTTGAGGTATGCATCGGGTCTGTCTATCTTTTTGCATTACTTACTAAGTGCAACTTGGTCTCTGAGCGAAGACAACCTCACGGATGGGATTGTCTTTGCTGGAGGCAGGATTAACTTAAACAGCTTTTCTTAGCATACCTCTCATGTGTACTACTGGAACTTTATCTTCATCTATTGTTCTCAGGGGCTCAGACTGGGCAGGGCTTGCTCGGTTGGTGGAACTTCTGGTGTTCACTAACTATGTGGCTTTTGCTAAATTAATCTCTCAGTTCTTGAAGGACCCCCCACCCAGTGCCTTCAAGGTGGTTTTAAGCAGGCTATTGCATCGTTCAACTTTCTTGGCAGCTGGTGCATGATAAGGGATGTGATATATCTATTCAATGCTATGTTCTCTAGCTCAGGTGTTTACAAGGCTGTTCTTGAAATGGGTCTTATTGTCTGACTCAATTCTCTCAGGGGTGCTATGTCTCTAAAGGACTTGTTTTTCAAGGCCCAGGATGGTATTCTGGGCAGTTGCATGGGGCACAGGGTAGGTCTCTAGCTATCTAGTGGTGGCTTCTACTATGGTCAGCACGTAGCGCTTGCCTTGGCGGGTCTGGGGAAGGGTGATGTAGTCAATCTGCTAGGCTTCTTTATACTTATATTTAGACTACTGTCTCTTATACTATAGGGGCTTTACCCGCTTGGCTTGTTTGATGGCAGCACGTCTCACACTCATGGATAACCTGGGAGATACTGTCTATGGTTAGATCTACTCCTCGGTCTCGTGCCCACTTATAGGTGGCATCTCTGCTTTGATGTCTTGAAGCATCATGGGCCTATCGAGCTAGGAACAACTCTCTTTTGTGCTGCCAGTCTAAGTCTATCTTTGATACTTCTATCTTGGCAGCTTGATCTACTTGCTCATTGTTTCGGTGCTCCTCATTAGCTCTGCTCTTGGGGACATGGGCATCTACATGGCGGACTTTCACAGGTAGCTTCTCTACCTGACTGGCAATGTCTTTCTACTCATCAGCAGCCTAGATTGGTTTTCCTTGACGCTGCTAGTTGGCTTTTTTCTACTTTTCTAGCTAACTCTACAGAGCATTGGCTACTATCTACGAATCAGTGTAGAGGTAGAGCTTTGGCTACTTCTCTCTTTCAGCAATGTCTAGGGCTAACTGAATGGCTTTGAGTTTAGCAAGTTGACTCGATCTACTTTTTCTTTCAGTGGCTTGTGCAACTTGTCGTGTGGGGCTCTATACAGCTGCCTTCTATTTCTGGTTCAGGCCTACAATGCGACAGGAACTATCAGTGAAAAGAGCGTACTGTGTCTCTTCTACTGGCAGTTGGTTGTACGGTGTTGCTTCTTCAGCTCGTGTCACTTGTTCTTGCTCTTCTTCATCTATGAGACTAAAGCTTTCACTTTCTGGCCAGTTGGTAATAACTTCTAAAATCTCAGGGCGGTTTGGGTTTCTAATACGGGCGCGCTGTGTGATGAGGGCAATCTATTTGCTCTATGTGGCGTCGGTGGCATGGTGGGTAGAGGGAACTTTTCTTTTAAACATTTACCTCAGCACAGGCAGTCGGGGTGCTAGGAGGAGTTGCGCCTCTGTACTAATCACTTCTGAGGCGGCTTGAACTCTTTCATAGGCGGCTAAGATTTCTTTCTCTGTGGGAGTATAGTTGGCTTCAGACTTTCTGTAGCTTCGGCTCTAGAATCTCAGTGGTCGGCTTCGAGTCTCACTCGGCACTTTCTGCCATAGGCTCTAGGACAGGCCATTGTTCTCGGCTGCTGAGTAGAGAACATTCTTCACATCTGGTCTTGTCTTCACTGGGCTAAGGGCTACCGCATGAGCGATCTCTTGCTTGATCTGGGCAAAGGCTTGCTGCTGTTCAGGGCTTCAGTGGAAATCATTCTTCTTGCGGGTAACTAGGTAGAGAGGGCTCACAATCTGGCTGTACTCGGGAATGTGCATTCTCTAAAAGCTTATGGCACTTAGGAAAGCTTGTGTTTCCTTCTTGCTGGTCGGTGGAGACATTGCGGTGATCTTGTTGATTACCTTTGTGGGTATCTGGCGACGTCTATCTTGCTACTTTACTCTTAAGAACTGGATCTCTCGGGCAGGTCTCTTGACCTTGCTCTTCTTGATGGCAAAGCTGGCTTCTAGGAGAATCTGGATGATCTTCTCTCTTTTCTCAAACACTTCTATTGCTGTGTTCTTCTACACAATGATGTCATCGATGTACTGCAGATGTTCTGGAGCCTCTCTTTTTTCTAGTGCAGCTTGGATCAGTCCATGGCAGATGGTAGGACTGTGCTTCCACCCCTGGGGCAGTCGGTTCTAGGTGTACTGCACGCCTTTCTATGTGAACGCAAACTGAGGCTTGCACTCTGCAGCCAGAGGAATGGAGAAAAATGCATTAGCAATGTCAATAGTGGCATACTACTTCGCTGCCTTGGACTCCAGCTCGTACTGGAGTTCCAGCATGTCTGGCACAGCAGCGCTCAGCGGTGGTGTCACTTCATTCAATGCACGATAGTCTACGGTCAGTCTCCATTCTCCATCAGACTTGCGCACAGGCCAGATGGGGCTGTTGAAGGGTGAGTGGGTTTTGCTGACTACTCTTTGGCTCTCTAGCTCTTGGATCATCTTGTGGATGGGGATCACGGCATCTCGATTGGTCTGATACTGCCGGCGGTGCACTGTCGAGGTGGCAACTGGTACTCGTTGTTCTTCTACTTTCAGGTGTCTTACTGCAGATGGGTTCTCTGACAGTCTAGGCAAGGTATTCAATTTCTTGATGCCCTCTGCTTCTACAGCAGCTATTCTAAAAGCCCATCTGAGTCCTTTAGGGTCTTTGTAATACTTATTCTGGAGGAAGTCAATGCCTAGGATACACGGGGCTTTTGGGCTGGTTGCAATCAGATGTTTCTGCCACTCCTTCCTGGTCAGGCTCACCTCGGCTTCTACCAGAGTCAGTTGCTGTGATCCCCCTGTCACTCTAGCAATGGAAATGGGTTCTGCTCTTACATGTCTCGATGGCATCAGGGTACACTGCGCACTAGTATCTACTAAAGCTTCATATTTCTGTGGCTCTGATGTGCCAGGCCATCGAATCTACACAGTCTAAAAGACTCGGTTTTCCTGTGCCTCTTCCTGGCTAGAGGCAGGGCCTCTCTAGCACTGGTTATTATTCTCTTTCTGGGCATACATTGTAGAGGCTCTTTCAAGGGGATCTGACATATCATCTTCACTTCTATAATACCTGGTGGCTCGGTCTTGGGAGGTTGAGGCTACTTTCATTTTAGTGGGACCCCCTCGGTTACTGTTTCTCTCCTCGAGCTTACGCACCTGTGCTGCCAGGGCAGAAGTGGGTTTTCTATCCCACTTTCTCATGTCTTCCCCATGGTCACGCAAGAAAAACTACAGGTCAGCCCTTGGGGTGTACTCTCTCTCTCTAGCTGGAGGGCGTTGGGCTCTGGCTCTGGGGCCTGTGACTCGCACCGGTGCCGCATGGGAACTGTTCTTCTTCATCTCCTCCCTCATCTCACTCATCTCTTCTCTGAGTTCCTTAATCACAGCAGAGACTTGAGCCTGCATTGGGCTACTGACCATGCTCTCATAATTTCTGAGCCTGCTGGCGACAGAACTTACTGTCTCTCGGTTGCTATCAGGATTGATCATTGCAATGAAGGTGGTGTATTGAGATGGCCTTTTACTTGCCAGGTTCTACAACATCTGCCCTGTGCACCTGACTTTGTCAGGGTCATTGTCATGCTGTCCACTCTTCTTAAAGAGTACTTCTAATATTGCCACTTCCCTCAGCTGTTGGATCCCTTCTTCAAGGGTCTTCTACTGACTTCTATGATGGTGCTCTTGCATTCTGTCTCTGTGGACAAACTCTCCCTTACACTCATTAGAAGTCGCTCCAGAGGGGAAGGGGCCCTTGCTCTCTTACAAATACTTGATTCACCCCTGAGTCTTGGGTCAAGGGTCCTAAGTTCCTTGCCTCACTACTATCTAGTTGCACGCCTGTACCTATAAGGTCTCAAACCCGAAGTAACCAAGTTGTATAAGCTTCACGTCCCCGTCGTGCAATATCTTTTTGCAGATTACGTAGGCTTTCATAAGTCAGGGACTCGATGGTAATCTCAACCTCTGGTTCCCTTGTGGGCTGTGAGGGCCCTCCTTTCTTATCTTTATTACCTGGGTGCTCTGATTTCATCTTATACTTCTTTGTTTCTACAGGGGCAACTGCAGCTGGTTGTGACTGGTCCTGTGGTTCAGCTGGAACTTGGACGGTTGTAACCTCTGTGGGTTCTACTGCTGCACTATTGGATTCTCCCTTTTCAGGGCAAGGGGAGGGCTTCTCACCAGCTGGGGAAGTGTATTCTTTCAGCACTTGGCTCATCTCACATATTATCTCTTTCACTAGAACCCCCACCCAACTGGGGTGGTTCATTTCTGGGGTGGGCTGCGGGGCAGGGTCAGGCAGTGGGCCAGCATCCCCAGTCTCTGGGGCAGTATCAGGCTCTATGGCAGCATTCTCAGCCTCTGGGGCAGTATCATGCCTTACAGCAGTATCTCTAGCCTCTGGGGCAGTATCAGGCCTTACAGCAGTATCTCTAGTCTCTGGGGCAGTATCAGGCCCTACAGCAGTATCTCTAGCCTCTGGGGCAGTGTCAGGCCCCACAGCAATATCCCTAGTCTGTGCAGTGCTCCAAATTGACCTCACCTTATCTTTGAAAGCTAAATAAGCTAGGATCATCAGCAACATTTGGTTAGTTTCTAGAGGAAATTTGAACTCTTCAAAAGCTGGTGGAGTAGGCATAAGGAACTGGCTAAAGGTCTGGAAAACTTCTCTCACTGTCATTTCCTCACAGAAAGTACCATTCTTAAAGTAACCCCAAATACACCCACTTAGTATGTGATAGCCACGTATCCACGTGCCTGCTGTCCAGAGCAAGTTAAAAATCAGTGAATTCCTCACCTTATCAGCCTATAAAACAAACTGAATAACAGCCACAGTAGCTTTTGTTATAGGGCCCATGTTTAGGAAAGGGCCTACAAATGGGCAAAATAAAGCCACAACCACATGCCACCCGAACCAGGATAAGTTAGACCACATGGCGTTACTTATCAAGGTTTCTATATCCAGTGAACAAGAATGAACAAGAGATTAGGTCACTTAAGAACTGTTATTCCCTTTTTTCTCTCAATGCCCTCAAGCCCCACGTTGGGCGCCAAAATCTGTCTTAGTCACCAAAATCTGTCTTAGTTTTGAAAGAAGACAGGTATCTGCTAAAGAGAGGCAGGGCCTCTCTTGGAATGGATAATTCAAATCCCCTTCCCTCAAATTATTATAATTTAGAAAATTAAAACGGCTCTCAGGCAGAGATATGGGAATAGGAATAACAGTTCTTTACTAATAGGTATAACAGGGCAAACAAACAACAACAACTACAGCAATTAATAGCGAAAAACAGAACCAGGGACCTTGACGGAGCTTGGTCCTACAAAACCTGGGGCAGTCTGGTCTCTGGGGGACTCTGAAGAAAAGTACCAAGCTGGAACAGTGGGGAATCTTGGGCTGGTGGATCAGATGAAGTTCAGAGCTCTGTCGGTAGTCACTAGAAGGCAAAGGGGTCTGGCAGGATAGGCCAGTGCGGGCCCGCGGTGCAGTGCAGCTCCAAAACAGCGCCGAGGCAGTGGGACAGGATGCCCAGCCGAGGCAGCTCCAGCAGGGCAGCAAAAAGAGGAATCCGGATCCGGGCACACGAGCAGATGATGGTAGCTCTCTCTCTCCAGGATCAGATCCCGGTGGTGCCAGTGAGAAACTCACGCAGCAATGGCAGCCCCCGTCCGTTCCCGACGCAGACTACACTAAAAAAGTGAAGCTGCCCCCCCCCCAGCCCCGTCTTTCTCCCTCCCCCCACACCCCTCGGGGGGAAACTCCCGGAGACAAGGGTGTAGCCAAGTGCCAGCTTCTATGCTTTGTTTTCA
>JAJEOU010003006.1:4914593-5103175 GCA_021534815.1 Acrocephalus arundinaceus
AGTCGATTTGGCTTAAGTTTTTATTGCCATTTCCCAAGGCACAAATCACTCTGGCTTTGCTTCAAAACCTCAGCCAACAGGAATGTTTAAAAACTCACCAAATTCATCGCAAATGGATCCAAGCAAAGAATGGTTCTGTCAAGCATCACACAATGAGCACTTCAGGCCTCTCTGTCTGCTGATAAAAAAAGAAAATAAAGCTATCCACAAGCTCCCTACTACCAGCGAACAGGGTTCACACTGCATGATGTGCTGCTGCCTGGAGAAGATGGCCAATCAGGTAAACACAAATTTACAATATGAATTTATCAAATGCCATAGAAATTTTTGAAGCATTTGGGCTAACTGTCCATGTTCCAACTTTCCTCTGTGTGATATACTTACAGTGCTGAGGCTGTGTAGTCCTGCTTACTAACTCATGGAATTATTTCAAGTCCCTCCTTCAAATTCCAGCCAATTTACTCTAACAAGTCAGCGCTGACAAGTTGATAGGTCTCAGCATTTCATTTGACCCTGCAAGTGTAGGGCTGCAAGGAGCTCCTCTTCTTCCAAGCTTTTCTATCAAGGCACAAGAACAGCTACACTGGAAAACTGGAGCACTGAGCAGAGAAAGGTAAGGAATCGACAGGGAGCACACACGCTCCATCAGCCCTCCAACCATGCAGGTCAACAATGGGTTTTCAACTGCCTGAAACCAGATTAGAATAGGCATGATTCCCTAACATCCAGGTAAACAGGAATGGGAGTGACAAGGTCTCCCCTGACCCCTCTTCTCAGGCTTTTCCCCTTTTTGATTGACTCTGGCCACATGCCAAGACTGAGGCGTTCACCTCTCTCCCCTGCTACACTGGGAGAGGGAGAGAAAAAATTAAAAAACGGTTCATAGTTGTGGTAAGCATTAGGAAAACCTCAAAGGGCAAATTGATCAACTTAGAGGTAAAAGTAGTTTATTATTAAAAATCCACAGGAGGATAATGAGAAATGAACAAGCCCTTAAAACATTTTTGTCTCCTCTCCTCTTCCTTCCCACACACCAGGGAAAGGCATGGGGGTTTGGGCAGCTCCTCACCCAGTTTTCTTCTGCTGCTCAGGCAGAGGAGTCCTTCCCCTGCTACGCTGTGGGTCCCATCCCATGGGACACAGTTCTCCTCAACTTCTCCAGCACAGTTCCAAAGCTCACCAGCACCAGCCCGGCCACAACTGCTGCAACAGGAGCCCTTCCCATGGGCAACAGCCTCTCAGAACTGCTGCAGTGTGGGTCACTCTCCCACGGGCTGCAGTCCTCCAGGACAGGCTGCTCCAGCCTGGGAGCAGGGCCCCTCTCTCCACTGGGTCTCCCACTGGATCACAGCCTCCTCCAGGCATCCACCTGCTCCACATGGGCACTCCCCCCACGGCCTGTGGCTGCATCTCTGCGTCCCCTGTGGATCCCAGGGGCTGCAGGGCCACAGCTGCTTCACCATGGTCTCACCACAGCCTGCAGAGGAAGCTCAGCTCCCACCTGGAGCACCTCCTGCCCCTCCTTCTCCACTGACCTTGGTGTCTCCATGTTGTTTCCCTCACATCTTCTCACCTCCTCCTCCTCTTCTCTGGCCAAGAAAAACTGTTGTCCAATTTGTTTTATTTTCTCCTTAGTATGTTATCACAGAGGTGTTACCAACATCCCAATGGGGCCAGGCTTGGCCAGCAGCATGTCCATCTTCAGAGCCATCAGGGATTGGCTCTGCCAGACATGGTGGAAGCTTCTGGCAGCTTCTCACAGAAGCCACCTCTGTGGAACCCCCCTACCAAAAACCAGGCCATGGAAAACCAACACATTCCCACCCAGCTGTGTCAGCTGCCCCTGGTGCTCCAGACCCTTCCATCTGTAGTGGCGTGTTTTCTATCTTTTTATTTATTTTTAATATTTATAAGTTCTGTAATGGTTTCTCCCAAGTTCCCCCTGTTTTCTTCCCCATTTGGTTTCCCCCTGCCTTTGTTCTCCACAGCCTGTCACTCTTGGGAAGCCTCTCCTCTCCTTCCAGAGTGTTCGGCAGAGACTGGTCCCACATTGGAGCAGGTTGGGGAACCCCCAGCCCTCGTTTCCCATTTGCTGTCTGTGTGACATCCCTATTTCCCTTATTTGGCTTTCCCTCTTGTGTCCACCCCTTCTCCCAACCCCTTATAAGCTGTAACCACGCCTCTGGCACCCTTGGTAGAGAGGGGCTCAGAGACACGCGTGGCTCCCCTGCGAAGAGCAGGTGACAATAAACCATCTAGCCACAAAGTAGCCTCCTCGCTTCCACCTTCGTCAAGCCTCACGCACATTTCTCGTGCAGCTCTGCCAACCGGGGGTGGTGGCCGATCTGCCTGCTGCTGCCAACCGAGTCAGGAATATTCCGAGCCAGGGCTAGCCGGGAACAGCTGGAAGCCACTTTCCAGCCGGGCTCGAGGGATATTTTCACCCATCCTTCTTCCTCTTTCAGGAAATCAACATGGTCATTTCCTTCATCCAACAACTACAGACAAAACATTGAGCTATATGTGGTCGTTGAAATCCTCGAAGCCTCGGAGGAGGCTGACTACAAGGAATCCATCAAGGCAGACGGGGCTTCATGGCCAGATTTTATGCCACACTCTGGACTGGTTTGGCTTCTGCCACCTTCCTTCCCCACCACCTGCACCCAGGTGTTCTAACAGGTTATTTTCCTTGACCAGGGCACCAGGGAGAACAACCAAGGCATAGTCATACCCAAGGCTGCACCCTGGCATTCAGGACCTTCCCACTACACATTAGAGATGGAGCATGGCGTAAGTAACTTGCAGAAATGGCCAGGTTCTCCCTTCCAGAAAAGATACAGAAAAGGAAGAACATTTTATGAGGAATTACTGCAAACCAGATATACGCTAAGTTTGTTTTCAAGGAGAGGGAGGCTGTGTGAGGGACAGAAATCACATGAGGGTAGGCCAGACAGCCCGAGCAAGGTCAAAGATGCTTCTTGGGAGGGGTCAGTAAAGAAAGGAAATAAGGAAGTCTCTGATCTACATTTCAGGAGCTGAAGAGCTCCTGTGATTAGTGGAACATAGAGCAGGTGTTTCTTTTCATTTCCGCCTCAGAGAGAAGAGACAAAAATTGAAGGCGCTGAATGAGCTAGTGGAAGAGCAACTTGCCAAAGGTAACATCGAGGAGACCACATCCCCATGGAATTCTCCGGTCTTTGTCATCCAGAAGGCTGACAAGACCAAATGGCGGCTCCTCCACGACCTCAGACAAATTAACAATGTTATAGAGGATATGGGGTCTCTCCAACCAGGGATGCCTTCCCCAACAATGCTCCCCCGAGATTGGCAATTGGCAGTTATAGATATCAAAGATTGTTTTTTCCAAATTCCCCTACATCCTGACGATGCCCACGCTTCGCGTTCTCGGTTCCCACCATCAACCGAGAGGCCCCGAGGAAAAGGTACCATTGGAAAGTTTTGCCGCAGGGCCTTAAGAACAGCCCAGCCATTTGCCAACGGTATGTCTCTTCCTTGCTGTCCCCTGTGCGTGCAGCCGCAGACAAGGCGATTATCCACCACTATATGGATGATGTCCTTGTCTGCGCCCCGAACGAGGATGTACTGTCCCATGCGCTTGACCTGACAATCTCTTCATTGGTTGTTGCAGGATTCGAGCTGCAGGAACAAAAGATTCAAAGGATGCCGCCTTGGAAGTATCTGGGCCTGGAAATCAGCAAGCGGACCATTGTGCCGCAAAAATTGGCCATCAAAACTAAAATCAGGACTCTTGCTGACGCCCATCAACTGTGTGGGGCGTTGAACTGGGTGCGGCCCTGGCTAGGCCTGACCACTGAGGACCTAGACCCTCTTTTCAATTTATTGAAAGGGGGAGAGGAGCTAAGTTCTCCGCGGGAGCTCACCCCAGAAGCGCAGAGGGCGTTAGAGAAGGTCCAAGTAAAAATGTCCACTAGGCAGGCAGACAGGTATGTGCCTGAACTGCCATTCAATTTCATCATCCTGGGAAACCTGCCACACCTCCACGGTGTCATCTTTCAGTGGGACAAGGAGGTGAGTAAAATACACCGCAAGGACCGAGGCGGGAAGGATCCTCTCTTGATCATAGAGTGGGTCTTCCTTAGCCATCAGAGGTCCAAAAGGATGACAATGCCACAAGAGCTGGTAGCTGACCTTATCCGGAAGGCCAGAACCCGCATCAGGGACTTGGCTGGCTGTGATTTCGAGTGTATTCACATCCCAATTCGGATGAAATCGGGCCAAATTACAAAACCAATGTTGGAACACTTGCTTCGGGAGAACGAGGCTTTGCAAATGGCTCTGGATTCCTACACAGGTCAAATTTCTATTCATCGGCCTGCCCACAAAATTTTCAATTCAGAAGCACAATTTGCATTAAAATTAGAAAGTGTTCAGAGCAGAAGGCCTTTAGAGGCACTGACAGTTTTCACAGACGCGTCTGGAAGGTCTCACAAGTCAGTTCTGACTTGGAAGGACCCTCACACTCAGCGGTGGGAGACAGATGTCGCTGAGGTAGAAGGATCACCTCAGATCGCTGAGTTGGCCGCAGTCGTCAGGGCCCTCGAGAGGTTCTCTGAACCATTCAATTTGGTAACTGACTCTGCATATGTTGCAGGTGTAGTGTCCAGAGCCGAGAATGCCGTTCTCCAGGAAGTGACCAACATTGCTCTTTTTAAGTTGCTCTCAAAATTAGTAAAGCTTGTCTCCCACCGAGAGCAACCTTCTATGTGATGCACACAAGGTCACACACGGATTTGCCAGGGTTCATTGCCGAGGGGAACAGGAGGGCTGATGCTCTCGCTGCCCCTGTGGAGATGGCCCTATTGCCGAATCTTTTTGAGCAGGCAAAAATCAGCCACCAGCTGTTTCACCAAAATGCCCCAGGCCTGGTCCGTCGCTTCCACCTCACCCGGGAACAGGCCAAGGCGATTGTGGCGACTTGTCCCACTTGCCAGCAGCATGCGCTCCCCACTCTGAGCGCTGGTGCCAACCCCAGGGGGTTAGGCAGCTGCGAGGTGTGGCAGACAGACGTGACACATGTCCCTCAATTCGGCAAGCAGAAGTATGTGCACGTCTCAGTGGACACCTTCTCTGGCGCAGTCTTCGCTTCTGCCCACGCAGGGGAGAAATCCCGGGATGCGATCACGCATCTCATTCAGGCTTTCTCCTTCCTGGGCGTCCCCAAGACCCTGAAGACTGATAACGGGCCCGCATACAAGTCCGGGGAGTTCCGTAGTTTCCTGCAACAATGGGGAGTGGAGCACAAAACAGGCATCCCCCATTCCTCCACAGGTCAAGCCGTGGTCGAGAGGACCCACAGAGAAATCAAAAGGGTCCTTGACCAGCAACAGCAGGTCCTGAAATTGGAATCTCCGGTGATTCGCCTGTCTAGAGTCCTGTTCACAATTAATTTTTTAAATTGCTCATTCGAGGTTTTGAACCCACCAATTGTCCGCCACTTCAGCAGCAACGTCCAGTTCGCTACCAAGGTCCGACCGCCGGTTCTGATTAAGGACCCGGAGACTGGCGGGACAGAGGGACCTCATAACCTGGTCACTTGGGGGCGCGGGTACGCCTGCGTGTCCACCCCCAGTGGCCTAAGGTGGATCCCCTCTAAATGGGTGAGGCCCTATGTACCAAAGGTCTCTGGGGGAAGGTGAAGGTGTCACAGGTGTCAGTGGCGTCCTGGAGGCGGAAAAGACACAAATGGTCCAGCTGGGATGAGTTTGTCCTGCCCCTCCCTCACTGGTCTGTTTCTAAACATGTTTTGATTTCTCATTCTCTTTAGTTCAGATCCAGACCCACTCAGAGCGATGGCCCCATCGACAGCAGCCATCCTTCTATCCTTGCTGCTGCTCGCCAGTCTTCAGTCTCCGATGGTGGCGTGGGCAGTGCCAACACCCATGCCACAATCTGCAAACTTGTCAGAGGCTTCAAGAACAAGCTGTCCTCAGACATCCGACTGGCTGGATGGACTTTTTGAGAACTGGGGGCTACCTGGGTGGGCCTGGTCCATTATTCGTTCTGTCCTGATCGTTTTACTTATGGTTTTCTGTATTCTCGGTGCGTTTAGTTGTATTCGTTATTTTGTTAAAAAATTGAGTTCAAGCTGTCTCCCCCCTGCGTGCAAGCCAAGTCGCCGTTGTCACAGCTCCACCAGAAGTGAAAGATCCTGAGCTGTGGCCACTGACCAGCTATTTACAGTTCAAGATGCCATCTTTTATAAAAACAAAGGGGGAGATGTAGCGGTGCGTTTTATACCTTTTTATTTGTTGTTAATATTAATAAGTTCTGTAATGGTTTGTCCCAAGTTCCCCCCATTCCTTGCTGTGATCACAGTTGGTCTGTCCCTTCCAGAACCTACTGTTTCCCTGACAACCCTCCTGCCTATCAACTGTCCCCTCCCCACTAGAGCCTGTCTGTCTTTCAGGAGGCCTCTCCCCCTTCTGGAAAGGTCTGAGAGGTTTGGCCCCTGATTGGGACAGGTTCTGGAAATCCCCTACTCCTTCCCAGGGATTGGACCATTGTGCATTACCCCACCCCCTAACTCCTCCCCTGGTTTTGTTCTATTGGCCAGTTGTGTTGGACACACCCCCAAACCTCTGTGCCTCTTAAACCTCCGCACGTCGAAACGTGCTCTCAGACTCTATCTGGTCTCTCTCTGGGGATGTTTCCCCGAATAAACCCGTCCTTGTAACACCCAGAAAGAGTCTCCTTCTCCTCCTTCGCCGAAGCTGCGTTCTCACCAACACCGACTGCTCGTGGACCAAGGACCCACCGGGTGGGCTCCTGCGGATCCGCTCCGCGGGGCCCTACCGAAGCCGAGCACGTTTCCTGCCAGGGCTGCCGGGCAAGGCTGGAAACCGTGGTAGAGCGGTACAGAGGAAGCGTGGCCAGTGCAGGGTATGACTATGCCTTGGTTGTTCGCTCTGGTGCCCTGGTCAAGGAAAACCGGTTAGAACACCTGGGTGCAGGTGTTGGGGAAGGAAGGAAGGAGGGAGAAGCCAAACCAGTGCACAGAGTGTGGCATAAAATCTGGCCTTGAAGTCCCCGTCTGCCTTGGTGGATTCCTTGTAGACGGCCTCCTCCGAGGCTTCGAGGATTTCTGTGACCACATATAGCTCAATGTTTGTTGTCCGTAGTTTTTGGATGAAGGAATGATCCATGTTGATTTTCCTAAAAGAGGAGAAGGATGGGAAGGGTCTGGGGCACCAGGGGCAGCTGACACAGCTGGGTGGGAATGTGTTGGTTTTCCATGGCCTGGTTTTTGGTAGTGGGGTTCCACAGAGGTGGCTTCTGTGAGAAGCTGCCAGAAGCTTCCACCATGTCTGGCAGAGCCAATCCCTGATGGCTCTGAAGATGGACATGCTGCTGGCCAAGCCTGGCCCCATTAGGGATGTTGGTAACACCTCTGTGATAACATACTTAAGGAGAAAATCAAACCAAATTGGGACACAGTTTTTTCTTGGCCAGAGAAGAGGAGGAGGAGGTGAGAAGATGTGAGGGAAACAACATGGAGACACCAAGGTCAGTGGAGGAGGAGGGGCAGGAGGTGCTCCAGGTGCTGGAGCTGAGCTTCCTCTGCAGGCTGTGGTGAGACCATGGTGAAGCAGCTGTGGCCCTGCAGCCCCTGGGGATCCACAGGGGACGCAGAGATGCAGCCACAGGCCGTGGGGGAGGTGCCCATGCTGGAGCAGGTGGATGCCTGGAGGAGGCTGTGATCCAGTGGGAGACCCAGTGGAGAGAGGGGCCCCTGCTCCCAGGCTGGAGCAGCCTGTCCTTGGAGGACTGCAGCCCGTGGGAGAGTGACCCACACTGCAGCAGTTCTGAGAGGTCTGTTGCCCATGGGAAGGGCTCCTGTTGCAGCAGTTGTGGCCGGGCTGCTGCTGGTGAGCTTTGGAACTGTGCTGGAGAAGTTGAAGGAGAACTGTGTCCCATGGGATGGGACCCTGACGGCATAGCAGGGGAAGGACTCCTCTGCCTGAGCAGCAGAAGAAAAGCTTGGGTGAAGAGCTGACCACAACCCCCATGCCCTTTCCCTGGTGCTGTAGGAGAGATGGAGGGAGAGGTGGGGGGACAAAAACTTGTTTGTAAGGGCTTTGTTCATTTCTCATTATCCTCCTGTGGATTTTTAATAATAAACTCACTTTCTACCTCTAAGTTGATCCTGTATTGCCCTTTGAGTGTTTTCTCAAGGTCCTTACCACAACTAATGAACCGGTTTTTTCTTTAATATTTCCTCCCTCCTCTGCCCAGGTGTAGCAGGGGAGAGAGAGTGAGTGACTTCTGTCAGTGCCTGGCATGTGGCCAGAGTCAATCAAGAAGAGGGGGATAAGCCTGCAGAAGAGGTGGGTCAGGGAGGACCTTGTCACTCCATTCCCTGTCTAACCTGACCTGGTTAGGGGAAATTCATGCCATTAATCTTGGTTTCAGGCAGTTGAAAACCCATTGTTGACCTGGCATGGGCTGGAGGGGGCTGAGTGGAGCGTGTGTGTGCTCCCTTTGTCATTCCTTACCTTTCTCTGCTCAGTGCCTCCAATGATTCCAGTGCTATGCTCCTCTTCTGTGGCTTGATAGAAAAAGCCTTGGACAAGGAGGTACCTGCTTGCAGCCCTACACTTGCAGGGTCAAATGAAATGCTGAGACCTCCATCAACTTGTTCAGCGCTGACTTTTGTGAGAGTAAATTGGCTGGAATCTTGAAGGAGGGACTCTGAAATAATTCCATGAGTTATGTTAAGCAGGACTACACAGACTCAGCACTGTAAGTATATCACACAGAGGAAAGTTGGAACATGGTACAGTTCAGCCTCAAATGCTTCAAAAACATTTTCTATGGCATTTGATAAATTCATATTGCTAAATTTGTGTTTTACCTATGACTTGGCCATCTTCTCCAGGCAGCAGCACATCATGCCAGTGTGAACCCTGTTCGCTGGTAGTAGGGAGCTCTGTGGAATCTGCTTTTTCATTTGCTTTTTTTTATCAGCAGACAGAGAGGCCTGAAGTGCTCATTGTCTGTGATGCTCTCGACAGGGATAAAACCTTTGCATGGATCCATTTGACTTACGATGAATTTGGTGAGGTTTTTAAACATTCTGCTGTGGCTGAGGTTTTGAAGCAAAGGCAAGTGGATTTGTGTCTTGGGAAAGAGGCAACACAAATTAAGCCAAATCACTTGAAGTAATAGCACATGATCACAGAATCACAGAATCAGAGAAAGAACTAAGTTGTAAAAGACCTTTGAGATCATCTAGTCCAACCTGCAACCAAACACTTCCTCATCATGGTGCTAAGTGCCACGTCCAGTCTTTTTTAAACACATCCAGGGATGATTACTCTACCACATCTCAGGGCAGATGATTCCAGAAACCAATCACTGTCTCAGTGAAAAATTTTTTCTTGATGTCTAAGCTAAACTTCCTCCAGCACAGCTTAAGCAGGACACTAAAACAAGATTCTAATGTGATTATAAAGAAGTTTTCAAAATAATGACTGATATTACCCAGGGACACAAGTTTCACAGGGTTGTTACAGGGAGTATTTGGAGAGGGAGCAGCAGGGGCTGTAGGATGTTTGGTCTCGTCTGCGTTTGCTGGTGAACCCCAGTGATTGTGCAGAGAGAACAGAGCTGGCACAGGCTGAGGATGCTGAGTTTAGGGACAAATGTGTCCCCAAATAGAGAGAAATCAGCCCAGTCCATGTCCTTGGGAAGACCCTGGTGGTCTGTAGGGGAGAGCTGTTGTTTGAGGGCCAGAAACAAATCCCCGTTTCTTTCCTGAGACAGCTTGTGTTTATCAAAAAGTTTCAGTTTGACTTCTATGGTGTTTTACAGGAAGGAGCAGGAGAGGGGTAATTGAGCAATCTAGAATGTTTTGGGTGGGAAGGGACCTTCAAGCTCATCCCATTCCTCTCGCTAACATGGTCAGGGACACCTCCCAGTATCACAGGTTGCTCCAAGCCCCGTCCAGGCTGGGCTTGGACACTGCCAGGTATGAAGGCCAGTTGGTGCCAGTGCCTGACCACTCTCACACAGAGGAATTTTTCCCTATATCCCATCTAACCCTACTCCCTTTCAGTTTGAACCATTCCAAAGACAAATAGCTTTGTGTGCTCAGTGTTAGTAGCACTTCTGGGCTCTTTCCCTTGCAAGTCTCCAAGAGAGAAAAACTAAACAAGAGAATTTAGCAGAGAACTCCCACCAACCCTCTCCCCTACGGAACACTCTGGGATAATGCACTCACCTGTTTGTGGGGTTGGGACCGTGCAGAGCAGAATGTGAGACTGCCGAGGTGATGTGGTCTCTGGAGAGCAGCAGGAATGGGGAAGAGTTCTCTGGCTCTCTGCCAAAGGTGTGGAAGTGTTTGCTAAGTACAGGAGCTGTGAGTCAGACAGGAAGCTTGCACGTCCACAAACGGAGAGCAAAGAGTAAATTGATTTCTTTTACCTTACTAACGGGGGAGCTCCCTGAAGCACCACCTGGGCAGAGGCAGTGTTAGACCCAATCCGTGCTGGAGGATCCCTGGCTGTTCCCCGCAGCTTGTCAGGAGTTGTTCCCAGCTTTGAGGGCACATCAGCAATTTTACATTCTCACCACCAGTGTTCCGCTCCCACCAATCGGCCGTTGCCTGCGTAACACTTCCTTTTCAGTCATTGAGTCTGTTCCAGGGGCTGTGGGTACCTCCAACTCCTACAGATGCAGGAGATGTAAGTGCATTGCTTGAAGTGTCCCAGACCAGGTTGGACAGGAAGGTGTCCGGGCCCCTGGCAGCAGGTGGGACTGGATGGGCTTGAAGGTCCCTTCCAGCCAAATCATTGCATCATTACATGATTTAACTTTATAGAGCCATGTAATGCTGCTGTTCTTTGACAGATGGAGAAATGGACTCAGGAGGGGATATTCGCAAGAAGTTCCTCCTGTTGAGTGCGGTGTGGCCCCAGAAGAGGTTTCCCAGAGAAGCTGTGGCTGCCCCATCCCTGGGAGTGTCCAAGGCCAGGTTGGATGTGGCTTGGAGCATCCAGAGATAGTGGAAGGTGTCCCTGCCCATGGCAGGGGGTGGGAATGTCCCTGGAGCCTTAAGGTGCCTTCCAACCCAAGCTCTTCCATGTTTCCTGGATACATTGCCATGCTTGTTTGACAGCAAAAGCCATCCATGTGAAGATTGCAGGACTCAAGTGCACGTTTTTACCTGAATACTTCACTTTTATTAGTCTCTCTTAGAATACTGTACAAAGGAGTAATCAAAATATTCACGCTTCATTTTAGAAAGTTCTCTACATGAGACTGCTGTATCCCCAGCAAGGGCCCTTATTTGTGGTACAGCCTCAGTCCTGAGGTTGTCAGATGTGCCATGGGACCGAAAGGACACAAAATGAAGAAATTGCCTTTGAGAACACCCAATTGCGTAGCTAGAAGCTGCTCTTTATTTATGAAGTGATAAGGAGACCATTTGTAGTGTTTATCTGAAGTGCTACCTGTGATTCTTGAGAATCGAGGAGATGGGACCAGGGAGGTGTCAGTGAAACCTTTGGGATCCCCCCACTTCCTACAACCAGCAGTTAATGGAACCCCCGCTGAAGCAGAGGGGGACCAAGGTGAATCTCTGCTGATGTTTTCCTTTGGCTTTTGTTTCCCTCTCATTTCCTCCCTTTTCCATTGCATTTCATTTTTGCCTTTACTTTTTCCCTTGCATCTCCCATTTCCCTCTGCATTCCCTTCCCTTTCCATTCCCTTTGCCCATCCCTGTCCCAGTTCCTGATTGCAGAAGCAGCAGCGGAAGCATTTAAGGGAAGCAGGATTACATGAGGCACCGGTGCCAGGCCTGTGATTGTTTGAACATGTGGACTGGGGAGACAGACAGACAATTCCACTTTGATAATCAGCCTTTAGCATCCATAATTGATTTTCTAGCCTTAGATTTGCTTTTCCCAGCCAAACGAGTCTTGAGCATCAACAAGGATGATGTTGGGAGAGAAAACTGTCTTGTCAGCAGAGATTTGCCAATTGCAGAGAGGTTCCCATGGCAGGGCCAGGTACCTCCTAGTCAGAGCCACTGAGGAGGTTGAGGGTGTACAGGGCCACAAACAGGGCTGCCACGGCCTCAAAGGGTTGATCCCTAGGGACAGCTGATCCGTCTTCCTGGAGCTGCACTCCACTCAGCTTCACCAGGGCAAGGGTTAACCTCTGTTCCTCCTTGTGTGGGAAGGAGAGCAGCCTGGAATCCACATGGAAATGCCGCCACCAAGATTCCAGGTCGTGTGCCAGAAGGTATACAGCCTTTAAATAGCAATTAAAAATCTGAAATCAGGATTTTAAACAGTAGTGTAGTTGCAACATCACTATGGAAATGTTGCTAGAATTAAAATAGTCTACACCCCCTGGAAAGGAGGCAAGTGTGCTGTGAGTTCTCACCAGCGTCAGCTGTTGGGACACAATCTTCCTTTCCAAGGATTCCAGCAGCAGCAGCAGCTGATCGTCCATTAACTCTGCAGAAAGAAAGTGGGTTGAGATCCAAAGCATTGCCCCAAGGTTGATGGTGGGATGGGACTGGTGAGCAGGATAGGAAAGAGTGAAGAGGATGGGAAGGGTGATCATTCCTTGTAGGAAATGCTTGTTTGGTCAAAGATTCTTTGGATGTTTTAACAGAACTGATTTGTGTTGCGTCACTGTGAGAGTGATCTGGCTGTGAGTCAGAGAATGATGGAATACCGGGTTGGAAGGGATCTTGAAGGAGAATTGATGTCCAGCTCCCATCCCTGCACAGGACAATCTCAGCAAAGTGAGCATGTGCTGAGAGCGTTGTCCAAACCCTCCTGCAGCTCTGTGAGCCTTGGGGCTGTGCCCATTCCCTGGGGAGTGTGTTCAGTGCGTGAGCACCCTCTGGGATAAGAACCTTTCCCTGATATCCAACCTAAGCCTGGCAGACACAGCTGCAGCCATTGGCTTGGGTGCTGTCGCCGGTCAGCAGAGCAGAGATCTGGGCTGTCCCTTGGGAGGAAACTGTGAGCAGACTTTGAGGGAGCTGGGAGGCCTGGATGGGTGCAGAGGGGGTTTCCCTCCTGTGCCCTCCATGGGACTCAGATGTAGATTCCACTTGAGGAGAAGGAGGAGGAGTATGAGAAGAAGGCAGGAGGGAATGGCAGGACAGGGAGTCATCCCTGCCTTGATTTCCCTCTGAAAGACCCAAAGGCTCACCATGCAAAGCATCAAGGACGTAGGTGATTCCCTCTGCCAGCAGAAGGAGATGATCTCTTGGAGAATGCTGTAAGGTACTGAAGAGATCTTTTAAGTCTGGGCTCTCAGTTTTCAGCTTATAGCCATCATTTTTCTCAGAAACGTCTTCCATCTGCAAGGAACAAAGAAAAGGATTGTCAGGATTTGAGGGCAGAGGCGGCTGCTATTCCATAGCAGAGAGATGTGCTGAGTGAGGGAATTTAGGATGGACAGTTGTGGCACAGGACAGATGATTTGCAGTGCAAGAGGTGTGTTCCTGGATGTGTCTGTGTTTCTCAATGGTGTCAGTAAGAAAAGCTTCACTTACTTTCTGGCTGAGCTCTTGAAGGAGGTTCTTGTCTCTCATCACAGCTTTGATGGTGTTGAAGATGATGAGCAGCAGGTCAGAAGACAACTTGTGGAAAATTCGGCAGGAGTGTTTAACTTCTTCCACCACTTCTCGTAATTTTCCTTGTGATGGACCTGCAAACCAGAATGAGACCAAATCTGTCACTTGAGTTCTAGGAGTTTACAGGCAGTTTTAAACTGAGAGTTTGAAACATTTATTTGAGTGTTTTTGAAGCGATATGGAATTTGGGCAGTTGTGATGTCTCAGGGAAGAGGCAGATGCATCTCTCCTGGTGATTTGTTTTATGCTGGGAGATTCCTTCTTACCCAAAGCAGCTGAAAGTTGTGCATGTGGAAGCAGCAAAATACATTACTTACCATAAGCTACGTAACCGTGCCTGTCTTTAGCTTTTGGCAGGAGAATATCCACATCTGAAAGAGGATAAAAGAGACAGTTTTTTATACCAGCCTTCCTAGTAATGGTCACTCATCCAGATTCCTCCCTGACTCTTTTGTGTAGGAAAGGAAAAGAAACACAAAAACTCTGCTATCTATGCCATTTATCAACAGGAGCTCTGGAGCTCCTGAAATATAGATCTGAGGCTTCCTTCTTCCCTTCCTTTCCTTCCTTTACTGACACCTCCCCCAAAAGCATCTTTGACCTTGCATGGGTTATCTGACCTTTCTCCCTTGATTTCTGTCCCTCACACAGCCTCCCCCTCACTGCACATAAGTTTGGATGTATCTGAGGCCAAGTGATTCTTCATAAAATGTTCTTCCTTTTGTGCATCTTTTCTGGAAGGGAGAACCTGGTCATTTCTGCAAGTTACTTACCCCATGCTCCATCTCTAATGTGTAGTGGGAAGGTCCTGAAGGCCAGAGTGCAGCCCTTGGGTATGACTATGCCTTGGTTGTTCTCCCTGGTGCCCTGGTCAAGGAAAACAACCTGTTAGAACACCTGGTTGCAGGTGTTGGGGAGGGAAGGTGGGAGAAGCCAAACCTGTGCAGAGAGTGTGGCATAAAATCTGGCCATGAAGCCCCCATCTGCCTTGGTGGATTCCTTGTAGACGGCCTCCTCCGAGGTTTCGAGGATATCAGTGACCACATATAGCTCGATGTTTGTTGTCCGTAGTTGTTGGATGAAGGAATGATCCATGTTGATTTTCCTGAAAGAGGAGAAGGATGGGAAGGGTCTGGGGCACCAGGGGCAGCTGACACAGCTGGGTGGGAATGTGTTGGTTTTCCATGGCCTGGTTTTTGGTAGTGGGGTTCCACAGAGGTGGCTTCTGTGAGAAGCTGCCAGAAGCTTCCACCATGTCTGGCAGAGCCAATCCCTGATGGCTCTGAAGATGGACATGCTGCTGGCCAAGCCTGGCCCCATTAGGGATGTTGGTAACACCTCTGTGATAACATACTTAAGGAGAAAATCAAACCAAATTGGGACACAGTTTTTTCTTGGCCAGAGAAGAGGAGGAGGAGGTGAGAAGATGTGAGGGAAACAACATGGAGACACCAAGGTCAGTGGAGAAGGAGGGGCAGGAGGTGCTCCAGGTGTGGAGCTGAGCTTCCTCTGCAGGCTGTGGTGAGACCATGGTGAAGCAGCTGTGGCCCTGCAGCCCCTGGGGATCCACAGGGGACGCAGAGATGCAGCCACAGGCCGTGGGGGAGGTGCCCATGGTGGAGCAGGTGGATGCCTGGAGGAGGCTGTGATCCAGTGGGAGACCCAGTGGAGAGAGGGGCCCCTGCTCCCAGGCTGGAGCAGCCTGTCCTTGGAGGACTGCAGCCCGTGGGAGAGTGACCCACACTGCAGCAGTTCTGAGAGGTCTGTTGCCCATGGGAAGGGCTCCTGTTGCAGCAGTTGTGGCCGGGCTGTGCTGGTGAGCTTTGGAACTGTGCTGGAGAAGTTGATGGAGAACTGTGTCCCATGGGATGGGACCCTGACAGCATAGCAGGGGAAGGACTCCTCTGCCTGAGCAGCAGAAGAAAACCCTGGGTGAGGAGCTGCCCAAAACCCCCATGGCCTTTCCCTGGCACTGTTGGCTGGAAGGACAGATGGGCTGGGACATAAAAAGGTGTTTTTAAGGGCTTACTTCTTTTCTCATTATTCTCCTGTGGATTTGTTAGTAATAAACTCATTTTGTATCTCTAACTTGAATCTATTTTGCCATTTGAGTGTTTTCTCAAGGTCCTTTTTTCTACTCCTGAACCCTTCTTTTAATTTTTTCTCTTTCCTGTGCCCAGGTGTAGCAAGAGAGAGAGATAGAACATTTTTCTCAGTGCTTGCATGTGGATAGAGTCCATCAACTACAGGAGGAAAAGAGTTCAGTAGAGGAGGGTCAGGAGGGTTCTTGTCACTCCACTCCCTAACATTGACCTAGTTAGGGGAAATTCATGCCTTTAATCTTGCTTTTTGGCTGTTGAAAACCCCTTGTTGACCTGACATGACTGGTGGGGACTGACTGGTGCATGTGTGATCTTTTTGTGATTCCTTACCTTTCTCTTCTCAGTGTCTCCAGTGATTCCAGTGCTATGCTCCTCTTCTGTGTCTTGATAGGAAAGGCCTTGGAGAAGAAGGCAGCTCCTTGCAGCCCTTCACTTGCAGGATCAAATGAAATGCTGAGACCTCCATCAGCTTGTTCAGCGCTGACTTTTGTGAGAGTAAATTGGCTGGAATCTTGAAGGAGGGACTCTGAAATAATTCGATGAGTTATGTTAAGCAGGACTACACAGACTCAGCACTGTAAGTATATCACAAGAGGAAAGCTGGATTATGGTAGAGTTCAGCCACAAACAGTTCAAAAATATTATCTGTGGCATTTGATTAATTCATATTGATAAATTTGGGTTTTACCTCTGCGTTTACCATCTTCTCCAGGCAGCAGCACATCATCCAGTGTGAACCCTGTTCGCTGGTAGTAATGAGCTGTGTAGAATCCGGTTTTTGGTTTGCTTTTTTTCATCAGTAGACAGAAAGGTCGGAAGTGCTCATTGTCTGCGATGCTCTCGACAGGGATAAAACCTTTGCTCGGATCCATTTGATTTACGATGGATTTGGTGAGGTTTATAAACATTCTGCTGTGGCTGAGGTTTTGAAGTTAAGCCAGGCAGATTTGTGTCTTGGGAAAGAGGCAACACAAACTATGCCAAATTACTTGAAGTAATAGCACATGATCACAGAATTAGAGAATGTACTAGGTTGGAAAACACCTTTGAGATCAACTAGTCCAAGCTATGACCAAACACTTCCTCATCATGGCACTGAGTGCCACATCCTATGTTTCTTTTTAAACACATCCAGGGATGATTACCACCTATCTGGGCAGGCAATTCCAGAAACCAATCACTCTATCAGTGAAGGATTTTTTCTTGATGTCTAAGCTAAACTTCCCCCGGCACAGCTTAAGCAGGACATTGTAACAAAGATTTAGTTTCATTATTAAGTTTTCAAAATAATGACCAATATTACTCAGGGACACAAGTTTCACATGGTTGTTACAGGGAGCATTTGGAGAGGAAGCAGCAGGGGCTGGGGTTGTTTGGCCTTGTCTGCCTTTGCTGGTGAACCCCAGTGATTGTGCAGAGAGAACAGAGCTGGCACAGCCTAAGGATTCTGATTTCAGGGACCAATGTGCCCAGAAATAGAGTGAAATCAGCTCAGTCCATGTCCTTGGGCAGACCCTGGTGGTCTGTAGGGGAGAGCTGGTGATTGAGGGCCACAAACAATCTGTCCCATCTAACCTTAGTTTCTTTCAGTTTGAACCATTCCAAAGACAAATAGCTTTGGTGCTCAGGTTAGTAGCTCTTTCGGGCTCTTCCTCTTGGAAATCTCCAAGAAGAGATAAAAACTGAAGAAGAACACTTAGCACAGAGCTCCCACCAACCCTCTCCCCTACCCAAAGCTCTGGGATAAAACACTTACCTGTTTGTGGGTTGGGGCCGTGCAGAGCAGACCGCGGGGCAGCTGATGTGATGTGGCCTCCGGAGAGCAGCAAGAGTGGGGCAAAGTTCTCTGGCTCTCTACCAAAGGTGTGGAAGTGTTTGCTAAGTACAGGAAGGGTGAAGCTTGCACGTCCACAAACAGAGAGCAAAGAGTAAATTGATTTTTCTTACCTTGATGACATTAGGCTCCCCAAAGCAGCACCTGGGCAGTGGCAGCGTTAGATCCGATCTGTGCTGGTGGATCCCTGAGTGTTCACACCAGAATTATCATTGCGCAGAGTTATCATTGCCCACAGTTATTCCCAGCTGGAGCAATTTTATCCTCCTCCCCAGTGTTCTGTTTCCTTAAAACGGCTGTTGCTTGCATAACCCTTCCTTGAGCAGCGTCTGTTACAGGGGCTGTGGATAACTCAAAATTCTCAAGATGCTGGAGATGTAAGTCCATTGCTGGAAGTGTCCCAGACCAGGTTGGACAGGAAGGTGTCCATGCCCCTGGCAGCAGGTGGGACTGGATGGGCTTGAAGGTCCCTTCCAGCCAAATCATTGCATCATTCCATGCTTCAACTTTATAGAGCCATGTCACGCTGCTGTTCTTGGACAGATGGAGAAATGGACTCAGGTGGGGATATTGTCAAGAAATTCCTCCCTGTGAAGTGGGGTGAAGCCCTGGCATAGGTTTCCCAGAGAGGCTGTGGCTGCCCCATCCCTGGGAGTGTCCAAGGCCAGGTTGGATGTGGCTTGGAGCATCCAGGGATAGTGGAAGGTGTCCCTGCCCATGGCAGGGGGTGGGAATGTCCCTGGAGCCTTAAGGTGCCTTCCAACCCGAGCCCTTCCATGTTTCCTGGATACATTGCCATGCTTGTTTGACAGCAAAAGCCATCCATGAGAAAATGCCAAGACTCAAGTGCACATTTTTACCTGAATACTTCACTTTTATTAGTCTCTCTTAGAACACTGTACGAAGGAGTAATCAAAATATTCACACTTCATTTTATAAAGTTCTCTACTTGATATTCCTGTATCCCCAGCAAGGGCCCTTATTTGTGGTACCTCAGTTTCAGTCCTGAGGTTGTCATATGTGTCGTGGGACCGAAAGGACACAAAATGAAGAAATTGCCTTTGAGAACACCCAATTGCTTAGCAAGAAGCTGCTCTTTATTTATAAAATTTTAATAACAGTGTCTATGGTGTTCCTCTGAAGTGCTGCCCATGTCTCTTGAGCATCTTGAGGAGATGGGACCAGGGAGGTGTCAGTGAAACCTTTGGGATCCCCCCACTTCCTACAACCAGCAGTTAATGCAACCCCCGCTGAACCAGAGGGGGCCCAGGGTGAATCTCTGCTGATGTTTTCCTTTGGCTTTTGTTTCCCTCTCATTTCCTCCCTTTTCCATTGCGTTTCATTTTTGCCTTTGTGTGTCCTGTTCCTTTTCCCTTGCATCTCCCCTTTCCCTCTGCATTCCCTTCCCCTTTGCATTCCCTTTGCCCATCCCTGTCCCAGTTCCTGATTGCAGAAGCAGCAGCAGCAGCATTTTGAGGGAAGCAGGATTACATGAGGCAGTGGTGCCAGGCCTGTGATTCTTTGAGCTTGTGGATTTTGCTGTTGTCCCTCAGTATTCTTGGGGAGACAGACAGACAATTCCACTTTGCTATCCAGCCTTTAGCATCCATAATTGATTTTTTAGCCTTAGATTTGCTTTTTCCAGCCAAAGCAGCTTGAGCATCAACAAGGATAATACTGGTAGAGAAAACTGTCTTGTCAGCAGAGATTTGCCAAGACCTTGTGTGGGGCTTCCCTGGGCAGGGCCAGGTGCCTCCTAGTCAGAGCCACTGAGGAGGTTGAGGGTGTATAGGGCCACAAACAGGGCAGCCACGGCCTCAAAGGGTTGATCCCTAGGGACAGCTGATCCATCTTCCTGGAGCTGCACTCCACTCAGCTCCACCAGGGCAAGGGTTAACCTCTGTTCGTATTCATGTGGGAAGGAGAGCAGCTTGGCATCCACATGGAAATGCTGCATCTGATACTCCAGGTCATGTTTCAATAGGTTTGCAACCTTTATACAACAATAGAAGAAGCACAATCAGGATTTTAAACAGCAGTGAAGTTGTGACATCAAGATGGAGCTTTTGCTAGAATTAAAATAGTCTGCACCCCTTGGAAAGGAGGCAAGTTTGCTATGAGTTCTCACCAGCTTCAGCTGTTCGGACACAATCTTCCTTTCCAAGGATTCCAGCAGCAGCAGCAGCTGATCGTCCATTAACTCTGCAGAAAGAAAGTGGGTTGGGATCCAAAGCATTGCCCCAAGGTTGATGGTGGGATGGGACTGGTGAGCAGGATGGGAAAGAGTGAAGAGGATGGGAAGGGTGATCATTCCTTGTAGGAAATGCTCGTTTGGTCAAAGATATTTTGGATGTTTTAACAGAAATGATTTGTGTCGTGTCAGTGTGAGAGTGATCTGGCTGTGAGTCAGAGAATGATGGAATACCGGGTTGGAAGGGATCTTGAAGGAGAATTGATGTCCAGCTCCCATCCCTGCACAGAACAATCTCAGCAATGTGAGCATGTGCTGAGAGCGTTGTCCAAACCCTCCTGGAGCTCTGTGAGCCTTGGGGCTGTGCCCATTCCCTGGGGAGTGTGTTCAGTGTGTGAGCACCCTCTGGGATAAGAACCTTTCCCTGATATCCAACCTAAGCCTGGCAGACACAGCTGCGGCCATTTGCTTGGGTGCTGTCGCTTGAGATAAACAAGGTAATTTTATTGCAAATGAAGTCATTGTTAGTCCAGTGCTCCTTGTTAAATGTTCACCCCCACCCTGTTAATCATCTCTTCTGTTCCCTTTCTGCTGCACCTTGAGCCAGCCCCCTGGCTACCCAACACCCAACATAGCAACTAAAGAAGCCAGGAGGAGGAGAAATCCAGCAGACAAGCAAATAGAAGTGATGCAGTGCCAGCTGGGAGAAGAAATTATTGCTCCAGACCAGAAAAACTTTATTAGACTGAACCACCAGGACATATGGATGGACCATGAAAGGAGTGAGACTGCCTCCTCCCAAGGCTGAGTGGTTTTTACCCCTCACCCTGACTCTCAGAGACGTTGCCCAGAGAGGGACCCCCTGGAATTTCAGAATCAACCAAGCCTTCGGGATCAGCCGTGAGGACCCTGAGCTTGACTCTGTCTGTATTCCATTGAATGAGGCTGCTGCACACCTCCCCCCCTCCCGAGTTGCTTCTGAGAGCAGCCTGCAGCCCAGTGGATGAAGCTGCTGCACACCTCATCCTCCAAGATGCTTCTGGGAGCAGCGGCAGTGTGCACTCGACCCATTGGGCCCCCACCATGAGCTGATCACAATAAAGGCTTTTAAAAGGAGAAAAATCTCCTGCCCTGTTTATTACAGCTGGGGGCTCGTCCCGGATCACCACGCCTGAAGAGGACCCCCGGAGAGGACGGCTGCCTGCTTCAAGGGACCCTCAGGAATTGCTGGTGACCTGGACCTGGATCAGCAAAAGACCAGCGACAGATTGGTGAGATAATTTGGTGACAGGAGGTGAGCGAGTGAGATGTGAGTGAGACAGGAGCCGGCAGCTCGGATCCCCAGGGCAAGAGTGAGGTGTGAGTGAGACTGGGGCTGGCAGCTCAGATCCCCAGGGCTAGAGTGAGGTGTGAGTGAGACTGGGGCCGGCCGCTTGGATCTCTGGGGCAAGTGTTGACCCCCCTATTGTACTGCGGTTCTGGACTCCAGTAAGGGGGCTGGCCAGGAAGGGAGGGAAGTGTAAGAAAACCGTGTGAGTGAGGGGTCTCCCAGGGTATAAGACAGACCCCCCCTCCCCCTTCTAGAAGGCAGCAGAGGAATAAAGCACAGGCATTGGTCAGGGGTGTCCCCTACATAAGAATAAAGCACAGGCATTGGTTGGGGGTGTCCCCAAGTGTGGACACGCTTTCCAGGTGCCAGCGCAGACATTGGTCAGGGGTGTCCCTCTAGTGTGGATACACTTTCCAGGTGCCAGCGCAGACATTGGTCGGGGGTGTCCCCAAGTGTGGATACGCTTTCCGGGTGCCACTATCTTTAACTCCAAGAAATTTCAGAATTTGAGTTGCCCGTCCTTAGATTTGTGTTCATGTAGGGAATGTTAAGAAGGATAATATATATATTGAAATCAATACGTTACAGGAAGCCAGGAGAGTTTCAGTTGCCTTAAGATTTGTATTGCCCATAGTTAGGTCTCAATCTGGATAGGGGCACCTTTGTAGTTTAATTTACAGCCTAAGCTATGGGAAATTACATAAGCAAAAGCACAAGTACACGTCAAAACGAGGGGAAGACGGGAATATTTCTCCCAGTAGTCCCCTGGGAATGTTACTAGCCAAATGGGACATTTAGAAAGTGACTAAAGTATTAGACAAAGAGAAGATAATACACTTTTGTATAGAGGTCTGGCCAGAATTAGATTTGCAGAGAAAATGGCCTTGGGTAAGAACACAGGACAGATGGATGTGTAGACAGTTGAATGAATATTTGAAAGCAAGGGAAGATCCTGATTTAGAAGAATTAAAGTATGCTGCTTGCTGGCTAAAGAACGCTAGAAGAGACAAGGGGATGAAGGTCTGTAAACTACCAGAGAAAAACCACAAAGTTAAAGGAGAAAATGACAATTATGAGAAGTGGGATCCCCTTGAGAATTTACCCCCATCTACTGCCCACATACCACTTGCCCCTCCCCCTCTCTATCCAGCACCTTCTCCAGTAAACCCTTATCTCCCCCAATTGCCCCAGCAACCTGCTCTCCCCTAGTTAATCAAACTCCTGCAGCACCTACTGTAACTTCAGCTATCATTCCTCTACCACCTCAACCTAACATCCCTCCCCCAAGCTACCCAAGTCCTCTACCTTCTATGCTTCCAACTGCTCCTTTAACCCCATCACTGGTCTCCTCAGTCCTGTCTTCCATGACTTCTGCAACCAACTTAGTCCCTCTATCTCCTCTCAACTGCAAGCTGAGTCCATTCCCGTCTAACTCAAGCCCCTCCCCAAGAAACCATCAAACCTCTGCAATCTCAACTCCTGATTTATCTGATAGCCTGTACCACAACATACCACAACACAAAGTCAAAGATAACAAGAGCAGAGAAGTTATATCCTCTTCAGGAAGTCCCAATGGGAGGGATAGCCGGAGGGGTGATATTGGTACTCCACTAACATCAACAGAAGTGAGGGGGTTCAAAAACGATCTGGGAAATCTAGTAGAGGACCCTGTAGGCATATCAAAACCAGGTGGACCAATTTTTAGGGCAAATATTTATACTTAGAGTGAATTGAATTTGATTCTAAATATACTGTTTTCTGCAGAAGAAGTAAGAATAATAAGAGTCTAATTCATGAGAATCTAGTAGGACCGGCTCTAGAAGCCCTGCAGGAGCCGGCTGGAGTGGCGGTGGTCCGTGTGGAGGGACATCAGAGGAGCAATACTCTAGAAGTAAGAGGACATCAGCTATCCAACCGAGCAGCGAAAGAAGCAGTGCCGAGACCAAGCGAAACAGTGAAGATCCACAAGCTGGGAGAGGCATCTGGAGAGGGGAGAGCCCATCTTTGGTGCCAGGGAGATGAGAGCAATTGGGGAGTTGAGATTACACCCAGGGGAGGCAGGGGAGTGGTTGACCCCAGAGGGGCGTCAGTTTCTAAGTGAACCATTACCCAGGAGAATACTCACCGAGCTACATGAGTCAATGCACTGGGGTGTGCAAGGACTATGTGATCATTTCTTAAGAGGGAACTTATGCTTAGGAGTGTATAGTTTAGCTAAAACTATCACTAAGAGGTATGTAATTTGTCAAATAGTCAATCAAAAAGTGATGAGGAAAGCTGAACCAGGAGGGAGAGAATTAGCCCAAAGACCATTCCAAAGTATACAAATAGACTTTACAGAAATGCCCTCACTGCAGGGCTACAAACACCTTTTAGTCATAGTTGACCACTTGACCCACTGAGTAGAAGCTTTTCCTACAAAAAAACCCAAACCAAAACAAAACACCTGCCCAAGTAGTAGCTAAAATCATTTTAGAAAACATTATTCCACAGTTAGTGAATTATATAGACTCAGACCGAGGCCCACACTTTACCATATAAGTGTTGCAACAAGTCACTGAGGCATTGGGGATAAAGTAGAAACTACACACCCTGTAGCACCCCTAAAGCTCCAGTAGAGTGGAGCGCATGAATAAAACTTTATAAATGTACTCACTAAATTACTTGAAGAAATAAAAATAAATTAAAATGTTTGCCCCTAGCCCTCCTGCAAATCCAAACAAAGCCCCGAGCTGACATAAGTGCTTCTCCACATGAGATTTCCCCATATGAGGTGATGTTTGGGCTCCCCTTTCTTACAACCTCTTCTAGTGTTGAGACTTATTTAGATAGAGAAGCTGCCACCCAGAAATACTTAGAAGGTACAAGTAAGACTCTAGAGAACTTACGAAAAAGAGAATACCTCCCTCAAACTTCCCCGTTAGATGTGAAAATACATGAGATCACTTCAGGGGACTGGGTGTTGATTAAATCATAAGATGTTGCTCCACTGACCCCTAAGTATGAAGGCCCTTTTCAAGTCCTCCTTACCACAAACACTGCAGTGAAGACACAAGAAAAAAAGATAGACACACAGCACAAGAGTAGAAGGCCAGTAACACCCCCTGATCCAAGACAAGACTATCCCAAGTCAGCAGCAAAATCCTCAGTAGACAGTAACTAGAAATCCAGAGACTTTGAAATTAGCCTTTCAAAAGAAAGCTTCTGCCCAGTAAGAGACGAGACAGCAGCACTGCTGTATGTGTTTTCTTCCAGAGTGTAGTTGTCCCCGTTAAAAGTTTTCCCCAGTTGCAGAGTTATTGTAATAGTGTTCCATGAGTTTGTGAAGTGTTGTTGCTTGTTACAAGTTATAATGATGGTTGAATTTCCCTAGGAAAGACTGAAAGCTAACTTTGTTTCCATTAGCTTAAAAAATATTTTCAGTAAGCTGCTTGTTGCCTCCGTTGAGGCATGATGACCTGGTTCAGAAATCAGCACGGCAGCCCGCCCCGGGCCACTCGGGCCATAGCTCACGGACACCAATATGATGGATGGCAAATGGCGTTTATTCTTTGCTTACAGGATGTTTTTATAACTTTTGAAGGCGGCGTCACATCCATCTGCCTACGTCATCACCTACATATGATTTGCTAACTTAACAGAGCCTAACTGAGTAAGGCAAGCATCACTTATATGTAGAAAGGTAGCCCTATCAGGTTCCAAAAGTTAAGATCTATGCTCAAGACCCCGAGGTAGCAAATTGATGCGGGTCTAAACCTGATCAAAGAATTAAAGAGGGGATTGAGATAAACAAGGTAATTTTGTTGCAAATGAAGTCATTGTTAGTCCAGTGCTCCTTGTTAAATGTTCACCCCCACTGTTTATAACACATGCATGATTTAAACATTCCTCTTGAGTGTGAATTCCTTTGTTTAGTCCCAACTCCCTCCCCCGCCACCAGCCATTCCCTCTGGCAGACTAGTCTTCGTGTGTCTCCATTCCATCTGATAACACAGGTCCATAAATTCTTCTCCTGAGGTTCTGGTGATTTTCATGTGGACAAGATACTTGATAACAGAAGTTTAATCACTTTCTTTGTCAGCAATCTTCATGCAGGAAAACAAAAGAACTCACACTAAGATGCTATCATAAGGAGTATACATTCATCACATTTCTAAATTCTATTAATAAAAGAGAATACAGTACAATCTTCCCACATTCTACATACAGTATTCATTCTAATATTTGCGAAAGGCCAACTATATACCATGCATTTATAACACTCTCAAATACATTACTTATGCTCACCTTGTACATTTTGGATTACTATGTATTCCATTGGAAAATAAACCAGATCTGAAAGAGAAATAAAGGTCATTTTCCATGTTCTACACCAGCCTTCCCACTGGTAGTCACCCACGGTGTTTTCACCTTGATTCTTCTGATTAGAAAATAAACAAACCCCAAACTCTGCTCTCTGTGCCATTTATCAGCAGGAGCTTTGCAGGTCCAGAAAATATATCAGAGATTTCCTTTTTACTTTTTTGCCCTGACCCCTCCCCAAACAGCATTTTTCTTGTGTAGTTCTTTGACTCTGCAAGGCCTGTCTGGCCTCCCCCAGGTGATTCCTATCCCTCACACTGCATCCCTCTCCTTGAAAACAAGTCTAGGGTGTATCTGGGGCACAGTGATTCTTCATAAAATGTTCTTCCTCTTCTGCACTGTTTCTGGAAAGGAGAAACTGGTCATTTCTGCAAGTTCCTTACCCCATGCTCCATCTCTAATGTGTAGCCGGATGGTCCTGAAGGCCAGGGTGCAGCCCTTGGGTATGACTATGCCTTGGTTGTTCTCTCTGCTGCCCTGGTCAAGGAAAACAACCTGTTAGAACACCTGGGTGCAGGTGGTGGGGAAGGAAGGAAGGAGGGAGAAGCCAAACCAGTGCAGAGAGTGTGGCATAAAATTTGGCCATGAAGCCCCCGTCTGCCTTGGTGGATTCCTTGTAGTCGGCCTCCTCCGAGGTTTCGAGGATATCAGTGACCACATATAGCTCAATATTTGTTGTGCGTAATTGTTGGATGAAGGAATGATCCACGTTGATTTCCCTATAAGAGGAGAAGGATGGGAAAGGTCTGGAGCACCAGGGGCAGCTGACACAGCTGGGTGGGAATGTGTTGGTTTTCCATGGCCTGGTTTTTGGTAGCGGGGTTCCACAGAGGGGCTTCTGTGAGAAGCTGCCAGAAGCTTCCACCATGTCTGGCAGAGCCAATCCCTGATGGCTCTGAAGATGGACATGCTGCTGGCCAAGCCTGGCCCCATTAGGGATGTTGGTAACACCTCTGTGATAACATACTTAAGGAGAAAATCAAACCAAATTGGGACACAGTTTTTTCTTGGCCAGAGAAGAGGAGGAGGAGGAGGTGAGAAGATGTGAGGGAAACAACATGGAGACACCAAGGTCAGTGGAGAAGGAGGGGCAGGAGGTGCTCCAGGTGCTGGAGCTGAGCTTCCTCTGCAGGCTGTGGTGAGACCATGGTGAAGCAGCTGTGGCCCTGCAGCCCCTGGGGATCCACAGGGGACGCAGAGATGCAGCCACAGGCCGTGGGGGAGGTGCCCATGGTGGAGCAGGTGGATGCCTGGAGGAGGCTGTGATCCAGTGGGAGACCCAGTGGAGAGAGGGGCCCCTGCTCCCAGGCTGGAGCAGCCTGTCCTTGGAGGACTGCAGCCCGTGGGAGAGTGACCCACACTGCAGCAGTTCTGAGAGGACTGTTGCCCATGGGAAGGGCTCCTGTTGCAGCAGTTGTGGCTGAGCTGCTGCTGGTGAGCTTTGGAACTGTGCTGGAGAAGTTGATGGAGAACTGTGTCCCATGGGATGGGACCCTGACAGCGTAGCAGGGGAAGGACTCCTCTGCCTGAGCAGCAGAAGAAAACCCTGGGTGAGAAGCTGCCCAAAACCCCCATGGCCTTTCCCTGGCACTGTTGGTGGGAAGGAGGGAGGGGCTGGGAGACAAAAAGGTGTTTTTAAGTGCTCAGTTCATTTCTCATTATCCTCCTGTGGATTTGTTAGTAATAACTTTGTGCCTCTAAGTTGATCCTGTTTTGCCATTTGAGTGTTTTCTCAAAGTCCTTATGTCAACACATGAACCCTTTGTTTAATCTTTCCTCTAGGTGTAGCAGGGAAGAGAGAGTGAGTGACTTCTGTCAGTGCCTGGCATGTGGCCAGAGTCAATCAGCAAGAGGGAGGTAAGCCTACAGAGAAGAGCGTCAGGGAGGACCTTGGCACTCCATTCCCTGTCTAACCTGGCCTAGTTAGTGGAAATTCATTCCATTAATCTTGGTTTCAGGCAGTTGAAAACCCATTGTTGACCTGGCATGGGCTGGAGGGGGCTGACTGGAGCGTGTGTGCTCCCTTTGTCATTCCTTACCTTTCTCTTGTCAGTGCTGCCAGTGATTCCAGTGCTATGCTCCTCTTCTGTAGCTTGATTGAAAAGTCATTGGACAAGGAGGCACCTGCTTGCAGCCCTACACTTGCAGGGTCAAGTGAAATGCTGAGACCTCCATCAACTTGGTCACTGCTGATTCTTGTGAGAATAAATTGGCTGGAAACATGAAGGATGGACTCTGAAATAATTCCATGAGTTATGTTAAGCAGGACTACACAGACTCAGCACTGTAAGTATATCACACAGAGGAAAGCTGGAACATGGTATTGTTTCGCAACAAATGCTTCAAAAACATTTTCTATGGCATTTGATAAATTCATATTGATAAATTTGTATTTTACCTATGAGTTGACCATCTTCTCCAGGCAGCAGCACATCATCCAGTGTGAACCCTGTCTGCTGGTAGTAGGGATATGGATGGAATATGCGTTTTGATTTGCTTTTTTTTGTAAGTAGAGAGAGGGGCCTGAAGTGCTCATTGTCTGCGATGCTCTCGACAGGGACCATTTCCTTTTTGGGATCCATTTGATTTACGATGAATTTGGTGAGTTTTTTAAACATTGTTTTGTGGCTGAGGTTTTGAAGCAAAGCCAGGTGGATTTGTGCCTTGAGAAAGAGGCAACACAAACGAAATCACTTGAAATAATAGCACAGAATCACAGAATCAGAGAATGAACTAAGTTGTAAAAGACCTTTGAGATCATCTAGTCCAAGCTATAACCAAACACTTCCTCATCATGGCGCTGAGTGCTACGTCCAGTCTTTTTTTAAACACATCCAGGGATGAAAACTCCACCACTTCTCTGAGCAGACAACTCCAGAAACCCATCGCTCCTTCAGTAAAGAATTTCTTTCTGATGTCTAAGCTAAACTTCCCCTGGTGCAGTTTAAGCAGCACATTGTAACAAAATTTTAATTTGATTATTAAGAAGTTTTCAAAATAATGACTGATATTACCAAGGGACAAAAGTTTCAGAGGGTTGTTACAGGGAGCATTTGCAGAGGAAGCAGCAGGGGCTGTGGGATGTTTGGCCTTGTCTGCCTTTGCTGGTGAACCCCAGTGATTGTGCAGAGAGAACAGAGCTGGAACACTCTGAGGATGCTGAGTTTAGGGACAAGTCTGTGCCCAAATAGAGAGAAATCAGCCCAGTCCATGTCCTTGGGCAGACCCTGGTGGTCTGTAGGAGAGAGCTGGGGTTTGAAGGCCAGAAACAAAGCCCTGGTTCTTTCCTGAGACAGCTTGTGTTTATCAAAAAGTTTCAGGTTTGCTTTTCTGGTGTTTTATGGGATGGAGCTGGAGAGGGGTAATAGAGCAATCTAGAATGGTTTGGGTGGGAAGGGACCTTCAAGCTCATCCCATTCCTCTCCCTGACATGGTCACGGACACCTCCCAGTATCACAGGTTGCTCCAAGCCCCGTCCAGGCTGGGCTTGGACACTGCCAGGTATGAAGCCAGTTGGTGCCTGTGCCTGACCACCCTCACACAGAGGAATTTCTTCCCAATATCCCATCTAACCCTACTCCCTTTCAGTTTGAACCATTCCAAAGACAAATAGCTTTGTGTGCTCAGAGTTAGTAGCACTTCTGGGCTCTTTCCCTTGCAAGACTCCAAGGAGAGAGAAAAACTAAACAAGAGAATTTAGCAGAGAACTCCCCCACAACCCTCTCCCCTACGGAACGCTCTGGGATAATGCACTCACCTGTTTGTGGGGTTGGGACCGTGCAGAGCAGAATGTGAGGCTGCCGAGGTGATGTGGCCTGTGGAGAGCAGCAGGAATGGGGAAAAGTTCTCTGGCTCTCTGCAAAAGGTGTGGAAGCGTTTGCTAATTACAGGAGCTGTGAGTCATACAGGAAGCTGGCACTTCCACAAACGGAGAGCAAAGAGTAAATTGATTTCTCTTACCTTGCTAACGGGGGAGCTCCTGAAGCAGCTCCTGGGCAGAGGCAGTGTTAGACCCGATCCGTGCTGGACGATCCCTGCCTGTTCTCAACAGCTTGTCAGGAGTTGTTCCCAGCTGTGAGGTCACTTCAGCAATTTTACATTCTCACCACCCGTGTTCCGCTCCCACCAATCGGCCGTTGCCTGCGTAACACTTCCTCTTCAGTCATTGAGTCTGTTCCAGGGGCTGTGGGTAACTCCAACTCCTACAGATGCAGGAGATGTAAGTGCATTGCTTGAAGTGTCCCAGACCACGTTGGACAGGAAGGTGTCCGGCCCCTGGCAGCAGGTGGGACTGGATGGGCTTGAAGGTCCCTTCCAGCCAAATCATTGCATCATTCCATGATTAACTTTATAGAGCCATGTCACGCTGCTGTTCTTGGACAGATGGAGAAATGGACTCAGGAGGGGATATTGACAAGAAATTCCTCCTGTTGAGTGTGGTCAGGCCCTGACACTGGTTTCCCAGAGAAGCTGTGGCTGCCCCATCCCTGGGAGTGTCCAAGGCCAGGTTGGATGTGGCTTGGAGCATCCAGGGATAGTGGAAGGTGTCCCTGCCCATGGCAGGGGGTGGGAATGTCCCTGGAGCCTTAAGGTGCCTTCCAACCCGAGCCCTTCCATGTTTCCTGGATACATTGCCATGATTGTTTGACAGCAAAAGCCATCCATGTGAAGATTGCAGGACTCAAGTGCACGTTTTTACCTGAATACTTCACTTTTATTAGTCTCTCTTAGAACACTGTACAAAGGAGTAATCAAAATATTGGCACTTTATTATAGGAAGTTCTCTACATGAGACTGCTGTATCCCCAGCAAGGGCCCTTATTTGTAGTACAGCCTCAGTCCTGAGGTTGTCAGATGTGCCATGGGACCGAAAGGACACAAAATGAAGAAATTGCCTTTGAGAACACCCAATTGCTTAGCAAGAAGCTGCTCTTTATTTATAAAATTTTAATAACAGTGTCTATGGTATTTCTTTGAAGTGCTTCCCATGTTTCTTCAGCATCCTGAGGAGATGGGACCAGGGAGGTGTCAGTGAAACCTTTGTGATCCCCCCACTTCCTACAACCAGCAGTTCATGCAACCCCTGCTGAACCAGAGGAGGACCAGGGTGAATCTCTGCTGATGTTTTCCTTTGGCTTTGGTTTCCTTCTCATTTCCTCCTTTTCCATTTCATTTTTGCCTTTGTGTGTTCTTTCCCTTTTCCCTTACATCTCCCCTTTCTCTCTGCATTCCCTTCCCTTTTCCATCCCCTTTGCCCATCCCGTCCCAGTTCCTGATTGCAGAAGCAGCAGCAGCAGCATTTTGAGGGAAGCAGGATTACATGAGGCACCGGTGCCAGGCCTGTGATTCTTTGAGCTTGTGGATTTTGCTGTTCTCCCTCAGTATTCTTGGGGAGACAGACAGACAAATCTAGTTTGGTATCCCGCCTTTAGCATCCATACTTGATTTTCTAGCCTTCGATTTGCTTTTCTCTTCCAAAATACCCTGGGACATCAACAAGTATGATATTGGGAGAGAAAACTGTCTTGTCAGCAGTGATTTCCCAAGATCTTGCGTGGTACTTCCCTGGGAAGGGCCAGGTACCTCCTTCCTGGAGCCACTCAGGAGGTTGAGGGTGTACAGGGCCACAAACAGGGCTGCCACGGCCTCAAAGGGTTGATCCCTAGGGACAGCTGATCCATCTTCCTGGAGCTGCACTCCACTCAGCTCCACCAGGGCAAGGGTTAACCTCTGTTCCTCCTTGTGTGGGAAGGAGAGCAGCCTGGCATCCACATGGAAATCCTGTATTCGATACTCCAGGTCATGTTTCAGTAGATTTTCAACCTTTAAACAACAATAAAAGAAACAAAATCAGGATTTTAAACATAGTGAAGTTGTGACATCAAGATGGAGCTGTTGCTAGAATTAAAATAGTCTGCACCCCCTTGAAAGGAGGCAAGTGTGCTGTGAGTTCTCACCAGCTTCAGCTGTTGGGACACAATCTTCCTTTCCAAGGATTCCAGCAGCAGCAGCAGCTGATCGTCCATTAACTCTGCAGAAAGAAAGTGGGTTGGGATCCAAAGCATTGCCCCAAGGTTGATGGTGGGATGGGACTGGTGAGCAGGAGGGGAAAGAGTGAAGAGGATGGGAAGGGTGATCATTCCTTGTAGGAAATGCTCATTTGGTCAAAGATTCTTTGGATGTTTTAACAGAACTGATTTGTGTTGCGTCACTGTGAGAGTGATCTGGCTGTGAGTCAGAGAATGATGGAATACCGGGTTGGAAGGGATCTTGAAGGAGAATTGATGTCCAGCTCCCATCCCTGCACAGGACAATCTCAGCAAAGTGAGCATGTGCTGAGAGCGTTGTCCAAACCCTCCTGCAGCTCTGTGAGCCTTGGGGCTGTGCCCATTCCCTGGGGAGTGTGTTCAGTGCATGAGCACCCTCTGGGATAAGAACTTTCCCTGATATCCAACCTAAGCCTGGCAGACACAGCTGCAGCCATTGGCTTGGGTGCTGTCGCTGGTCAGCAGAGCAGAGATCTGGGCTGTCCCTTGGGAGGAAACTGTGAGCAGACTTTGAGGGAGCTGGGAGGCCTGGATGGGTGCAGAGGAGTTTTATCTCCTGTGCCCTCCATGGGACTTGGATGTAGATTCAACTTGAGGAGAAGGAGGAGGAGGATGAGAAGAAGGCAGGAGGGAATGGCAGGACTGGGAGTCATCCCTGCCTTGATTTGCCTCTGAAAGACCCAAAGGCTCACCAAGCAAAGCGTTAAGGACGTAGGTTATTCCCTCTGCCAGCCGAACGAGATGATCTCTTGGAGAATGCTGTAAGGTACTGAAGAGAGCTTGTAAGTCTGGGCTCTCAGTTTTCAGCTCATGACCATCATTTTGCTCTGGAATTTCCACCATCTGCAAGGAAAAGAAATGTCAGGATTTGAGGATGCTGCTTGTCCATAGCAGAGAGATGTGCTGAGTGAGGAATTTAGGATGGACACTTGTGGCACAAGGCAGGAGATTTGTGGTGCAAGAGTTGTGTTCCTGTGTCTGTGTTTCTCAATGGTGTCAGTAAGAAAAGCTTCACTTACTTTCTGGCTGAGCTCTTGAAGGAGGTTCTTGTCTCTCATCACAGCTTTGATGGTGTTGAAGATGATGAGCAGCAGGTCAGAAGACAGCTTGGGGAAAATTCGGCAGGAGTGTTTAACTTCTTCCACCACTTCTCGTAATTTTCCTTGTGAGGCAGCTGCAAACCAGAATGAGACCAAATCTGTCATTTGAGTTCTAGGAGTTCACAGGCAGCTTTAAACACACAGTTTGAAACGTTTGTTTGAGTGTTTTTGAAGCAATATGGAATTTGGGCAGTTGTGATGTCTCAGGGAAGAGGCAGATGCATCTCTCCTGGTGATTTGTTTTATGCTGGGAGATTCCATCTTACCCAAAGCAGCTGAAAGTTGTGCATGTGGAAGCAGTAAAATACATTACTTACCATCAGCTACATAACCTTCTGTTTCGTCAGATTTTGCCAGGAGATAACCCACACCTGAAATAGCATAAAAGGAACAGTTTTCTTTACTAGCCTTCCTAGTAGTGGTCACTCATTCAGATTCTTCCCTGACTCTTCTGAGTAGGAAAGGAAAAGAAACACCAAAACTCTGCTCTCTCTGCCATTTATCAAGAGGAGCTCTGGAGCTCCTGAAAGGTAGATTTAAGGCTTCCTTCTTTCCTTTCTTTACTGATTCCTCCACAAAAAGCATCTTTGGCCTTACATGGGTTATTTGACCTTTCCCCTAGGTGATTTCTGTCCCTCACATTGCATTTCTCTCCTTGAAAACAAGTTTAGGATGTATCTGAGGCCAAATGATTCTTCATAAAATGTTCTTCCTTTTATGCATCTTTTCTGGAAGGGAGAAGCTGGTCATTTCTGCAAGTTACTTACGCCATGCTCCATCTCTAATGTGTAGTGGGAAGGTCCTGAAGGCCAGAGTGCAGCCCTTGGGTATGACTATGCCTTGGTTGTTCTCCCTGGTGCCCTGGTCGAGGAAAACAACCTGTTAGAACACCTGGGTGCAGGTGGTGGGGAAGGAAGGTGGGAGAATCCAAACCTGTGCAGAGAGTGTGGCATAAAATCTGGCCATGAAGCCCCCGTCTGCCTTGGTGGATTCCTTGTACTCGACCTCCTCCAAGGCTTCGAGGGTTTCAGTGACCACATATAGCTCGATGTTTGTTGTCCGTAGTTCTTGGATGAAGGAATGATCCATGTTGATTTTTCTGAAAGAGGAGAAGGAAGGGAAAGGGTCTGGGGCACCAGAGCAGCTGACACAGCTGGGTGGGGATGTGTTGGTTTTCCATGGCCTGGTTTTTGGTAGTGGGGTTCCACAGAGGTGGCTTCTGTGAGAAGCTGCCAGAAGCTTCCACCATGTCTGGCAGAGCCAATCCCTGATGGCTCTGAAGATGGACATGCTGCTGGCCAAGCCTGGCCCCATTAGGGATGTTGGTAACACCTCTGTGATAACATACTTAAGGAGAAAATCAAACCAAATTGGGACACAGTTTTTTCTTGGCCAGAGAAGAGGAGGAGGAGGTGAGAAGATGTGAGGGAAACAACATGGAGACACCAAGGTCAGTGGAGAAGGAGGGGCAGGAGGTGCTCCAGGTGCTGGAGCTGAGCTTCCTCTGCAGGCTGTGGTGAGACCATGGTGAAGCAGCTGTGGCCCTGCAGCCCCTGGGGATCCACAGGGGACGCAGAGATGCAGCCACAGGCCGTGGGGGAGGTGCCCATGCTGGAGCAGGTGGATGCCTGGAGGAGGCTGTGATCCAGTGGGAGACCCAGTGGAGAGAGGGGCCCCTGCTCCAAGGCTGGAGCAGCCTGTCCTTGGAGGACTGCAGCCCGTGGGAGAGTGACCCACACTGCAGCAGTTCTGAGAGGACTGTTGCCCATGGGAAGGGCTCCTGTTGCAGCAGTTGTGGCTGAGCTGCTGCTGGTGAGCTTTGGAACTGTGCTGGAGAAGTTGATGGAGAACTGTGTCCCATGGGATGGGACCCTGACGGCATAGCAGGGGAAGGACTCCTCTGCCTGAACAGCAGAAGAAAACCCTGGGTGAGGAGCTGCCCAAAACCCCCATGGCCTTTTCCTGGCACTGTTGGTGGGAACGACGGAGGGGCTGGGGCATAAGAAGGTTTTTTTAAGGGCTTAGTTTATTTCTCATTATCGTCCTCTGATTTTCTTAGTAATAAACTCATTTTGTACCTCTAAGTTGATCCTGTTTTGCCCTATGAGTGTTTTCTCAAGGTCCTTATCTCAACTCATGAACCCTTTGTTTAATATTTTCTTTCTGCTCTGCCCAGGTGTAGCAGGGGAGAGAGAGTGAGTGACTTCTGTCAGTGCCTGGCATTTGGCTAGAGTCAATCAACAACAGGGGGATAAGCCTGCAGAAGAGGAGGCTCAGGAGGGACCTTGTCACTCCACTCCCTAACCCTGGCCTAGTTAGGGGAAATTCATGGCCTAAGGTCTTAATCCTGGTTTTAGGCCGTAGAAAACCCATTGTTGACCTGGCATGGGCTGGAGGGGGCTGACTGGAGCGTGTGTGCTCCCTTTGTCATTCCTTACCTTTCTCTGCTCAGTGCCGCCAGTGATTCCAGTGCTATGCTCCTCTTCTGTAGCTTGATAGAAAAGACATTGGATACAGAGGCACCTCCTTTCAGCCCTCCATTTACAGGGTCAGATGAAATGCTGAGATCTTCATCAAGTTGGTCAGGACTGACTTTTGTTAGAGTAAATTGGCTGGAATCTTGATGAATGGACTCTGAAATAATTCCATGAGTTACATCAAGCAGGACTACACAGACTCAGCACTGTAAGTATATCACACAGAGGAAAGCTGGAACGTGGTACAGGTTAGCCACAAATGCTTCAAAAATAGTTTCTATGGTATTTGATAAATTCATATTGATAAATTTGGGCTTTACCTGTGTGTTGACCATCTTCTCCAGGCAGCAGCACATCATGCAGTGTGAACCCTGTTCGCTGGTAGTAGGGAGCTGTGTGGAATATGCGTTTTGATTTTCTTTTTTTTATCAATAGACAGAAAGGTCTGAAGTGATCATTGTGTGCGATGCTGTTGACAGGGTCCAGTTCTTTGCTTGGATCCATTTGATTTATGATGAATTTGGTGAGGTTTTTAAACATTCTGCTGTGGCTGAGGTTTTGAAGCAAAGCCAGTGGATTTGTGCCTTGAGAAAGTGACAATACAAATTATGCCAAATCACTTGAATCATCACGGAAATACAGAGTGACGGAATCACAGGATCACAGAATGAACTAGGTTGGAAAAGACCTTTGAGATCATCTAGTCCAAGCCATAACCAAACAAATCCTAATCATGGCGCTGGGTGCCACGTCCATTTTTTCTTTAAACACATCCAGGGATGATTACCACATCTCAGGGCAGACAATTGCAGAAACCAACCACTGTCTCAGTGAAAAATTTTTTCTTGATGTCTAAGCTAAACTTCCCTGGGTGCAGCTTAAGCTGGACATTGTAACAAAGTTTTAATTTGATTATTAAGCAGTTTTCAAAATAATGACTGATATTACCAAGGGACAAAAGTTTCAGAGGGTTGTTACAGGGAGCATTTGCAGAGGAAGCAGCAGGGGCTGTGGGATGTTTGGCCTTGTCTGCCTTTGCTGGTGAACCCCAGTGATTGTGCAGAGAGAACAGAGCTGGAAGACTGTGAGGATGCTGAGTTTAGGGACAAATGTGGCCCGAAAGAGAGAGAAATCAGCCCAGTCCATGTCCTTGGGCAGACCCTGGTGGTCTGTAGGGGAGAGCTGGTGATTGAGGGCCACAAATAATCTGTCCCATCTAACCTCAGTTTCTTTCACTTTGAACCATTCCAAAGACAAATAGCTTTGTGTGCTCAGTGTTAGTAGCACTTTCGGGCCTTTTCCCTAGGAAGTTTCCAAGAAGAGAGAAGAACTAAACAAGAGCACTTAAAAAGAGCTCCCACCAACCCTCTCCCCTACCCAAAGCTCTGGGATAAAACACTTACCTGTTTGTGGGGTGGGGGCCGTGCAGAACAGAGCACGGGGCTGCTGAGGTGATGTGGCCTCTGGAGAGCAGCAGGACTGGGGCAAAGTTCTCTGGCTCTCTACCAAAGATGTGGAAGTGTTTGCTAAGTACGGGAGCCGTGAAGCTCACACCTCCACAGACTGAGAGCAAAGAGTAAATTGATTTCTCTTATCTTGCTGACATTAGGCTCCCCAAAGCAGCACCTGGGCAGTGGCAGCGTTAGATCCGATCTGAGCTGGCGGATCCCTGAGTGTTCACGCCAGAGTTATCATTGCGCAGAGTTATCATTGCCCAGAGTTATTCCCAGCTGGAGCAATTGAATCCTCCTCCACAGTCTTGTTTCCTCAAAATGGCCGTTGCTTGTATAACTCTTCCTTGAGAAGAGTCTTTTATAGGGGCTGTGGATAGCTCGAAATTCTACAGATGCAGGAGATGTAAGCCCATCCCTGGAAATGTCCAACATCAGACTGGACAGGAAGGTGTCTGTGCCCCTGGCAGCAGGTGGGACTGGATGGGCCTTAATTGTCTTCAGGCTAAACATTGCATCATTCCATGCTTCAACTTTATAGAGCCATGTCATGCTGCTGTTCTTGGACAGATGGAGAAATGGACTCAGGAGGGGATATTGACAAGAAATTCCTCCTGTTGAGTGTGGTCAGGCCCTGACACTGGTTTCCCAGAGAAGCTGTGGCTGCCCCATCCCTGGGAGTGTCCAAGGCCAGGTTGGATGTGGCTTGGAGCATCCAGGGATAGTGGAAGGTGTCCCTGCCCATGGCAGGGGGTGGGAATGTCCCTGGAGCCTTAAGGTGCCTTCCAACCCGAGCCCTTCCATGTTTCCTGGATACATTGCCATGCTTGTTTGACAGCAAAAGCCATCCATGTGAAGATTGCAGGACTCAAGTGCACGTTTTTACCTGAATACTTCACTTTTATTAGTCTCCCTTAGAATGCTGTAGGAAGGATTAATCAAAATATTCACACTTTATTTTGGAAAGATCTCTACATGAGACTGCTGTATCCACAGCAAGGGCCCTTATTTGTGGTACAGCCTCAGTCCTGAGGTTGTCAGATGTGCCATGGGACCGAAAGGACACAAAATGAAGAAATTGCCTTTGAGAACACCCAATTGCGTAGCAAGAAGCTTCTCTTTATTTATAAAGTGATAAGGAGAATATTTGTAGTGTTTCTGTGAAGTGCTGCCCAAGGCTCTTGATCATCTTGAGGAGATGGGACCAGGGAGGTGTCAGTGAAACCTTTGGGATCCCCCCCACTTCCTACAACCAGCAGTTAATGGAACACCCGCTGAACCAGAGGTGGACCAGGGTGAATCTCTGCTGATGTTTTCCTTTGGCTTTTGTTTCCTTCTCATTTCCTCCTTTTCCATTTCATTTTTGCCTTTGTGTGTTCTTTCCCTTTTCCCTTACATCTCCCCTTTCCCTCAGCATTCCCTTCCCCTTTCTATTCCCTTTGCCCATCCCTGTCCCAGTTCCTGATTGCAGAAGCAGCAGCAGCAGCATTTTGAGGGAAGCAGGATTACCTGAGGCACCGGTGCCAGGCCTGTGATTCTTTGAGCTTGTGGATTTTGCTGTTGTCCCTCAGTATTCTTGGGGAGACAGACAGACAAATCCGCTTTGCTATCCAGTCTTTAGCATCCATAATTTATTTTCTAGCCTTCGATTTGCTTTTTCCAGCCAAAGCAGCCTTGAGCACCAACAGGGATGATACTTGTAGAGAAAACTGTCTTGTCAGCAGAGATTTGCCAAGATCTTGCAGAAAGTTTCTCTGGGCAGGGCCAGGTACCTCCTATTTGGAGCAACTCAGGAGTCTGAGGGTGTACAGGGCCACAAACAGGGCTGCCACGGCCTCAAAGGGTTATCCCTAAGGACAACTGATCCATCTTCCTGGAGCTGCACTCCACTCAGCTCCACCAGGGCAAGGGTTAACCTCTGTTCCTCCTTGTGTGGGAAGGAGAGCAGCCTGGCATCCACATGGAAATGCTTCACCCAAGATTCCAGGTCGTGTGCCAATAGGTTTGCAACCTTTAAACAACAATAAAAGAAACAAAATCAGGATTTTAAACAATAGTGAAGTTGTGACATCAAGATGGAGCTGTTGCTAGAATTAAAATAGTCTGCACCCCTTGAAAGGAGGCAAGTGTGCTGTGTGTTCTCACCAGCTTCAGCTGTTGGGACACAATCTTCCTTTCCAAGGATTCCAGCAGCAGCAGCAGCTGATCGTCCATTAACTCTGCAGAAAGAAAGTGGGTTGGGATCCAAAGCATTGCCCCAAGGTTGATGGTGGGATGGGACTGGTGAGCAGGATGGGAAAGAGTGAAGAGGATGGGAAGGGTGATCATTCCTTGTAGGAAATGCTTGTTTGGTCAAAGATTCTTTGGATGTTTTAACAGAACTGATTTGTGCGGGGTCAGTGTGAGAGTGATCTGGCTGTGAGTCCGAGAATGATGGAATACTGGGTTGGAAGGGATTTTGAAGGAGAATTGATGTCCAGCTCCCATCCCTGCACAGGACAATCTCAGCAATGTGAGCATGTGCTGAGAGCATTGTCCAAACCCTCCTGGAGCTCTGTGAGCCTTGGGGCTGTGCCCATTCCCTGGGGAGTGTGTTCAGTGCGTGAGCACCCTCTGGGATAAGAACCTTTCCCTGATATCCAATCTAAGCCTGGCAGACACAGCTGCAGCCATTGGCTTGGGTGCTGTCGCTGGTCAGCAGAGCAGAGATCTGGGCTGTCCCTTGGGAGGAAACTGAGCAGACTTTGAGGGAGCTGGGAGGCCTGGATGGGTGCAGTGGGGATTTCCCTCCTCTGCCTTCCATGGGACTCAGATGTAAATTCCACTTGAGGAGAAGGAGGAGGAGGATGAGAAGAAGGCAGGAGGGAATGGCAGGACTGGGAGTCATTCCTGCCTTGATTTGCCTCTGAAAGACCCAAAGGCTCACCATGCAAAGCATCAAGGACGAAGGTGATTCCCTCTGCCAGCAGAAGGAGATGATCTCTTGGAGAATGCTGTAAGGTGCTGAAGAGGGCTTGTAAGTCTGGGCTCTCAGTTTTCAGCTCATAAGCATCATTTTGCTCAAGAATGTCTTCCATCTGCAAGGAACAAGGAAAAGAAATGTCAGGATTTGAGGGCTGAGGCTGCTTCTATTCCATAGCAGAGAGATGTGCTGAGTGAGGGAATTTAGGATGGACAGTTGTGGCACAGGACAGGTGACTTGTGGGGCAAGAGATGTGTTCCTGGATGTGTCTGTATTTCTAAATGGTGTCAGTAAGAAAAGCTTCACTTACTTTCTGGCTGAGCTCTTGAAGGAGGTTCTTGTCTCTCATCACAGCTTTGAAGGTGTTTAACATTATGAGGAGCAGGTCAGAAGACAGCTTGGTTAATATTTGGCAGGAGTATTTAACTTCTCTCACCACTTCTCCTAGTTTTCCTGGTGAACCGGTACCTGCAAACCAGAATGAGACCAAAACTGTCATTGAGTTCTAGGAGTTCAGAGGCAGCTCTAAACTAAGAGTTTGAAACACTTGTCTGAGTGTTTTTGAAGTGATAAGGAATTCGGGCAGTTGTGATGTCTCAGCAAAGAGTCAAATGCATCTCTCCTGGTGATTTGTTTTATGCTGGGAGAGTCCATCTTACCCAAAGCAGGTAAAAGTTGTGCAAGTGAAAGCTCTGAAATACAGTACTTATGATTACCTTGAAGAGTGATGTATACCTTGTCTCCTACTGGGAAATAACTGAGATCTGAAAGAGAACAGAACGGACATTTATGGTGTTCTACAGCAGCCTTCCCATTGATGGTCACCCACCCCATTTTCACCTTGATTCTTTTCTTCTGAGTAGAAAATAAACAAACCCAAACTGTTCTCTGTGCCATTTATCAGCATGAGCTTTGCAGGTCCTGAAAAGTAGATCTGAGACTTCCTTCTTTCCTTTTTTTCCTGACCCCTTCCTAAACAGCATCCTTCTTGTGTTGCTCTTTGACCTTGCATGGGCTGTCTGGCCTCCCCCTCACACTGCCTCCCTCTCCTTGAAAACAAGTTGAAGGTGTATCTGGGGCCAGGTGAATCTTCATAAAATGTTCTTCCTCTTCAGCACCTTTTCTGGAAGAGAGAAACTGGTCATTTCTGCAAGTTCCTTACCCCATGCTCCATCTCTAATGTGTAGCGAGATGGTCCTGAAGGCGAGGGTGCAGCCCTTGGGTATGACTATGCCTTGGTTGTTCTCTCTGCTGCCCTGGTCAAGGAAAACCTGTTAGAACACCTGGGTGCAGGTGGTGGGGAAGGAATGAAGGAAGGTGGGAGAATCCAAACCTGTGCAGAGAGTGTGGCATAAAATCTGGCCATGAAGCCCCCGTCTGCCTTGGTGGATTCCTTGTAGACGGCCTCCTCCGAGGCTTCAAGGATATCAGTGACTACATATAAATAGATATCTGTTCTCCCTAGCTGCCGGATGAAGGAATGATCCATGTTGATTTTCCTAGAAGAGGAGAAGGATGGGAAGGGTCTGGAGCACCAGGGGCAGCTGATGCATCTGGGCTGGATGTGTTGGTTTTCCATGGCCTGGTTTTTGGTAGCGGGGTTCCACAGAGGTGGCTTCTGTGAGAAGTTTCCAGAAGCTTCCACCATGTCTGGCAGAGCCAATCCCTGATGGCTCTGAAGATGGACATGCTGCTGGCCAAGCCTGGCCCCATTAGGGATGTTGGTAACACCTCTGTGATAACATACTTAAGGAGAAAATCAAACCAAATTGGGACACAGTTTTTTCTTGGCCAGAGAAGAGGAGGAGGAGGTGAGAAGATGTGAGGGAAACAACATGGAGACACCAAGGTCAGTGGAGGAGGAGGGGCAGGAGGTGCTCCAGGTGCTGGAGCTGAGCTTCCTCTGCAGGCTGTGGTGAGACCATGGTGAAGCAGCTGTGGCCCTGCAGCCCCTGGGGATCCACAGGGGACGCAGAGATGCAGCCACAGGCCGTGGGGGAGGTGCCCATGGTGGAGCAGGTGGATGCCTGGAGGAGGCTGTGATCCAGTGGGAGACCCAGTGGAGAGAGGGGCCCCTGCTCCCAGGCTGGAGCAGCCTGTCCTTGGAGGACTGCAGCCCGTGGGAGAGTGACCCACACTGCAGCAGTTCTGAGAGGACTGTTGCCCATGGGAAGGGCTCCTGTTGCAGCAGTTGTGGCCGGGCTGCTGCTGGTGAGATTTGGAACTGTGCTGGAGAAGTTGATGGAGAACTGTGTCCCATGGGATGGGACCCTGACGGCATAGCAGGGGAAGGACTCCTCTGCCTGAGCAGCAGAAGAAAACCCTGGGTGAGGAGCTGCCCAAAACCCCCATGGCCTTTCCCTGGCACTGTTGGTGGGAAGGACGGAGGGGCATAAAAAGGTTTTTTTAAGGGCTTCGTTCATTTCTGATTATCCTCCTCTGATTTTGTTAATAATAAACTCATTTTGTACCACTAAGTTGATCCTGTTTCACCCTTTGAGTATTTTCTCAAAGTCATTTTTTCAACTCATGAACCCTTTATTTAATATTTTCTCTCTCCTCTGCCCAGGTATAGCAGGGGAGAGAGAGTGAGTGACTTCTGTCAGTGCCTGGCATGTGGCCAGAGTCAATCAACAACAGAGGGATAAGGCTGTAGAAGAGGAGGATCAGGGGGGACCTTTTCACTCCATTCCCTGTCTAACCTGGCCATTAATCTTGGTGTTTGGCTGTTGAAAACGCATTGTTGTCCTGGCATGGGCTGGAGGGGGCTGACTGGAGCGTGTGTGCTCCCTTTGTCATTCCTTACCTTTCTCTTCTCAGTGCCTCCAGTAATTCCAGTGCTATGCTCCTCTTCTGTAGCTTGATAGAAAATGCCTTGGACAAGGAGGTACCTGCTTGCAGCCCTACACTTGCAGGGTCAAATGAAATGCTGAGACCTCCATCAGCTTGGTCAGCACTGACTCTTGTGAGAATAAATTGGCTGGAATCTTGAAGGAGGGACTCTGAAATAATTCCATGAGTTATGTTAAGCAGGACTACACAGCCTCAGCACTGTAAGTATATCACACAAGAGGAAAGCTGGAACGTGGTACAGTTTAGCCACAAATGCTTCAAAAATAGTTTGTATGGCATTTGATAAATTCATATTGATAAATTTGGGCTTTACCTGTGTGTTGACCATCTTCTCCAGGCAGCAGCACATCATGCAGTGTGAACCCTGTTCGCTGGAGGTATGGAGCTCTGTGGAATATGTGGTTTGATTTTCTTTTCTTTATCAGTAGACAAAGGGGCCTGAAGTGCTCATTGTCTGAAATGCTCTTGACAGGGGACAAGCATGGATCCATTTCATTTACGATGAATTTGGTGAGTTTTTTAAACATTCTTTTGTGGCTGAGGTTTTGAAGCAAAGCCAGGTGGATTTGTGCCTTGGGAAAGAGGCAACACAAATTAAGCCAAATTACTTGAAATAATAGCACAGAATCAGAGAATGAACTTGGTTGGAAAAGACCTCTAAAATCATCTAGTCCAAGCTATGACCAAACACTTCCTCATCATGGTGCTGAGTGCCATGTCCAGTCTTTTTTTAAACTCATCCAGGGATGAAAACTCCACCACTTCTCTGGGCAGACAATTCCAGAAACCCATTGCTCCTTCAGTAAAGAATTTCTTTCTGATGTCTAAGCTAAACTTCCCCTGGTGCAGTATAAGCAGCACATTGTAACAAAGTTTTAATTTATTAAGAAGTTTTCAAAATAATTATCAGTATTAGCTAGGGACAAAAGTTTCACAGGGTTGTTACAGGGAGTATTTGGAGAGGGAGCAGCAGGGGCTGTGGGTTGTTTGGTCTCGTCTGCCTTTGCTGGTGAACCCCAGTGATTGTGCAGAGAGAACAGAGCTGGCACACTCTGGGGATGCTGAGTTTACGGACAAATGTGTCCCCAAATAGAGAGAAATCAGCCCAGTCCATCTCCTTGGGCAGACCCTGGTGGTCTGTAGGGGAGAGCTGGTGTTTGAGGCCACAAACAAATCCCTATTTCTTTTCTGAGACAGCTTGTTTTTATCAAAAAGTTTCAGTTTCACTTTGGCGTTTTACAAGATGGAGTTGGAGAGGGGTAATTGAGGAACCCAGAATAGTTTCAGTGTTAAGGGACCTTAAAGCTCATCCCATTCCTCTCCCTAACATAGTCAGGGACACCTCCCAGTATCACAGGTTGCTCCAAGCCCTGTCCAACCTGGACTTGGACACTGCCAGGTATGAAGGCCAGTTGGTGCCTGTGCCTGACCACCCTCAAACTGAGGAATTTCTTCCCTATATCCCATCTAACCCTACTCCCTTTCAGTTTGAACCATTCCAAAGACAAATAGCTTTGTGTGCTCAGAGTTAGTAGCACTTCGGGGCTCTTTCCCTTGGAAGTGTCCAGGAAGAGAAGGAAAACTAAACAAGAGAACTTAAAGAGAGAATTCCCACCAACCCTCTCCCCTACCCAAAGCTCTGGGATAAAACACTTACCTGTTTGTGGGATGGGGGCCGTGCAGAACAGAGCACGGGGCTGCTGAGGTGATGTGGCCTCTGGAGAGCAGCAGGAATGGGGAAAAGTTCTCTGGCTCTCTGCCAAAGGCGTGGAAGTGTTTGTTAAGTACGGGAGCCGAGAAGCTCACACCTCCACTGATGGAGAGCAAAGAGTAAATTGATTTCTCTTATCTTGCTGACATTAGGCTCCCCAAAGCAGCACCTGGGCAGTGGCAGCGTTAGATCCGATCTGTGCTGGCGGATCCCTGAGTGTTCACGCCAGAGTTATCATTGCGCAGAGTTATCATTGCCCAGAGTTATTCCCAGCTGGAGCAATTGAATCCTCCTCCACAGTCTTGTTTCCTCAAAATGGCCGTTGCTTGTATAACTCTTCCTTGAGAAGAGTCTTTTATAGGGGCTGTGGATAGCTCGAAATTCTACAGATGCAGGAGATGTAAGCCCATCCCTGGAAATGTCCAACATCAGACTGGACAGGAAGGTGTCTGTGCCCCTGGCAGCAGGTGGGACTGGATGGGCCTTAATTGTCTTCAGGCCAAACATTGCATCATTCCATGCTTCAACTTTATCAAACCATGTAATGCTGCTCCTCTTTTACAGATGGAGAAATGGACTCAGGATGGGATATTGACACAAAATTCCTCCCCATGAGGAAGGTCAGACCCTGACACTGGTTTCCCAGAGAGGCTGTGGCTGCCCCATCCCTGGGAGTGTCCAAGGCCAGGTAGGATGTGGCTTGGAGCAGGAGTGGAAGGTGTCCCTGCCCATGGCAGGAGGCAGGAATGGATGAGCCTTCATGTGCCTTTCAATCCGAGCCTTTGCATTTTTCCTGTAGTCATTGCCACACTTGTATTACAGCAAAAGCCATCCATGTGAAGATTCCAGGAGGCAAATGCAAGTTTTTACCTGAATACTTCACTTTTATTAGTCTCTCTTAGAATACTGTACAAAGGAGTAATAAAAATATTCACACTTTATTTTAGAAAGTTCTCTACATGAGACTTCTGTATCCACAGCAAAAAGAAGGCTATGGGGAAAAAAAACCCTAAAACTTTGTACAGAACATTCCTTTAAAAAACCCTCCCAACTAATTCATGTGATTTAACTCATCCAAGGAGGGTATGGACACACCAACACTCGCATGCTTAAAAGATATTCTAGGCAATGATAAAGCAACATAAGTCACAAGGAGGAATATTAATGTGTTAACCCACTGCTGTCCCCTCCTCGAGGGCCAGTACCGAGCTTCTAAAAACAACCCAAAATTCAACAGTGATTCAAACATAAAAGTACTTGAGAATAAGTAGCCCTCCATTTAGTTTATTTTAGAGGCTTTTTCCTGCAAAGGTTTGGACTGTTTGCCAGCCTGGTAGCTCTGTGAAATGACTCCCAGTTCAGGATCCCTGATTCAGGAGCGTCAGGCTGGGAGGACTTGCTGGTTTTTCTGAGTGTCCTGGAGCAGGGGCTGCTGTACCCCATGGAAACGTGCGTGGTGCTGACAGGGGCTGAGGAGGCCTGGTCAAATAAAAGAAGGGTCAGGCTGCTGCCAGTTCCTAAGAAGGCTTCCAGCTTTTCAAAAGCTTTTCTCTTTCATATTTTCCAGAACAAAATAGAAAAGCTTAAAATACCTTCTTACTAGGAATTGTTTCTGCATCAGAGGAGATTTATCTCTCCAGGTAGGAACTTGCCCTGATCATGATACACGACAAGTGTGAGAGGAAATGTGTCAAGTGTGATGTGATCAGAATCCCATTTAAAATCAGTAACAATCAGTTATCTCCTCCATGCAGGCACCTGGGGAAAACTCCACTCTCAAAGAAGGAATTCTGCTCACATTTATTTCTCCCCTCACAATGTGGTTTCACCCCGATCTGTCCCCTGCCAGGACATGTCTGACCATCCCTCAGCCTGCTCATGCTGCCCTTTCACTTCAGACTGCCTCAGGTACACCCAAGAATGGTGGTTTAATTACAATTAACTTCCTGCTTTTTATTTTTGATTGATCCTGACACCTACCCTTAAGTTGGGGATCTTAAAGAAGATGCAACCCAATGTGTAATTGTTCAAATACCTATTAATCATATATAGACACTTAACTCACCACAACAGACCATGAAATCTTTCAACTCACTTCTTTCCATATTTCTTCTGTTTCCATTTATGCTTCCCTTGATTGGATTAACTGAGTCCAAATTAATCAGTTATTCCATGGAAAATGCCACACCTGTGTTGTAAAGAGTGTCACATGACTCTGGCATCTGCTGTTTTGATCATTTGAAGGAGAAAATCAAAAAGTGTTTACTTTTGTGGCTAGGCAGAGTCTTAATTACAAGTTTGGGGCTTTAGAACCTGCTTGTTTGAGAAATTTATAATCCCATTTTACGTCCCAGTTGATCTTTAATTTAAGGAAACAAGTCCATAGTGTCAGTGACCACACAAGTGTTCAAACCCACAGCTGTGTTAATGCCTTCCAGGAGACTCTGGGAATTGCTGTATCTCGTTAAAAAAAGCCAATCCTTTCAATTGATAATTATTCTGAATTTACAAATCTGTGCTGTGCATATGCTTAGAAATACCCAGCATATATCTGTCTGTGAGAAGGCAGGTTTGAAAGCATCTAGAACCTGTTTCTGTTGCAAAAAAAAAGATGTTTTTTTCCCATGTTTTCTATGACAACAATTAATTTTCTTTCGTTTCCCCTGGAGATGGAAGTGGTGTGTGGGCAGACACTCAGGTCTGTTCAGCACCACAATCAGCATTTCAGGTGCACCCTGCCAGGACCTGGCCCTCCTTGGAGTGGCCTCTCCTGCAGGAACACTGCTCATGTCTGTGTCATTTCCCAGCTGATTGATGAAATATCTCTATTTTTACCACAATTGTCATTGTCTAGTAGCTTAAAGAGCCGATTAGGGTAGAGAGTACCTCAGCTAAAGCAGCAGCTCTTCTATCCTAGGTTTGAAGGTTTAAACTACCCATCAAGGAAATTCTGTATCTGTCAATACCCTGGGGTCTCCAGCCAGACTCTCTTCTCCTTCTACCTGCTTCAAAACTTCCTTTTCACCTTGATTTCCACTTTTCAAACACATTAGGAAATGATTCTCCCTGCATTCCAGCAGCCCTCTGAGGTACATTCCATTTTTCCCTTCCCTGTAGCAGTCCCATAGGAAGTCTGAGAGAGTAGTGAAGCAACTTTCCTAAAATTCTGCATGGAGTAGTAACAAATCTGAAATTCCTCCTTCCATGTCCTATGCTCAGACCACCCAAAACCTCAACACTCTCCACCATGGCCTCTAAAGCTGGATTTGCTACTGCAGGGACAAAAAAAAAAAAAGCAGATTTAAAAAGATTTATACCATTGTCAAAAAAAGTGAGACAATATAAGCAGTAAGACAACAAAAATACAGGTTTTTGTGGGGTTAGAGGGGAAGAGTGAGGGAAAACCCATTCCATCCAGGACACAACCCAAAGGAAAATCAGGTCATTCTGATTTTCAATAAAACAGTAAAAGCTGTCTCAGCCAGGAAACCTAAACCTGCTTTATTTAGGTGGTAATCTTAGAGGAAAAAGGCTTGATTTTGTTCCTCTGTGAAAGGATCTATTATCAGTGACCAATTCTTCTGCTGGTCAATTCATCTGCTGCTGGTGCTGCTGCTCACACAGCCCTTGGGCGTGGAGCTGAGGGACAGATTTCCAGTTAAGCCAGAAATCCAACCCTTGAGTCCAGGGAGAACTGGCAAATCCCAGTCATATGCACTTAAGCAACCAAGGAGCTGAAGGGAGGAGAAAAATTCCAAGACAAGGATGGCTGCATGCTTGATTAGAGCAATCAGCCCTCCTCCTGTACCTGCCCATTGTCAGCCTCTCCCACACCTGTCCATGTTCCAAGGAGCTCCATGGCATTTGTTGTCATTAAATCACCTGCCCCCAGCCCTTGATCCAAATGCCCACTGAGCCCTTGTGCACTTAAGAACAGCAATTTGGGGTGGGGAGAGGAGTTACCTGGGCAGATTTGGGTATAAACTGAAAATAACAAGCATGATTTAGGATTTATCCACCTTTTCCCTGGACCACATGGATGCTGCTGTAGGAAACCAAAAGCTTTGTCAAGCTGCAGGTCATTCCTTCCTGTGCTGTGTTTTGGAAAAGAACTTCCCCTCTCAGTGGTGTCAACGATTGCAAAATAAAAATCTGTCGTTCACTTCCCCCTCCCACTTCCCACCTAAAACTGGAAATCAGACCCCAAAACAATCCAGTCCTGGGAAAGTCTGGCTGTATCCCTTTGGATTTCCCTCACGTTCTGCTCAAAGCACCCAGCTTCAGGAAGGGAAATGTATTTTAAAGTGCATTTACCACAACAATAGTACCAGCACTAAAAGCTTTTCCCCTCATCCCTATTCTCGTCATTCCATGTCTGGAATAGATGAGATTTTTTTCCCAGAATTCATCCTTGTTGTACCTCAAAGTCTCAGTGGTTTTGCATCTATCGATGACCCTGGGATAAGAGAAATCCGGTGTTGCACGTCCTGCTCCGCACTAAACTCTACTCTGGAGCTGGTTTGGATTAATTGGGCACGAGGATCCAGCATGCGGAATGTGTCTGGTGGGATCTGCGCTTAAACAGCCGCTGTGAAACCACATCCCAGTCTGCATGGGGGGGAGGAAAACGGGGCTGGAGAGAAGGAATCCCCCCTTTGCCCCGCTCCCCGCCATCCGCTCCGGCCACGCCGCTCAGTACTTGTTGATCCCAAAGATCCGGACTCCGTGGAGCTGAGGCAGTTTGGGGATCAGGACGCTCATGAGGGAGATGGTGTTGATGATGAAGTGTATCCGGTCGTACTTGGTGTAAAAGCTGGTTAGAAAATACCTGGAAAGGAAAGGTGGGAACAGAGGGAGAGGCAAATTGAGCTGTGGCATTCCAAGTGTTTTTCTCCCACCGATGGGTACTGGGACACGAGGCAGCTCAGCCAGCCCAGAATACTCACAGGACGATGGGCATGATGGTGAGGAACTTGCGGGAAGCCGTGAACTGGACTCCATAATCCATCTGCTCCCAGTGCGTGAGCAGCCGGGCCTTGCCCTGGTCCGGGGTCTCGAAGGGGGTTCCCTTCACGGTGTGCAGGAAGATGTACATGCTCTGCAGGACACACAGCGTGAGGCACAGGGGGCCCTGCATCCCAAAAACCCCAGATCCGGGACAGCGGATCTGCCAGCTGCACCCCCGCGCCGTTCCACTAGAGGGATGTGGCGCTGCTGGAAAACCTGGAGCGCTCAGGGAAGCGGGGAAAGGAGAGTTGGGAAAGGCCGGGGCAGCTCGGCTGCTCCACGTCAGGCCTCTCGCTCGGCTCCTGGCTGTGAGCCAAGGTGCTGGTAAGATTACAGCCCTGGGATCTCTGCGATCGGGAGATTAGCGCCTGCCTGCTGCGGCACGGCAGAAAGCTCCCCAAAAACGAGCCGGGAGAAGGTCTGTCACCCCCTGATTACCAGGGGAACACGAGTCACAAACATTCCAGCGACAACACAGCTCCGAAGTACAGCCACTCCTGGCCTTTAATTTCCTTTTTGTCCCCAGCACCTAAAATTGCCAGGGGAGATGGATGAGAAGCTGCTGAGCTGAGTGCTGAGCAGCTCCAGTTTGGGGGTTTGTGGTTGTTTTTATCTCCTGAGCAGCTCCAGTCTGAGGGTTTGTGGAGGTTTTTATCTCCTGAGCAGCTCTAGTTTGGGCGGTTGTGGAGGTTTTTATTCCTCACTAGTAATAACTTATCATGAGGGACTTCAATCCCTGACATTTTTGTCTCTGAAATATTCCCAGGCTGAGATATTATTTAAAATAAAAGATACACGATCAGTTGCTCCATCCCTAAAGTTTTTTGGCCCCTGTGCCCAAGGGGACCTATGTGGGGACTTAATCTTCAGAGGGAGGAATCAGTTCCTGGACTAATCTTTTACTTTATACAGAACAAAATCTGGGGGTTAATCTTGTTTTTTCCTTAACTCTCACAAGGCCAATTCAGGTTTTACCAACCCCAGTGATGTCTTGCCAGGGCCTGCCACAGACCCCTTTGGGAAGGGGACACAACAAAGGACTTGCCTACAGGAAATGAATCCTTGTCCCCTCTGATCAGCCTCCCCAGGTGTTGCTGCCTCACTGTACCTGGGCTGGATTTAAATCCGTGACCCAGAGGCACCAGTACAAGCTGAGGGCTGAAGCTTGAGCAACACACCCGGCATCTTTGGAAACACAAACGAATTGTTTCAACAGGAATCTCAGCGGATTGCTCAGAGGAACAGCTGTGCCAAAGCTCCCTGTGTGTGCCCCGGGCCACGCCGCTCCCTTACCAGGTTGTGGATGATGTTGGTGAGAGTCCAGACCACGGGGACGCTGAAGAAGGGGATGCTCAGCAGCACGACGTGCAGCAGCCCGATGCCCAGCACGTAGGACAGCCAGATGCCTCTGCTGTTCATGACCCTGGTGTTGGGGTTCACCTCGCTGTGCGCCGTTCCCACGTTCATCCTGCCCCTCGTGGCTGACGGGAGCCCCTGGAACAGAAACACCGAGGTCAGAGCACAGATCCAAACTGCCCAGCACCAGCTAGTTGTCCAAGCAAAGCCAAAATTTGCTGTTTGCTATAAAAATCCCGAGTCAGTTCCCTCCTCTGCCCCTCGTTATTGCCATTCTTAGAGCTGACGTCGCTGACTCCGGGAGTGGTTGAGATTTGGGAATTATGTGTGGGAAGTTTGTCTGTGACAGAAGCTTCTTGTGATTTGAGATGTTTTCCTGGAGCCGAGGTGTTGAGGTTCAATCCCACGATTGCCTGACAAAACTCAAACCAATGCTTTTAAGCATTTTTAAATCCTCATTACAGTGTTAATCATAGAAACACACAGCACAGGAAGCTTCCTGCATGTTTATGGAGTCAGCATGCCTTAAACTTGGGAAGGGAACAGAGCATTTGCAGAGGAAAGCTCTGTATCAACAGATCTCCTAATTAATTTAACTAAATTAAGAGAGTTCTGCACATTGGGAGGTTTGCCGGCCTCCTACTGTGGCTAAGACTTACAGAGGGGGAAAAAAGAGGAACAAAAAAATTTGCCCCCAGGGAAGGAATGAGATTCTTCTTGAGGAACGTAAAAAGGGAGAGATAACAGCACAAAGTGCCTTGGGTGGATGTTTCAGGAGGAAGAGCTCTGGAGGAGGTAGCCCTTCCCCTACCTGGAAAGAACAACTGCCACGTAGGAGGAGCACAAAGATGTTTTTCTGGACAATGCCAGGAAGGAGAGGAAGCAAAAGAGTGTCACTCTCTCAGAGCAAGTCCTTGGAGTGCTGCCCCTGAGACAGTGAAGGTATCAAGTGGCTTTCTGGACTGACACAGTGCCAGGGCAGCAGGAGAGCTCTGGTACCCAGGGATTACAGAAAATAGCACAAACTAAACCCACTGTAAAGCTGAACATCCTCACACCAAGATCCAGGAAATTCTTATGTAAAATCATCTTTGCGTCCTACAGCAGAGGAGTTTAATGAGATGATCCAGTTCATCCTCCTTGGCTGCAGCACCCCACAGTGAAGGCTGTTTCCTGGTGTCTGGCCTCATGGCTTTGCTCTTGCTTCCCACAGCTGGAAGCCGTGTTGCTGTTCCCTCCAGCTCTCCAGAGGCGAGCCTGAGCCAGATCCAACATCTCACTCTCCTCACTGCCAGCTGTTCCCAGCTCCCTCATGGAGTGCTGGGCCTGCCTTGTCTCAGGAGCTGGCACCATCCCCAGTCCTGCCCAGGGCTGGGACTCACAGCCAGCCTCCACTCCACAGCTCTTGGAATGCTCCAAGTAACTCCCAAACCTCTTCCATGCACACAGGCAGCTGTTGCTGTAGATCCTCACCTCACTCTATCATGGGGCTCACACTTGGAGAAGGATTTTGTTTCCAGGAAAAAGGCTGCAGGTCTGTGGGGTGCTCACTCCCTTGTTGCCCACCTCCCAGCTCACCAGCTTAAGGATATTCTGGAGAAAAGCCTAAAGTTCGATTTGGAAACAGGACTGAGAACCAGAGTTCAGCATTTCAACCCTGGCAGTGGGAACAGCTCTGTCCTAAACCTGCTGCAATTCCCAAGAGTTCTCAGAAGGAAAACTGGGGTTGGGGTGAAGCGTAAATGAGTCAAAAAGAGTCAGATTGTTGCAACAACAAAAAGCAAAACACTGTATGGAATGTGTAAACAGGAGTGCTGAGTGCCAGACACGGGAAATAGTTCTCCTGGATGTTGGGTGAACACTGTCCAGTCCTGGGAGGAGCTGGAGAAAGTGAGCAGAGGTGTAGGAAAAACATGACCTGCAAGAACAGCTGGAAGGAAATGAGCTTGTTTAGTCTGGAGGATGCTGGAGACAGGCGTGAGGAACGGTCGGATGCTCCACAGAGAGCTGTGTCTGTGGGATTCCAGCTGTGCAGCAGGAGGAACCACAGGGCTGGGTCTGGGAGTGACACAGGAGTGCAGGAGGAGGGATGTGGGGAGGGACAGCCCACAGAAAGGGAGCCGTGCTCTCACTGGAGGCCTTAAAATCTGATTTCATCAACAGTTAAAAACCTCTCCAGGAGTCTTCCCTGAGTCTTTCCTGACATTGTTATCCAAGGGCTGTGGAAGTTCCCTGCAGCCAGAGGTGCACATGGGTGGTGCTGTGGAATTTCCAACCATGAGTGTAACTTCCAAAAACTAAGGAACAACTCGGACTTGGTCTCCTCTGCAAGTGAGGGCAGTTGCAGACCCACAGCTGGATGGGAAAGGGCCCAACTTGGAAGCTGTATGTGAATCAATTCTTGTTCCTGTGCCTCAGTTTCCCTTCCTTGTAGAATTAAGGAGTAGAAGGGTGGGATGCTGGAACATATGAGAGGTTAATTCATTCCTGCAGGAAATATGGACACACCAAGCCCTCAGTGCTGCAATGAGGGTGATTCCAACTCTGTCCTTCCCCACTTTAAATATCTCACCAGCTCTGCCCTGAGCTCTGCAGCCCTTGGCCCAGCTCTCCCAAATTTCGGATTGCACAAGCCTGGCTGAGGACACACGAGCTCACAGAGCTGTGTCCCTACCCCCACATCCCATGTTTGCTTTCTAATTCCACGCCAGGATTTGTTCACCTGCAGGACAACAAGGCACAGCCCACCATGGGCAGGACTCCAGCCCCCCCTTCCCAGAGCAGCTGCTGCCAGGCTTGGCTTTCCCACCCTTCTCTGGGACAGAAAAGCCTGAATGTTGCACCAGGCTGAGGGTGAAGGTCAGGGCTGTGCTGACATTGGACAGTGGCCATCCAAGGAGGGGAAAAGTCAGAGCTGTGGCCAGTGACAAAGGGCACAATGTGATGGTGGAGCTGAGCCCTCCCTCTGCCTCATCCTGCCTGTCCTGCTCCCTATCCAGGGGCAGCTCCTTCCTCACCTTTGTCCCCATACGAGTGTGACCACCTTCTGTCCTGTTCCCTTGCTTAACGCTTGGGCTTGATGATCTTAAAGGCCTTTTCCATCCTAAAGAAATGATCCTGTGATTTGGCAGTGCTGTCACCCTTCCCCATCGATTTCAGGATCATGCTCTGATCCTGGCACCCTGCTGCAGGATCTTCACTGGGCTGCTGAGAGAAGGAGGGCTCAGGTGCTTATCTTGATCTTGAGTGTTCCCAGACTGCAAGGTGCTGATGATCCCACGGGTCACAGATCCCAATCTCTAACAGCAACAGCTGCCACCTCCCAAACAAATCCTTTAAACCCTTCTTTGCCGCTGGCAACGGATGACCCAGAGCACGGAGGACATGGGGGACGCTGCTGAACTGGGCTGTGCTGGGAGGGTGCTGGGTGAGAGGTGACACTGGGAACACAACGCTCCGTGTCCCTCCAGCCCGGGGCTGTGCTGGACACGTCTGAGCCCCAGCGCTGTTCGGTTCCTCCTCGGGGAGGGCTGGGCTGCCAGAGCCCCCGAGGGGACACGGGGGACACGGGGAACACGGGGACGAGGACACGCGTGAGCCGCCCCGGATCCTTCCCCCTCGGCCTTTCCTAGTGCATTTAACGGGAGATCTTGGACAAAAAGAGAAGGCCGAGGTTGGGCTCCTCCGGGCTCACGTGGGGTCCCGGACCCCACTTTCCTCCCGGTTTCCCCGGGACGGGACGGTGCTCCGGCAGGCCGGGGCAGGACCCGCTCCCGGCCGGGCTCTGCACAGCGCGACCCCACCGTGGGGACCCGCACCACCTAACCGGGACCCCCCATTCCCACCCCGCCGCTCCCCAGCTCCATCCCAGCACCCGCTTCTCTCTTTCGGAGTGTTTTCCTTTCGGGCCGGGCCCATGCGAGGCACCTTCCCCCGGCCCCGCCGCGGGGCTCGGCCGCCGCCGTCCCCGGGAAGGGCTGAGCCCCCCGGTGCCGCCCCGCGCCCCCGGCCCGCACTCACCGCTCCCGCCCGCTCCGGCCCGGCTCGGCTCGGCGGGGCCGGCGCTCTCTCCGCCGCGCTCCCGGTGCTCTCCCGGTGCACTCCCGGCGGCCCCTCGGCCCGCCCCGCCGCGGCACGCCGGGAGCTGTAGTCCGGCAGCAGCGGGGGAGGCGGAGCCGCCATGGGAGGAACCGGCGGGAGAGGCTCCGGGGAGCGGATCGGGGACTGCGCCGACCCCAGCTCGGCTCACAGGGGGTCCCAGACCCGGCTGGCTGCATCCAGTCTGCCCGGGGAGGGTGGGGCTGCCCCCGCCGCTGCTCTTCCCAGGGGAAATCCGAGGTTGTGGGAACGCTGGGGCAGCTTCCCGAGGGAGCTGTGCCTGACCCATTCCTGGAAGTCTTCGAGGCCGGGTTGAACGGGGCTTGGAGCGACCTGGGATACTGGAATGTGGTTTTAAAAGTCCCTTCCCACCCAAACCACTCTGATTCCGTGATACCGTGAAAATCCCGGCAGCAGCATTGTGCAGCCAGCCCGGGCAGGCTGGCAGCGCTGCAGGACACCCGGCCAAGGTCGGGGCTGGGAGCGAGCGCAGGATTCCAGCGCTGGAGCGCGGGGGAGACCATCTGGCTCCGCTTTTGTTTGCACAACCATCAAAGCTCATCGCGTGGGGCTGGCACGGCCCACGGGTGCAGCAGCCATCTGTGCAGGGCTCTGTGTGTGCCTGCTGCCGGCTCTTCCGGCAGCACAGGGGCAGCGCCGGAGCCGCTTTGGGCTGCAAACCCCTGCCCGGAGCCGCTTTGGGCTGCAAACCCCTGCCCGGAGCCGCTTTGGGCTGCAAACCCCTGCCCGGAGCCACTTTGGGCTGCAAACCCCTGCCCGGAGCCACTTTGGGCTGCAAACCCCTGCCCGGAGCCGCTTTGGGCTGCAAACCCCTGCCCGGAGCCACTTTGGGCTGCAAACCCCTGCCCGGAGCCGCTTTGGGCTGCAAACCCCTGCCCGGAGCCGAGCCGAGCCCCTGGCGGGGTGCGGAGCCCGAGCGAGGCGCTCCCGGCTGCCCACGGCGCACATGGGGCTCTGCCGGTGCCACTCGCAGCCCCCCGAGCTGGCACAGACACTTCGCTCAGCACAGCCCAGGGGGGTTTTGGTGTTGGCCCAGGTGGAATCACAGCGAGGTCGAGGTTCCCTGAGTGCCCCTGTGCCTCCACGCAGAGCTCTGTGTCCTGACCGTGTCTGCATCCATCCAGCCTCGGCTCCAGCCGCGCATCCTGGCAGGGCACGGCCGGAGCGTGGAGACCCCGAGGGCTGCCAGGGCCGGGTTTGCCCGGGTGTCACACGCTGGCACCGTGTTGCTGGCAGGGCACGGGGTCACTTTCCGAAGCCAGAGCTCAGCAATGTCTGCCTCCAGAGGGCTTTGGGCACAGAAAGACGCACGTGTGGGATAAAGCAGATGAAAAGCCACTGATTGCCGCCCTGCAGAACCGCGCTGTCCCTGCCCGGCTCCTCTGCGGTGCCTTCTTGGCAGGGCGCGGTGCGGGGATGCCGGAGTGCGGAGGCGGGGGGATCCCACGGGATCCGGTCCTGCTTTGTAGGAGATCCACGCACGCACAGCAGGCTCTATTTTTATCCTGCTCCTGCCTGACTGAGCAGCTCTCTGCGCGGTGACATCTAATTTAGCAGCTTCCCCGCACCCCGCTGGCTCCGCACGTGAGGGGGAAGCACAATGCAGCAGCTATTTTTAAACGCCCATAAATATTCATCGCTCTCCGTGATGCAGCAGCCGCCGCTGCCGGTGGAGAGCGGGGGGAGGACCCGACCCGCTCCCTGGGCTCCCCACACCGCGTTCACCCGCCCAGGGAACACCGGCACCGGGGGCGGGGAGTTCCCTGCGGGGATCCGGCCCCATCCGCTCACCGGCAGCTGTACCCGCGTGTCTCCCGTGCTCGGGGGGGCTGTTCCCGTGTGGATTCCTAGGCCTCGTTCTCTCCCAGCCCCTGCCAGTGCCGGGCCGTGCTCAGCTCCCTCTCTGCCGGCTGCCGGTCCCGCTGCCCGGTCGATGCCGGTTATATTTAGCTTCGTGGTGGCAGCGAGAAGCCGGTGCCTGCTATTTTTAGCCATCCTGCGGTGGGAAGGGTCCGCGTGGGTCGTGCTGCAGTGCAGGTTTTGTGCTGGTGGGTGCCACGTGGGACCCCCGTGGGGTGCAGCCCTGGGGCTGCTCCCTCTCCCAGGTCTGTGCCCGCTGCCAGGGTCACCCACCGCCTCTCCGGATGCCACCTCAGTCCCCCCATGCACTCGCTGTCACCTCGGCCTGTCCCGCGGCGGGTGTCACCGCAGCCGCCACATCCCGACATGCCCACCCCTGCTCCCGCTGCCTGCACAGCTCCCGGCGGCGCTGGGAATGGCCATGGGCAGCACGGGGCTGCTCCCTGCCCGCCCGAACGGGGAGATGCCAGAGAAGTGCTCAAGAGCACCAACTGTGGCTGCCGGCTGCTGCCTGCCGGGCTCCCGGCAGTGTCCCGGGGCAACCGTGCCCGGTGAGCCTGGCACCGCTCCGGGGTCGGGCTTGGCTGCGGGAGTGGAAACATCAAAAAGACCTCTAAGGTCATCGACACCAATCAATAACCAAGCACTGTCAGTTTCGCCACTAAACCATGTCCCCAGCACCACATCCACGCGGGTTTTGAACATTTCCAGGGTGCCAGACCCAGCCTGGTCCCGGAGGAGGCGGGGGGCTCAGGGGAGTGCGGGGGTCTCTGGAGAGGATCTGTCCGCGGCCGTGTCTCCCCTGCCGTCAGGTTCCCTTTTCCTAACTGAGGTGAGATCCGGGCCAGGCGCCTCCTAAACGGTTTATCCTCCCTCAGCAGCGGGAGAACGGCAGTGCCCGGGGCCGGGCTGTCCCGCCGCCGAGCTCCGGGACCGGGGCAGCGAGAGCCGCGTCCCTCCCGGCGGCCCCGGGGCCCGGTAACGGCGGCCGCTCTCCATGGTCCTGAGCCAGCCTCTCCGGTGCCCCGGGGCGGCGGGAGCCGAGCCGCAGCCCGGCCCGGCGGAGCCCGGCCCGGAAAGCTGGAGGCTGGGCTGGGGACCCGCTCCGGTTCCCCCGGAGCTCGCCCCGCCCGGTGCTGCCACCGCGGGTCGGGTTTCCCCGAGTAAGCGATGCCGGTGCAGGGCGGGGGGGGGAACCGTGACCCTGCCAGAGTGGGAGTAGGGGCGTCCTGCTCCCCCCGAAGGTCTGGGGAGGGGATGAGGGATTCCTGGGGGGTTGCGGGGGCAGCACCGGGGGGCGCCGAGGGCCCGGGAGGCCGGGCGGAGCTGGGCGAGTTCCCACCGGAGTTTGGCGGGGACGCGGCGGGGCCATGGAGTGCCCCGGGACACCCCGGCACCAGCTGCCCCTGGCTCGGGGGTCTCGGCAGCTCCTCACTGGGTCTCTCCGGTGTCTTCCCGAGCCTCCCGGTCTGAGGACCCGGGGCAGCGCTTCTCCCGTGGGGCGAGGAGCTGGGAAGGCTTCGGGTGCTCGGCGCTGCACGGCCCCCCCGGCGGGGCGGGCCGGGGGCGGGGAGCCCCGGGGAGGCCCGGGCGGAGGATCCCGCCCACCGGCCCCGCCGCCGCCGCCGGCTCCGGGGCCGCCGCGCTGCGCGGGGCGCGGCCGCTCCGGCCCGGGGCGCGGGGCCGCTCCGCCGCCGGGGGCTGCACAGGCAGGTGAGTCCGCAACGGGACCTCCGGCGGGGCGGGAGGCGGGGAGGGGAGGGCCGGCAGCGCCGCGCAGAGCGCAGCTCCCCCCGGGGAAGCACCGGGGCTTCCCTCGCCTGAGACGCCCCCGGTGCCGAGCGGGGCCGGGGGGATCCCCGGGCATCCCCGGGCTCACGGAGAATCCTGGCGTCCGCACTGCCCTCGGCTCCTCAGCCGCATTTCCTGGGGTTGGCGGCGACCCCCGGGGTCGGGCTGGGGATCCCCGCGCCCTGCTGCGGGCTGGGAAACCCGCGGTGGGGCAAGGGCTGGCTGTCGCTGCCGTGCCTGGTCCGCATCCCACCCGCCCGGGTGTCCCGGTTCCGTGGAAGCAGCCCCCTCCCGGGACACCGGGTCCCGGCTCATTCCGGTGATTTCCCGGGCAGCGGGAAGAGGGTACTGAGGGGCTGTGTTTGCCCCGGGTTACCTCTGGAAGACTTGGGGCGCTGGTGCAGTGTGGGGCTCCCCGTGCCCTTGGTGTGCCCTGAGCTCTGGTTCCCTCTCAGGACCCTCCTGGATGCCGGGGCTCCGGCAGTGCCGGGTCAGCTCTGCACAGGTGTGACCTTGGGGTGTGCCGGCGTGGCAGGGCTGTGTGGCAGTGCCCAGCGCTCGGGGTGCTCACCTGCCTGTGCTGTGGGGACCACCCTTGGGTGGCCACCTCTGCACCACACCGAGGAGCCGCAGCCAGCACCCCGAAGCGGGTTTGCCGGTGTTGGGGTGCCCCGGGGAGCAGTGGCACCAGCAGGCAGCTTTGCTGGTGGCACACTCGGGGCTCCCGCAGCGCTGAGCTCTGCCTGACACAGGCGCCTGTCAGCGCCAGAGGCTTTGATTGTGGGATGGTGGGAGAGCACCTGGATCCTGCCGCCAGAGCTCCGCTGCCACGGCGGGCACAGGGACCGGCTGGGATCCCTGGACGTGGTGGGACCCAGGGCTGGGGGAGCCGGGCAGCGCTCGGAGCGCTCAGACACTGCCCTTATCTGCTGCCACCACCCTGGGAACTCGTAGAACGCTCAGCTCCAGTGAATTTCCTTTTTCTGTTTTTTGTTTCTTTCCTGCTGACGCTTTTCCCCTCCGGAATCAAGGGCTGGATGGGGCCCATGGTTACGGGGTGGTGTGAGCAGCCCGACCCCACGGTGGGGTGGTAGCGGGCAGGGCACAGCAGCACCCAGCACCCACCTGTGCCCGTCCCTTCGGAACCAGAATCCCTGCCGCGTGTCCGCGGGTGCCCCGGGCGCTCTCGGAGAGTGGAGCCGGGAGCAGGAACCTGCCGAGCCGCTGCCTGCACGTTTTCCGTGCCATTCCCCGGGGGCCGCCTGCAGCGGCCGCTCGCCCGGAGCCGGGGCTCGGCTGGTGCGTCCTTCGGCCGCCGCAGGATGCCTCGGCCTCCTGCGAGCAGCGATCGCGGCGCCGTGACCTTGGCAGGGCGGGAGCTCACCCCGCCTCTGGCTCAGCCCGAGCGTCTCCGGTTGTTACAACCCAGCTGCCGGCGCAGGAGACGTGCCCAGCCCCTGGGGCCTGATCCTGCCACGCAGGAGCCTAGAGCGAGGTGATGGCCGGGCACAGGGGAAAGCGTGAGCCATGACGGCGGTCCCGGTCCCCATCCTTGTCCCTGCTTCGTGGCTAGGGTCAGATGTGGTGCTCACAGCCAGCGCAGAGACAGTTCTGCCACTGTCTGCCCTAGCCTGACATTGTCCCCTTGTTGTCCCTGTCTCAGATGTGCCAAGTCCAGCTGAAGCCACTGTGGGTGTGAGGAAGGCAGTGCAGCACCGTGACTGTGGCACGGGGGGTTCTCCCCACCCCATCACCATGGGACTGCTCCTGCAGAGCCTCTTCCTCCTCCTCCTCCTCCTCCTGGGCTCCTGCCTTCACCCAGCCGCTGCCTTCCCCAAGGGCTGTTACCCCTCAGAAGAGGAGGGGCTGAAGACCTTTCGCTGCAGCAATGCTCAGCTGACTGAGGTCCCCAGAGACATCCCCAACGACACCAACAAGCTCTACCTGGACTCCAACCAAATCCCCTTCCTGCCTCGCGATGCCTTCCGGGACCTGCCCCTCCTGCTGGAGCTGGATCTGTCACACAATGCCATCGCCAGAATCGAAAGTGGGGCTTTCCAGGGCCTGGCAGAGCACCTGCACTCGCTGGACTTGTCTTCCAACAGGCTGGTGTCGGTCAGCAAAGACACCTTTAGCAACCTGAAAGCCAAGGTGAACCTGTCCAACAACCCATGGCTGTGTGACTGTCGGCTGCAGGAGCTGATCCGAGTGGTGGAGCTGGCGGCTGACTCCTCGGGGGGCATCGTGTGCGACTCCTCCACGCAGGAGGAGCACGTTGGCAAAGCTTTCCTGCAGGTCATGGCCGACACGGACCTCTGCAATGTGTACAAGAAGACCACGGACATCGCCATGCTGGTCACCATGTTCGGCTGGTTCGCCATGGTGATTTCCTACCTGGTCTATTACGTGCGGCAGAACCAGGAGGACGCCCGGCGGCACCTGGAATATCTCAAGTCACTGCCCAGCAAGCAGCGGCGATCGGAGGAGTCGTCCACCATCAGCACTGTGGTGTGAGCACCAGGATCCTGCAGGGCATGAGGATGTGTGGAGCTGAGGACCGGCCGCTCCAGGGGCTTGCCATGGCTTCAGAAGTTGCCATCAGCCACTGGCACTGCACAGAGATACTCATGGATTTGTTCTGTTCTCCTCCTGGCACCACAGCCACGGCTGATGAGTCCCTGGCTCTGGTGGCTGAGGTCAGGGATGGATATCAGCCATGAGCTTGGAGGATCCGCAGCATCCTCCCAAGTTATGGAGAACTGGAGCAACCCAGAGCATCCCCCTGGCATGCGGCCATTGCTCTGACTGACCTGGACATTTGGACTTCATCGAAAACATTTTATATTTCCTTTGCAGAGATCCCTCGGGGCATGAATGGAATTGGTGTTTTCATCTCTCCCCAGCTCCCCCTTGGCTGCCCAAGGGATGGTCCAGCAGCCCAGGGCAGCCTGGGCCTGGCTCCCTGCTGGAAGGGCAGTGGGGAGGAGCAGTACAGGTCCAAGGCCAGTGCCCTGCCAGGTCAGTGGCCCTGGAGGGTCACGGGCTGTGACTGCAGCCAGCGGGACCAAGAGGTGGGGCAGGGGGTGGGGACACAACAGTTGGTGCTGTCCTATCCCTTTCCCGGCACTCTCAGGCCAGGTGGGGCAAGGGGTATGGGGGTCCCCACTCAGACCTGGGGTAGGTGATTGGCAAACCCAGGGCATTTCCTCTCGGAGTGTGGGGAATGAGAACCAAACGGGGAATGAATTCCCTGGGGCAGAGCCCTTTGGGGCTGCCGAGGGATGTGGGTGCTGATGGAGGGGCAGCTAGGTGTCCTGGCAGTGGGTCCAGCCCCTGCCAGGGTGTTGGAGGAAGTGGTTTCCCCTCGGTGCTCTCGGGGACCATGTGGGAGGGTGTTTGCTGCACCCTTGGCCATCTGCTCGTGTCACTGCGGAGGGGAGCTCCCACCTCACAAGCTGCTGACCGGTCACTGTGATGGGAAGCAGGATGGAGGGAGCTGCCACAGCTCCTCCATCCTCTCCCCACTCCCGCACTGCTGTCAGGAGCCTGAATCTCCCCTAAAATATCCCAAAGTCCCTTCTTGACACTTACAGTATTGGGCTGTATGTTCCTGGTGGCAGTGGTGGAGGTGATGCTGAGCACAGGGCTGGCACAGGCAGGGGTCAGTGCCCACTTTTGGGCATGCAGGGTCCAATGGCAACTCAGAGCAAAGCCAGAGCAACCCCAGACTCTTCCACCTGCCTGTCTGGCCTCTGGGACGTCTGGTTTTGGCCTTTTTTTAAACCAACCAATGCTAAATTGCCTTAATTCACCAAGAGCACCAACCAAAGCTTCTGGAACCTCCTCTGTACCGGGCCACACCTGCCTTGTTGCCAGGCCCAGCCTCAGCCCCTGGTGTGGGCAGTGCATTTCGGCACGGGCAGGGCTCCAGCCCTGGCTGCTGCCTGTACCCTCGTGCCCCGGACCGGTGGGAGCCGTGGGACTGAGCCAGCCAGGAGCAGGGCCCGCGCCCTTCCACAAGTGCCTAATTCCAGCACAGAGCAGGAGCTCTGCAACGCACAAACACCTCAGCCCCAGCTCCCATCAGGGCGTCCCGCAGCCCCACAGCAGCTCCTTCCCCTCTGCAACCGGCTGAGGAGAACAGGGGCTGGGGGGGATCTGATTGAACCCCCCCCAAGCTGCTCCCCCCAGGCCACCGCTGTGCCCGCGGCATGGGGGATGCCGGAACCACCCGGCTCATCCGTGTTTGGGTTACGGGACATTTTAGTTCTTTATACAACAATAAAGTCGGCTTTTACTTTAGAGCCTGGTGTGTGTGTCTGTGGGTCACCCGCCCCTGGGACGTTGTGGCTGCAAAGGAAGGACGGAGGTGCCCCCGACAGCGATGTCTTTGTGGGCAAACACTTACAGAAACAGGACACCCGTCGCGCCGGTAACCCTGCCCCAGCCTTCAATAATGAACGCCCGCGGCTCGGCTCAGGTCGCTGGCACGGTGCCGGTCCCCGCGACACCCAGGACCCCAGGGAGCGGTTTCCCAGGGCTCTGCTCCACTCCCTGCCCTCCCGTCCCCACCGGAGCAGCCCCCGCATTGCGGGGAACACGGGCAGGATCACGGCGGCCGGGAGGGACGAGCCCTTCCAACACCACGGTCCCCCCGGCCCCACAAGAGGCCTCTCCGGTCACAGCCCCGTCCCGGTTTGCCGGCGCCTCTCCCTGCGTGATCCGCGCTGGAGTCTTGTGCCATGGAAGGTGAAACCCGGGCCCTAACGCAGAGTGACAGTTCCCGCTCGTGGGACATTAACCTTGTTTGTCACTCGGCTGTCTCGAGACGCAGACCCCGGGCTCTGGAGCAGATGGCTGCCGTCCCCCGCTCTGGTCACTCCCTGGGGATCCTCCTCCCGCGGCTGCCGGAGCAGCTGGGGAGGGCTGGGGGACACGCAGGACACGTGGCCCCAGCTGCCACCCTGTCCATGGGGCCGTGGCTCCCTGGAGTCCTGCCGGTGTCCCCTCTCACGGGGTTGGATATGCTGAGTCCCCGGGGTCAGCCCTGCTCTGGATCCTGTCTGTGGAATTACTTGGATGGAAACCATCAGGCTCATTACAGCCCACACTGATGAGCATGAGGGAAAGGAAATGGATTCCAGGGGTTTGTCTGGATGTGGAACAGTCCCTGGCCTGTGTGGGTGTACAGGGGGATAAAATAAATAAGAAGTCTAACAAAAATTTGCAGTAAGATTTGGGAAGGTAACTTGGTCAGGGATGGATGGAATTGTGCTGGACTTCGGCTGTCAGTACTGTCAGGTATTTAATCAGGGAATGGGGAAGAACAGAAAAATGGATTTATGGGGATATTTCCTGGCAGTGTTGTGGCCAGCCTGGAGTCTCAGGAGCAGGGGGACACAGCCTGCCAGATGGCTTAAATCTCAAGGAGGGATTTTTCTCATCCTGCTCTTTCCAGTTGTGAGGTGCTGTGGGCCAGATCCTGCTGAGAGTGGGAGCTGGGGCTCAGCATGGTGGGTATGAAGGGCTCGGTGGTAAAGGCAACACTTCTTCAGCACGGAATTAAAATCATCCCTTTTAATACCCCTCTCTGGGTAATTCGTTTCCTGATGTAGATTTATCCATAGGGATCAGCAGCAGGAGAATTAACAGCGTGACCTCCTTCTGTGTGTTCCAGCACACCGGTAAATCTCTGTTATTAACTTCCAAGGAGCTCTGCCTGCCCCGTCATTAACCAGCCTGTTCTCCTCTCCAGGATGGAGAAAAACGTATCACTGGGGCAAGATCTACGACCTGAATCCTCTTGGCAGGGATGACTCTTTGCCTGCTTGGCCCTGAAATACCTTTGAGAGTGCAGGGATGGAGGAGAGCTCCTGGGAAACCCCCAGGATATCCAGTGCCAGGCGACACTCTGCCTGTGAGTCCATGGTCCCAGCAGCAGGGCTACTGGCAGGAGGGGGTTGGGAGGATTTGGGGAGAAAGTTTTGGGAGAAAGTTTTGGGAGAAGCCCTGTTTTCCTCAGCCCACGAGTGAAGCGTGTTCTGCAGTGGTGGCCCCAGACTGCATCCTGAACTTTGAACTGATTAGATTTCCAAGAGGGAAGGAAGGATGTCTAATTGTTTAATTTCCACAATTAGAAAAATATTTATCAATAATTAGGAGTGATGGCGGCAATTACACTGGGATTAAAGCCAGGCTACACTTCATCACCCGCCTTTCACTCAAGGACCTTATTTATTTCTTTTCACCCCTCAAAAATTCCATGTACAGCTGCATTGCTGCCAATAATGAATCATCCTTGTTCACTGCCTGCACAGGACTCATTAATCTGATGATGCCAGTGGTTCTAGGAAGGCTGCTGGGCGCATCGTGTGGTCACTTGGGCAGGAGAATTTAATTTCAGTGGGTAGGAAAGTGAAGCAGATCTGAAAATCACTTCCTGTGCCTGTGGTAGAGAGCTCAGCAGTTCAGCTGCACTCCCCTGCAGACTCCTGATGATTTTCTCTCTCATCACTCGTCCAAGGCAGGCATGGCTGAGCCCAAGGATCAGCTGTCCAACAGCTGTTCTTTTCAGATGAAGTTGTACTGATTAATAAAACTGCATGACCCTCAAAGTTTTCCCTCTCTGAGGGAAATGTCATCGTTTCAGGTATTTTTCTTGTCTCAGGAGATCCAGGCCATCAGCCTCCAGGGTCTGGGGCTCACGTTCATCCTCCTGTGGATGCACCTGGGGCCTGTGGCTGTGACACCTTCAGTGTCACCTGGGCACTCTTGGAACACCCTTGATTCTTGGTCAAGCTTTGTTTTCAAGCAACTTTCCACCAAAACGGCTCCTGGATGTGTCCTTGGAGGAATTCCTGGGGGCTGGATTAGCCAGGGCTACACCACACCCATGCCAGGTGTGGTGAGTACCCGGGATGTGCCAATCCCAGGGCACCTGCTCTGCCTGCTTTCCACAGCCCCTCTTCTTATCATTTGTGAGCAGGGGCTGTGAGTTGTGTCCTGGGCAGGCCTGTGGCTCCTTCAACTCCTCTTGGCTTAAATTCAGAGGAAAATCTCAATTGTGGGTTAATGAAGCTGCTGCAGGGAGTTACAACTTTCCCATTGGAGCAAAGTGTCACTGTCACCCCATGGATGAGTCCTGTCACCACTTTGCAGCTCTGCAGTGAATATTTGAACACGTGTTCCTTAAGTGTTTCTCAAGTGGGTTGTTCCAGGCAGCTCCGATGGGAAAACAATGGGCTGCAGCTTCCAGCTGGAAGATTATTCCTGTTATTTTTGCCATTTGTGGATGTTCCAAAGCTCTCGTGTGCTGTCAGTACGTGCTGAGATCCAGGAGGTCTGTGTGGAGGATAGGAAGTTTGAAGTCCTACATTTATTATTTGTGAGGACTCCTCAGTGTTCTCAAGGTGTTGTAGTGGTCCTTGGCACAGAGTGAGGTCAGAGCTGTGGGACCAGGCAGGTTAAAGTGGGGTTCAAAGGGCTGAGCCTCGCAGGGGTGATGGAATTTCCCCACCTCACCAAGAGCATCAGGCACAGCCCAGGTTTCCATTATTCCTCCTGTTAAAGCCAGAGCCAAGCAGAAAAGAAGAATTTGAGGAGGGTTTAAAGCAGTGAGGAAGGTTCTTGCAGTTCCTCATGGGCTGTTGCTGCTGTGGGAGGTAGAGAGGGATGGGAAGAGTTGAGGTGAGAGCTGATCACAGGGATTTGTATATCCTGAGGTGTGACAGGGAAGAGAGAGGTGTGAGGATGGTGTCAGCACTGAAAGGCTCGGCTGCTGCCCCAGGCACCCAGCTCGGGCAGGATGCTGAAGACTTTCACACAGGAAAGGTCAGAGAGAAGTCACTTCCTGTCAGGTTTTTACGAGTCTCCACAGAATTACTGACACAAACTCCTTTGCGATGTGATACTTAAATATTTGAGCTATTTTTCTGCTTTTAGGATCTGAGAATTCCAGCATGGTTTGGGTTAGAAGGGACATTAAAACTCATCAGCTGCACCCTCTGCCAGGGCAGGGACAACTTCCACTATCCCAGGTTGCCCCAAGCTCTGGCCAACCTGGCCTTGGACATTACCAGGGATTCAGGGGCAGCCACAGCTTCTCTGGGAAACTTGTGCCAGGGCCTCACCACCCTCACAGGGAGGAATTTCCTCCGTGATCCAACTTAAATTTTCCCAGTTTGAGGCCCAGTGAAGAAATGGAGCTGCTGTCAGAGCTTTTAGGAGGAATACAGTTCATTTGTGACTCTCCACAGCACTTAGTACAAACTTGCAGCTTTTTTTCCCTCATAATTGATGCATGTGGCATTTCCTCCTGCTGAAATAGGCCAAGAGAACCAGGCAGCACTGCCGAGCCTGGCTGCTTCATCTGTCTCAGCCTGAGCCGGGCGCAGTGTCCAGTTGGCAGCAAGGATAATCAGCCCAAGGGCAGTGGAAATGCTCATTACAGCACACTTTATTCCTCAGTATTTAATAAGTAATGACTCTGAAAAGCTCGGAGCGGGGTCTGTGCCCGTGCCATCTCCTGCTGTGTTCCTGTCACTATGGATAAGTTAAACTGGGTTGAATCAGGTTAATTTTTGGATGAATACCCACCAAGGAATTTTGAGATGTTGTAAGAAGTTGGGTTTGTTGAGTGGGAGATGCTTCTTTTGCTTGACTTAGTTTTTCTTTGTGAAAAAAAGAGGAAAGCTGGGCACTGCTTTCCACTGCTCAGTGTGTGCATAGAAATAGAGTCCTCTGATGTTCTCTGATGTCTCAACGAAGTGAGTCTGGAAGGTAAAAACTCCCACAGGGAACAGCTTAGAAAGAAGCTCTGAAAGCCCATATTCCAGGAGCTGTGCCACGGGAGGCTCAGCCGGGGCTGGGGAACAGTTGGAGTTACACACAAAGTTCTTGATAGTGGTCAAACAATCTTTACTCATTCTGTGAGCAGGCAGGGTGATGGATCACTGCAGATCCAGCAGCTAACCTTCCAAAGCGGGTTGGGGTGATGTTTCTCTGGGAAGAAAACGTTCCCATTAGCTCAGTGCTTTGGCAATTTGTATCATCCGGTGAACTCGTCAGGAATTCACAGCTGGTGTAAGCAGATCGTCTGTTCCTACAGCACCTGGGGCCAGCCGGGCCCTGCGCGAGGGTTTGGTGCAGCTGAAGGGGAAGATGCAGCAGGAGGAGGTGGAAGAGGCTCTGCAGACTCTCTGCTTCCCTCTGGAATGTTCCCTCTTTATTCTGGGGACAAGGAGAGAACCATAACCTGGGTCCTTAATCCTCCTGAATGCTGGGCTGTGTAATCTGTTACTCACCCGCTCTTTTGTCTTGGAAACCTGATTTTCCTTTCTCCTCATGTCCAGGCTGGAACATTTCAGAAACAGTGAAAGGAATGTGGGAAAAAAAAAAAAAAAAAGAGAGAGAAGAAAGGGGGGAACGTAATGCTTTTAAATCTCAAAGATCAAATGCTTCTGTTAATATCTGCTAGAAATTCCTCACAGAGATTTTGGCATATGCCAGTCTGGCACATAACTCCACCACAGCCACCTGCCATTCTGCCTGGAATTGTTTGTAGCTCCTTTGTGTTCTCTGAGCAGCACAAAGCTGTGGCGTGTCTGGTGTCACCACCAAGAAACAGACTCTGCACTAAGCCATGTGACAAACTTCCTTTTTTTCCCATTTAATTACTTTTCCTTGCACGAACACCGTGTTTTAAGCAGTGCTTTTTCCAGTCTAAGGGGTCCTTGAACACAGGAAAACCTAGGGGTGAGGGTGAATGAGGATGTTTTATTCCAAAAGGAACAGAGGATTCCAGGATTGGCAGCTAAAATGAAAAGAACACCACAACACCAAGAATTCTTTCACAGCTGCTCTTTGGTTTCCCAGTCTCTGCCAGTTTAATAGCAGGATTTTGCTCCGTACATTCTGGCTCCAGGACTGGCACAGGTCTGACACGTCACCTCATTGTTGGGACTGTAAGTTCCAGGACCACAAACCACTGTGAAGAGAACAGAGTTGGAGTTCCAGCCAGTTTCCCCCCATCTCAGGGGGGGCCATCAGACATCCCCATGAGCTTTCCCAGTGCCCTGTGGGAGCGCCTGTCTTTCCAGAGCTCCCTGAGCCTCTGGTTAAATCCCCTCCAACTCCACAACCTGCAGCAGGTGCTGCAAAAGAGCTTGAAAAATCAGCAGAGAATTTTCTAGCAGGGCTTCCATGAAGGGAATTGTTTCTTATGGGCTCTGGATCCTAAAGATTGTCACTCACCAGTGACCTGGAAGGAAAAAACCCCACTGCACTGCTTCTACTTTGCTTGGAAATGCAGCTACACCTGTGAGTGCACTGACACGCTCCACTGCCTCATTTCCTATCATTACTTTAAATCCACAATGGGAATATCTTCCCAAAGGATGAACAGAAATATCCCTGCTTTTGACCCCAATATTTCCCTAATCCTCCCCAGAGCTCTGTGCCCAGCACTAATCAGCTATATTTAAATCAATGAGCTATATTTAAATGGATGTATTTTATATTTACCACAGCAGCTGGCGCAGTTCTGGTGGGTGTGGTGGTTTTTCCCAAAACCTGGCCGACAGCTGTCGATGGGAGTCATGGAGAAACTGTTTTCCACGTACTGTATTGTAGGAACAGTGTGAAGCTCGTTCTTCAAAATGTGCCTCAGCTGATGGAAAAACTTTCCAATTCGCTCTGCTGCCTAAAATTCAGAAGTATTGGGAGAATAAAAACATAGTCGGTTGATTTTTGTTGGTGTAAAAATATCAGGAAATATTTTCTAGTCCTGATTTCCACACACTGACTTGTCACTTTAATTGGGAGTCTTCCTTGGCTTCAAGGGGCCTGGAAACAGACCTAGGATGTGAACAGATCCCAGGATTTAATATTTAGAAGTCAGAGAGAACAGATTTTAGAAACTGGCTACAGTAGACTTACTTTAAATTGCATTCCATTGACCAAATCATAAATTAAAAATTTCATTTAGAGGACTGGAAGCTCAAGATAAAAAATAATGTTTATCTTTCTTTATTATTAGAAGCAAATACAAAGCAAGTAATGAGCCTGATTTTTTAACTCTTCTTTTTTAAGCTATTTGTATCAATTTGACTTCTAAACCCATTTTTCTTCCTGAATGGAATTATTTTAAATCCATGAATCATCATTTACAGTATTAATCCCACAAAATCTGGGTAAAGATGGATTACTACCAGTCATATCTGCATGAGCTAAGGCAGAGGTGGGTGTTAAAGAGGCAGAGACTGACACAGAACCTGTCGGACTCTACTGTTTGTCACATCTTCACAGTCGTAAGGAATCCTGTGGCAAACTTCTTCCCATCCTGGTCCAAATGGATTGACTGTGGATAGAGGAAAAAAGATCCATGAAAAGGGGGAAAAAAGATAGATTAGGTCCTTGTAGTTTGTACCCAGTTCCTTTCTTCGTTTAGTAAGAGTGATAGGTCAAGCAATATAAAACTGGAGGAAGAGGGGGGAAATACGCTGAGCTGAGAGAAAGGAACTAATGTCTCACATAGCACCCTCAGGGTCCTAAAAGGTCTGAAGTTTTATGCAAAACAAAAAAATCTTTGGGTCATGAAAGTTTCCTGACTTTACTTAGGGGAAAATATCCACAAAACTGTTCCATAACCTGTTGGATGATCCCTCTTTGTGTGTGGTGAGAACAGATACAGGAGCAAATGTGGTCAGAGAATTAAAGAAAAACTTCCTTCCCTCAGTGATAAACCATCTCTAACTCAAGGCAGCATCAGGGCTAATTTAACTTTTTTTGTGAGGTTAAATCACCTCAGTATTGCCATGAAGGAGCTGTGAGGCTCTTGCTTTAGCTCTGTGTGGTTTCCTAGAATCAAGCAAAAATTTCAAGGCTGGGTTGGATGGGACTTTCACTCGGTCTACTGGAATGTGTCCTTGCCTATGGCAGGGGGGGAACTGAACGAGCTTTAAGGTCCCTTCCTACCCAAACCATTCTATGATTCTAAAACCAGAGTGGTCTCAGACTTACCAAAAATCAAATACTGAAAACTTAAATATGACAGTGGCACCAGGGCATATTATGGCTGTCTCCTTCTGACATTCCTTTTTAACCTTGGTAATAACTGCTCTCGCTAGGACTGTAAAAAGTTGAACGCTAAATTTAACATAAAAACTGCGTTTTAGCTCCATCTGTGGGCAACAAAAAAGAATACAGGGGGTCCAAAAAAAAGGAAAAACCAAAAGGAAAAAAAGAAACCCCAAACAACTTTTGGAGGTGATCTTGACTCTGCTGTTTTTCAGACGTTGTTTATAGCTCTCACAAGTTGTTTATAACAATAAACGATCCCTCCCAGACAAGCAATGAAATCAGTTACCTAGAAAATTAACAAACAGCTCATACTGGAGGCCATCCTTTGGTGTCCTGATGGAGTAGCACTTGTAGGAGGACGCTGTGATGTGACAGGTCAGGTGGGAGATGGTGCTGTTGAGGATTTTGTTTAATTTCTCGAAGAACAAGCCGTTGGTTTTCAGCCTGCAACTCATTGTGGTAAAACGAACAGACACCTGATAGGCATGGTCAGCTTCCCTGTAGGCTGGGAGGAAATAGCCTGGGTGTGAATCTGGGATATAATCACAGATTGGATCTTAGACAGGTTATCAGTACTTTGTATCTGAAATATGGGCTTTTGTTCAAAAATAAATAAATAAATAAAGCACAGTCATTAGTTATGTCACAACACATTTGTTCTTGACAGAGCTGACTCAATAGTAAGAGACATTCTGGTTTGTAGCATACAGGAGTTTATGTACTTACTGGAGACTCTGTTCACAAATAATAAAAACAAAAAAGATGTTAAATAGTAAAATGGCACAGAACCAGCATGTCTGCAAATCTGTGTGTCTGAAACGGATTGGTGCCAATTCTATGCAATTATGGTGTAGGAGTAATTTTATTATTATTTTTAATGTTAGTGATTCTCAAGCATCTTTGGGTTGTTATGCTGTGGGTGGGGAGTGATGTTGGTGAAAAGTGGTTACAAGAGGTGGAAGGGGCTGGAGTGCAGATCTCAGCTAACTCTGGAATTCTTGAAGTTAATGCTGTATCAAAGGGTAGAGAATATTTTATTGCCATATATTTTTGGGAACAGTAATATTAAACTTTTTCCAAAACCATGAGAGGGTGCATGTGTGTGCATTAAAAAAAAATCTATTCTGGGATAACATTTTAACTAATTATTTTTGTGTTTTTTTAATCAATCCTTGCAATGAACAGAGTTCACATACCTACCAATCTGCAAAGGCCATGTGCTTACTCCTAACTTAGCAATCTTACCATAAACCATGAATTTATAGGCCTCAACAATTTCCGTTTCTTCCTGTGTCGTAGTTTCAATGACTTTGTGGGAGAGAGAACAAATGTAGGCACCAGACATGGACACCCTGAAACCCATCACCATCAGCTTCCCTGTCTCTGTCAGATTCACGTATCCTTGCCCTAAAACAGAAATATTGGATTATCAGAAATGTTCACTTTCTGATGCATTTAGAACATTTGAAGAGGAAATCTTGCTCCTGTGCACAATGACACTGATTCGTGATCTACAATTTATGACTTTTAGGATTTACTACAAATTTCCTTTTAGTTCAAGTTTTTGGAACTCTTAAAGGGAGAAGAGAAATGGAGTTTAATGTCAGAACTTGTGGAAATATCTGGCAAAAGGCTGAGGAACCACTGGGGGGTGTGAATAGAAACAAGGAAAATACGTGATATTTTTAGTCTGAACTAACCTTGTAAATCTCTTCCATCTGGACCAATCCACAAATAGCTGGGATCTATTATTCTTTCCTGAGAAAGAGCCAAATCCATACAGACCAGGAATGGGCTGTTTGTGAACACCTTAACGTACACATTCACTGCAATACAGAATCAGGTAAATTATGTAAAATGCTGATATTAAATGAAATCACAAAAAAAATGTGTTTAAAGTGTATTTTTCAGTTTTGGACTTGCAAAGTGTAATATTAAAGATTAATCTCCATTTGTTCTTAATTAATATCCTGGAACTGTCCACAGTGTGGCTGGTGCTGACTGTTAGAGGGAGACACTCATGTGCCACACAAAAACTGTGGTGCAGGCATAAAAAAAGTACCCAATTTTTCACTGAAACCCTCATTTAGATGTTAAATTTTCACCAGTGCTTCCAGCAGCAGTATGGGACAAATATATTTCCATCCCCACCCCCCTTTCTCTTGCTCCTGTGCATACAGAGTTCCATGTGCACTGGTGCTACATAAAGATTCCTGGTCTTAAAACCCCAAATTCCAGTAAAAACTAGATATAGATAGAAAAAAGGATAAATTTACCTTCATGCCTGGTGTCACCATAAACTTCATTCTTTCCAATTAAATCAATAGATTGCTCTTCCTTCAGTTCTGCTCTCACTGTAGGGAAAAGTAATTGGAATATTAGAGATATCTAAATGTGTGATTGTTAGTCCTTCATTTCACCCTGGGTTTTGCCTCATTTTGTTTTTGTCTTCCTTTTCCTTTTTCCCTATGCTTTTTTTCTTAGCAACAAGCAGGAGTCCATGTTTTTGACCTGTCACTTTTTAATTGTTTTAGTGCCCATGTTGCAAACCTGCCTGGATGTACCAGATTCCAGACCAGATGAAACCCTCCTCTTTACAAAAAGCCACCAAAATAGTTATAAAATCTGACTATAGAGTGAAGGCTCTGTAGTGTGACCCTGAGACAACACAGGGTAGAGATCCCTCATCCCTTTCCCTTCTGGAGAACAGCAGACTGGTGTCGGGCATGGAGGTTTCTGTGACAAGAATCTCCAGGAGTGGTGAAAATTATTGGAAATAGGATTTATTTTTCAGGCCATGGGCACAGTGGGGTGGTCCTGCCTGACTGTTGGGATCCAGGGTTGAGCCTGGGGAACAGTGGAGTGTCACTGTAACCCACAACAACCCCTCTTAAGGGGCTTTATCTTCCTGTCGCCTCTTAAGGTGCTTCATCATCCACTCTGAGGGAATGTTTTTTTAGGACATTTGTCCCCTACAGTGGAGCAGTACCCACCAATGGGGTGTCAATGGAGCCCACCTGTTCCCTCTTGAGGGGCTTCATCCCCCACTCTGAGGAAATGGGTTTTGTAGGGACATTTGTCCCCCACAGTGGAGTGGTACCCATCAGTTGGGTGTCTCTGGACCTCATTCTGTCCCCTCCAACAGGGCTTCAATCTGCCACCCTGAGGGAAGGTTCTATGCGTATTCCCCCACACACACCCAGCAGAGACCCGCTGAGGGTCTCCGATCCCTCTACCACCCTCTGAGCGCACCGGCCTGACACCAACACATCCCTGCAGCTCCTTCCCACCCCTAACCCCGCTCACCCCATCCCGCCGCCACCACCACCACGGCCGCCACGGCCAGGAGAGCGCCCGGGGGGCAGCGGGGCCGCCCGCCGCCCCCCGCCATGCTCCCGCCGCCCCTCACAACGGCCGCCGCGGGCGCGAGGGGGCGCTAACGGCCCCCGCCTCCCCCCGCCTCCAGCCCCGCGCGCGCACGGCGCTTCCCGCCCTTTTTCATCCCCTCAGGGCTGAGGGCGGGAAGGGTGAGGCGTCCCCACCGGGGTCCCTCGCTCCTTCTCCACTCCTTCGCCCACATCTAGTACTTTTTATACTGTTATTTAAAACATTCTACTTCCTCTCCAGCAGTTCACTGAGATTTTTAAGCAGTATTTTGTTGTGGGGAAGTTTTTTTTGTTGTTCTCTTGCTTTCAGGCCCCTGAGGCGCTTGGCAGTGAAGGACGGCCCCGGCCACCCCCTCCGCGCCCATTGTCACACTTCAGCCCCACATCACTCCTCCACAGTGCGCAGTGAGCTGTGTTTTTGACTCTAAAGTAGTTTTTTTTCGGCTGTGGGACAAGTAGAGGGAAGTACAGGGAGACAAGGGGGGAAGAGGCTCCATCACGGCTTTATCAGTGCTGAACCTGCCGTGGGCTATGGAAGGTGTCCCTGCCCATGGCAGAGGAAATGGGGGGGAATTGAGTGGGCTTTAAGGTTTCTTTCAACCCAAACAACTCTGTGGTTCTGTGTTTCTGTCACTTGCTATGAGAAAGACTGAAAGTAAGAGCTGGGCACATCCTGTGGCTTTTCCTCCTGAGGGACTGCGAGTGCTGGGTGTTCTCCAGCTGCAGGTTTCTGGAGAAAGTCATTACAGGACACATATTTTTCCACATAAAATCAAAAAACATCCCTTTCAGTATCTAAAAGGGTTCCAAGAGAGCTGGAAAGGGATTTTGGACAAGGGTCTGGAGTGATAGGACAAGGGAACGACTTCAACTAAAAATGGGAGTTTCAAATTGGATATTGGGAAGAAAATCCGTTCTGTGAGGTGGTGAGGCCCTGGAATGGATTAACCAGGGGAGTTGTCCCTGGAAGTGTCCAAGACTGGGTTGGACGGGGCTTGGATAGTGGGAGGTGTCTCTGCCATGGCAGGGGTGGAACTGGATGGTTTTTAAAGTCTCTTCCCACCCAAACTCCTCTGGGATTCCATGATTCTGCCACTTGCTGTAACTGAAAGTAAGCACCAAGCTTTGGCTAGAAAATGAAGCCAAACGCCACAGTATCACTGCAAGTAACTTTGAAGTCAGTTACATGTTTTGGAAAACTTGCTATGTCTTTGAAACTTTTAAACATGTAACTATTTTGTTTCTAGACCAGGTGATACAAAACCACTCAGGAAGCTGCTGACAGGGAAAGGAGGGTCCTTGCATTTGACCACAGAGCAAACTACGAGACACTCAAGACCAGAACTGTGGCCAAGCCTCTGGAAATTAGCAAAATAGTATTTATCCTACCTACCTAGATAATATTTATCACTCCAGACCATGCTAGTGTCCAAAAATGTTGTCACAGTATTTGAATAACAAATATGGAACCAACCAACATAGGCATAAGAGTTATTTTTATAGAGAGCTGTGAAAGTTTTAACTCAACACTTCTATGTAAAAAGAGCATTTAAGTTACAAGTTTCCTTTATTAAAGAAAAGAAAAATTTCATAAAAACACAAAAATAAAAGTGTGGAAAAGGGGGTATCACATTATTGATGGAAAATAATTTTACTCAAGTTTTCTTCTTCCTTAGACCAACACATTAACTCAAGTGGTCGGTTAATGTGTAAGAACTGTGTCAGGGTTTTCATTTTTAATGTCCTTGAGCTGCTGAGCAGGTCAGAACCAGGACCACCTCAGAGGATACCACGTTCCCATGGGCTGAACATTTTCAGTTTTACTCAAAGTGAACATTTCACGCTGACACTGTGCAGGCAAAATGATTCAGTTTGTAACGTGTCTGCTATAAACGAGTCATATTTCAGCCTGAGCAGCCTCAGTTCCTAAGGATGTTTATAGCTCCTTTCAGATCCTGCACAGCCCATCAGTCCCCAGGTTGCTAATTATTATGAAATAGTATCTCTACTATAAAGCTTTGGCTGCAGTTTTGGTTCTTTATAAACTCTTAGTGTCTTTAGCCAAATGACTCATTTATTTTCAATGCTATAATATTTCTAAGTCGCAGACTGGTAAATTGTCATTATAGATTTGTAAGTTTAGGGTGAGGGGGAGAGGGGGGCAGGGAAGAGGGAGAACGGGATATTTTTTAGAACAGGAAGTTTTGCAGGGAGGATTTAACAGGACAAGATATGAATTCAGGTATTTATATTTGTGTTTAAGACCTGGATCACTGGGGCTTGTTTGGGTTTTTTTCTTGGGTTTTTTGGGTTTTTTTAGTTAATAGAATATCAGTAGGAAATGATAGAAGATGACAAAAATCTGCAGTTGTAAACTTGACCATGGAGTGAGTAGATACTAAAAAGGTGAATATTTCATCCTAGGAAATATGTAGAGAGATTTCCAGGAGTGCAGAGGCAGGTGAAGGACCTGTTGCAGGGCTCTGGAGTGGCTGCAGACCACAAGTTCTGTCTCTGATCTTTCAGGTGAGTGATCCAAAGGTGGGATCACACAAAGGAGGAGCACAATTAGCACAGGGATATTTTTATAGGCTGGGAAATCCAGACTTGCTTGATTTGTGCCCTTAAAATAAAATCAGAGTGAAGATACGATTGTTTCTCTGAAGGTAAATGTGAGTGAAATAGAGATTTAAATCAGAGAACAAATCTGGCAGTAAGAAAAAATGGCCATGTATAATCCTGGGAAGGAAACCAGAGGTTTCTGATTGCTGCACAGCAATTCCAGGGCTTCCTTAAAATTTGTAGAACCAGGAAACCTGCCTAATTATTAAATGATTCTGGAAGGGAGTTGCAGAGATTGTCTAGAATAGCCAAGAATTGCTTGATTATCCCACTTTTCCTTTTTCTTTTTTTTTTTTTTTTTTAACGTTTTATTTCTAGAATCTTTTTCCAAGCAATGGAAAAGCATCAGCATAAGAAGCAGCCGTTGGCACCACACAGGAAGTGAGTAGGAGAATCATGTTTCCATGTTGTTATCCTGCTCCTGATCTATGGTAATTCGTGCTTGCTGCCTTTGGGTTTAGATCCAAGTGATGAGCTCAGATCCCAATTTCACTTCTCACTTCATTAACTCGTTTTAGGCCTGAACTGACCTCTAAATGTCACCTGCTGCTACCCCCTGCCTCGGCAGGGATATTCTGCACCTGGTCGGGTCTCTCAAAGCCCTGTTCAGGCCTGGTGTGGAATGAGCTTCTTTTCGGAGTCTGTACTAGAGGACTTTGAAATTCCTATTTGTTTTATTTTATTGAAGAACTTTGTGCTTTGATTTTCTGCTAAATAGCAATACCGTTTTCTTAAGAAAACCATCTCAACCTAATTTTTCTTTACTATTATCTCAGCCATTTAACTTTAACACACAGTCCGAGGTGTGCCCATTCTGGGAGTAAAAGTGGCCGAGGGCTCCCCCGGTCCCTCAAAACAGGCGCTGTGCCCTCATTCCCCCTGCCCCGCCGCTGCCCCTCCCGAGGGGCGGGAGTCCTCTGCGAGCCGCACCGGCAGCGGCTCCAAGGCAGGCGAGCCCGGACCCGGGACCGGGACGGGGTCGGCTCCTTTCCCCGCCACCCGGCGCCGCTCTCCGCCCGCCGAGCGCCGAGCCGGATGTCACGGTGACGGGCGGGAGGCGAGGCCGGTGCGCTCCGCTGGCAGTCCAGAGCCCGAGCGGGCAGGTGGAGTTGGGACCCGCCAACGGAGCATGGAAGGTGAGAAACGACCCCACTCTTCCCCCGGACCCTCTGCCCCGCCGGGGCCCGCAGCGGCTCCATCGCCGGGGGGCTTTCAGATGCTTCTTCAGCGCTTGCTGCAAACAGATCGCAGGTTCTGGGGAAAAAATCGAATCTCATGTAGCAATTAAACGGGAAACGAACGGGGCTTTTTGCCCCCTCTCTGTTTAATTTCAGAGATATCACAAAGTGCGTGATAAAGCTGGGGTTTAGAGAGTGCTTTATCTGCTGTTCGTATTCTGGGGTTTAACGAGTTCAAGGATGTCTTCTTTTTTTTTCACCTGTAAAACTTGCCCATAATATTCAGAGCCAGCAAAAAAACCAATCTGGGAGTTAATATTGGGTTCTGGAATAATTACCTGTCTTAGAAAAGCAATATTTCTGGTGTTTTTAACAATTTGGGCAAAGAAGCTTTGCAAAGCATCACTTGGTTTCTTATTTCAAACTCAGACTTGGGTTCTTACTTCAACTCAGTACTTTAAGGCTCCAGTTTAGATTCTGCTCTGTCTCAATGAGTTGAGGCGTTTGGTTATTTTAAGTTAGCTGCAGATGCCTATTTAAAAATGCATTTTCCTTTGCTGAAGGCTTTTTAACTGTTTACACGTAAATAATCACTCATTGAATCTGACTGAATCGAGAATGTTCTTGTTTGACAGAAGTAACTAATTCAAAAGAACGGGTTTGAGGGCACTTCGGCACGTAAAAATGCAGCTTCATTTCCTTGGCTGAGTTGGGATCACGGTCTTTTTGGGAGAGGAAAGTTTGTGAGGTGTGTTGGAATGTCTGCAATTAGAAAATAACAGGGTTCACTATAACTGAGGTTATCTAAGAAATCCTTTCTTTGGTGTTCTTATTTCTTGTGCGCTCAAAGTGAACATGGAAATGATCCTTCAGGTTTTGGGTCTGTACTTGAGGATGATGAGGATCCATTAATGTGACTGCAGTTGTTGCATTGGGGATGAAGTTAGTGCAACAGTGTTGTAATGTGTTATCCCTGGATATTGTAATTTCCAGAAGTGTTTCTGTGGGTCTTGGAAAAATCTCTGTGCCTTGAGGGGTAACATGGCTGACCTGGGTTTTCCACGCCTAGTGTGAGGAGGTTTGGTAGTCACAGAGGATCAGACAGGCCCTGGCAAGAGTGGGTGTTTGAACGAAAATCTCTCATTAATTTAATTGTAACCCTTCATGACTGGTTGGTTTGTGACTACTAAAAGAACTGTCCAGCTGGAGTTGTCAGCTCCAGGTTCTGGGCTGGGATCAACAGGTTGGATCAGGAGCTGGACTTCGATGATCCTAGTGGGTCTCTTCTGACTCAGGATATTCTATACTGAACCACTGAATTATTCTGCCTGGGTTAGAAAGTTGTATGCACCAATATGAGAAAAATCTCCTTAGTTATACACTGCTGAGCAGGATTTCTTCCCAAAATAACTTGTGCACTTAAAACGCCATGACATTTCACACATTGCACAGTGCTTAAGAGCAGCAAAGTATCAGAGACCCCATAAGGAGTTTACTTGGCCAGGTGCCTTTTCAGAAAGCCATGGAGGCTGTGGATGCTGGAGAAGTATATTCAGTGGAACATCAGCTAGAATTTCTCTCTTTAATGGCCCAGTGTAGGCTGAAGGTAAAAAACTTGTTGGAGTGGAAGAGATTGAGTGTTGTACGTTGTGAAGGCACTGACTTCAGACAAGGAAACTGGTTGTTTCTACTCCATATACTCTGATGGAAGGACTAAGAGCAGATGGGATTTTCAAAGGTGTCCCCTTCCTTGTGCTGTTGGACTGAAAACTGCAGCTGGCAGGAAAAAGGCACATTCTGGTTTCATTTTGGGGAGAAACAGGGGAAATTATAATAATTCAAGATGTACCTCCCATTCTGTATTAAGGACAGAAAGGAATCAAGGTCATCCGTGATTCGAAAAATATCCGTTTTAGCAGGGTTAAATTTCTGCTTAGCTGTTCTGATCAAATACCAGGATAAAGTATGAATAGTGTTGCATACTAAAATACCACAGCACTTTTTTAGCAAGATATTTGAATATTTTGGCTCCCTTTGCCTATTGGCCTAGAACACAGGATGGTCAAGGATTGGTTTCGAAAGCACATGAATTTTACTTCTGCTTTGTAAATGCACATCGTGCCTCGGCTGCAGCACACAGAGACGGGCGTTCTCTTCCCATGCACCTCAGCCAGTGGAGCTCTTTGAAGCTTGGGAAGACAAACGTGTTCTGTAAGTGATTTCCTGCCTTGTGTTTTTCTGAACATTTGGTAGAAAAATGGCCTTGTTGGTATAGAATCAGGGGTGGAATCTACCCACGTGTTCTCCCATCAGCATGAAGGATCTGGCTTAGGATAGTCAAGAAAGAGACCTGAGGTTAAATATTAAGAGACCACTAAGGTTATAAGAAGCTGCTGGAGACTGATGCTGTAAAGAAACCAGGTGCTGGTGAGGGGAGGTTGGAGGCTTGAAAGTGAGACAAAGACCAGGACGTTTCTCAAGCAAGAAGGGAAACATTCTATGGTGTGTCGTTGTTATCTCTTCCAAAGGGTTGTCCTGCCCAGCAGCCATCACGAGCACGAAACTGTTGTGTTCAACAAAATATGGATAAATTCATAGACTCCATCTCAGCAGGGAGGGTCTGAGGAGGCTGAGCAGGTCCTGCGCGGCTCTCACGGGGTTCAGGCAGTGCCGTTCTCCAGCAAGTTGTCCTGCAGCTGCCAGGGAAACCTGAGGAATCCAATGGTTGCTAAAAAAATATAGTTATCCAGGAATATATGTAAAATTGTTGGAATTCATGCAGGGGTTCCAGTTCTTTCCTCCGTGACCTCCTGGGAGCTCAGGGAATGCAGAATTGCTGCTGAGGTTTCAATGGCACCTTGGGCTTCAGCGTGGAGCTTTGACCCCACAATACTCTAATGGATCAACTGTGCAGGGATTCTGAATGCAATTAAAACCAAAATCAAGTGTTACGGAATAACGGAGATTTCATTTAATCATGTGAAGAATTACAAGGGTTTCTGTAATTTAAGTGTCTGTATTCATGGAATCACAGAATGTTTTGGGATGGAAGAGCATTAAAGCTCATCCAGTTCCACCCCTTGTCACGGGCAAGGACACCTTCCACTATCCCAGGTTGCTCCAAGCCCCATCCAGACTGGCCTTGATCACTTCCAGGGATGGGACAGCTACGGCTTCTCTGGGCAACTATTGCAGAGTAAAGTTAAAATCAATATTAGAGAAAATTTTGTTAATTTACTGATGTTTTCTCATCATTATTTGCTGTATAAATTGGTCCATTTGCTTCTTAGTATCTCAATTTTCCTGGCATAATAAAATGAAAATGAGAAATTAAGGGCTATAACTATACAGTTCCATGATCTTTCTTATTTATTTCAAAATATTGATTCAGTAAATATCTGAACTTTCTGTCATTTAATTCTGTGACTATCTTTATGATGCAAGGCCTTTATTTTGTTGCACAAATTATCCCCCCCCTCTATTCATGCAGTTTTTTTGGAGTACCTCTTCTGATACCATGCTGCCTCGGTGGAGAGTTACCAGAGCTTTATATTTTAACGTTGCAGAGACCACAAAAAAGTTCCATATGCAGAGGAGGTAAAGACAGATAATTATGGGGTAAATGTCACCCGTGGTTAACACCTCATGCCTACTGCCTGGGTGTTTCTGTTATGTAACTGCCAGGAAGAAATTTTCCCGGTCCAGAAATTATTATTTTTTAGGTTCAAAGCTGATAAAAGATGTTATGGCATATAAAAAATAAAGAGAGGGGGAAAGCTAAAGGAAAGAAGGAGGAAGGAAGCAGGTAACTGTGTCTGTGTTAAGAATTCAGCCTCCTAACAATGAATTCTCAAGGCAGGGAGGCCTTGAATAACAGAACAACTCAGGTCTGTGCCTCCAGTCCAACTCAACAGCTGAACTTTGTGCACTGCAGTGGGCAGTGGGAATACCTGCAGCTCGTGTTGGCTTCAGAGCTCTGCTGAGCCCCCAGCATGCTGGGAAACCAGGCTGCACAGCACAGCACGGGTAGTCCCCTGAAAAATTTTTAAAATTCCTAGCATTTGATCCCTTTTGGAATTTCTCAGTGGGAATTAGACTTGCATTCCCATGAAAAGTAGATCTTGTGAAGATAATGGGGGTTTCCCTTTGTATTTGAAAAGGAATGTAAAAATATCTTTGTGCTTTAGAGAAATTAACTTCCTAGAGAGTTACTACAGCTGCACTGTGCTCACAGAGTACTCGATGAGTAAATTGCAAGCATAAGGTACTCTGTTCTATAATTTTTGAAGTTAGAAAATCATACTTAATCCCTTTTCTGGGTACAGGCCAGTGCTCAGGATATAAAGAAGTGAAGCATGATACTAATTTGGTTTTTATTTCTTTGAAACGTTTTCTTTATCAATTTTATTTTCAGCCAAGAAAACAGGAATTTATAAGATTGTAACAACTGTGTCGCAAACTGTTCTAAATATTAGACACCTCAGGCTGCTTTTCTGTCCTTTGCAGATTCACAGCCCGGGATGGACCTCAGTAACCCTCAGGAACAGCCCATAGCTGCAGGTACTGTGCTGTTCAATTCTGCTTTTCCACCCTCTCTTGACAATTTTACATTTAAATGGAGAAAAAGACATGAATTGCAGCTGGTTTAGGGTCCCAGGACACTGAATAACAGAGGCAAAAGTACAAAGAGGGGCATTAAAGACAAAAAAATAAAGGTAAATTAAAATAAAACTGGGAAGTTCAATATAATATTTGAAAATTAGAGCGAAGTGGGGAAAAAAGGCTGTATAGAAGGAAATATTTTCAGGAGAAAGCTGGAAGTTTTGATTAGGGAAGCAAGAATAATACAATTCTCTTGGTTGACTGCATTTCTGAAAATATGAAAACAAACCTCCTGAGTTGGTTTGACAAGTGTTTCACTTTCTTGTGTAATCAAAAAGCTGAGCCTCTTTTCAGCTCCAATGTAATATTTAGCTTGAGAAGGGTTGGGTGTGTTGCCATCCAGCTGTCAGTACGTTAAAGAATTTGCAAGGAATTTCATAGCATTACTGTAAATTGTAAAAATTCCCATGATGTTTGAAAGAAAATACTGTCTTTTTTAAAATGAATTATTGATCTGGAATTTACAAATACACATCATATGGAGCTAGTTTGCATCATGGGGTTAATGAAAGAGGCTCTATTTGAAACGCTTCACCCGAATAAATTTCACTACACTTAAAAATGTGTCTTTATTTCCGAGGAGAGAGGCTGGGATCTCTGGGATGCTGGTCTGCATGATAATGTTGATATTTAAAAATACACACATGGAATAAGCAGCGAAAGAGAAGTGCAAGTGGGTTCAAAGAGGCCTTGATTACATGTGCTTGAGCAGTTTTCTGGCCTGAGGCCAGAATGATTAATATTTTGCCCAAAAGAACAAAGTGGAGCTGTGATTCCTTTGCCTTGCTCCAAGGAGCTCCATCCCTGCTCACAGCAGTTGTCAGAGCACCTATGATAGAGTTAGATATACTGGATTTTATTCCTGATGTCATTTAGAGCAACCTCCAGAATATTTAGATCTGAGCAAAAGCTGAAAATGGGTTCCAGGTGTGTGTGAGAGTTTTTGTAGGATTTTGGGAAGTAAAATCATTCCCCAAAGTACAAGTAGTGCATCTGTAGAAATAACATTGTGGGTATTGCCAGCAGTGCTGGGAGTGTGCAGCTTTCTTTGAGGGAATCACCTGGAAATATTCTTGGAGAATAAATAGTTAATTATTTTTCCTTTTTTTTTTTTTCCCCAGAAGAACATGAGGATTTGGCAGACTGTAATCTGAACAAATCCCAGGAAATGGAAAGCATGGATAATGTGGAAGATATGAAGGAGCACAATCAGTCTAATGAAGAAGCAGGAGGTAAAGTAGAGTTGGATAAATAATGGTTGTATTTTGTCGTTTTATTCATCTAATTATGCTATGAGAGCATGCCTTGAAAAGGAAAAGCAATACAATTAATTTGGAGCATTTCAACACACTCTAAAGAGGAGCAGCACTTTTCCATCAGGGAACTTCACGTGCATTTTACCAAGGTCAGTTTTACAGGATCTATGAAATATGGATGGGAAGATAAAAGAGCAAGTGCATCTGGTGAGCCTTCAGTGTGCGTGGTAACAAATTCCTAAGAGCAGTTTGCATAGGCTAATCCTGTGCTAGGACTGCAATTTTTATTTATGCTGTTGAGTACTTCCATACCTAAAAAATAACTTGATAATTTATTCTTTTTTCTTGAAAGAAAGAACAAGTTCCTTCAAATTCACAGGATCACTCAGACCTATAACATTTAAAACTGTAGCAGCAATGCTGTGCTTTAAACTGTGGGTGAAGGGGAGGTTGGTCAGTTTTCCATGTTTATTGTTGAAGAAAATACTCTTCCTATAGGTCTGAGAGAAAGTATAGGGATTAATTAAAATAGTAAACTAATATGTACTGTCTTTAAAAACCAGCAGGCCCTCTTCATTTATAGATAGAAGATAACAGCAGCAGCTCCTGAAACTTGGCAATCTTACAGCCCTCGGAGCTCAGGGTTTACATGTGTCTATGACATAGATGTTGAGTTTCTTCCGTGCTATAGAAGCTCCTAAACTGAAATCTGAGCATTAACAACAGTTCCTGCCCATGATCTGAGAGAGTTCATCCGTGCCAGGGCCTGAGCCACAACCAGCAAGCAGCGTGCCTGGTGGAGGATGTGGGGCACGTGTCCTGGGGTCAGCACACATGGTGTTACCAGTTTCACAGGGCCTTTCTGTGCCAAAGGTCCATGGCAGTGCAGGAGCGTCAAGGGAAATTACAGCTGTGGCTTTGGGTTGGAGTTTGAGTTAGTTTGTGTCACATGAATCAAGTAAATCACTAAAGAATTATGTGTTTTGACTGTGCAAGTAGCTTTGGTGGTTCCCTCTGACATTAATGTGATTATTTTGCAGTGGTTATACTTTTGCATTATTAAAGACCAAATGTTTTTATTGGTTAACAAATTGCAAGCAAACGTGAAACACTCAAGGGAGTGGTGAAATGAATCTCACTCAAGGATCTACAGTGCCAGTATCTGGAACTCTGCTGGTGTCTGGCCTTTCTGGACAATTTATGGAGAGACATCACACAGGTTTTCTGACCAAATTTGGGGGTCTGGATTAGGATGAAAAGCTCTGTGTCCCCAGAGCAGCTGCTGCTTAGCAGGATTCTGCAGTTGAGATTAGCTCATTATAAATGTCTGCAATATAGAGCCTGCCTTGGGCAGGTGAGTTCTGCTCTGCTTACCCTAAATACAGAAGTTTAATAGAATAGACAGAATATAGAAGACTTGAGCATTTCCTACATCCAAGGCAGCTGATCTCTCAGATCCCACAGGACATAAAATATTCACAGCCGTGCTCCAGCTGTTTGTCCACCCCTTGCACCAATTCCACTCTCACTAGCTCACTTCTCCCTGTGCTTTCCCAGTGTCCCAGCCCTTCACTCCTCCTGCTCACTGAGCTGTGGGTGCAGGAAGCCAGGACAGGGTTTCTTTCACAACCCCCTCAGTACTGACCATCTGAGAGGAGTTGCTGCAGCTTGTCCCCACTTTCCCATTCCAGGAGCTGTGTCCATACTGCTCGTATGCAGTGTTCAGACATGAAGTCCTTTTCCTGTTCTCTGGCTGCCCTGTGCCTGCACTACCATTTCTCACCCTCTTTTCCATACGTTTAAGTCAGGAACAACTTGGACACGTGAGAGACTCTGTCAGTACTGCTCTTACCATTCATTTTTTATATTGCTGCTGATCTCTAAAAGTCTCTCTACCATTTGTTCTGGAATGCAAAACACTGAGAATTTACATCTCAAAGACAATGCTATAAATATCAATAAAACATCATTCCCCTCCAGCAGCCTCCCTTACCATTAGAGCTCATTCATTATAAAGTGAGTATGAACCTTCAGTATCACAGTGCCCCATTCCTTGCTGCTCACTGTAGGAATAAAGCCATGACTACAAGGAGAAAGCTGATTCAAATGCACAAAAACGTACCTCCAGCATCTCTGTATAAAATGGCACAAAATAAAATATAGATTGTGTTTGCTTCAGTGCTTCACACACTGTTCTCTGCAGTCATTCTGATACCGGAAGCACAATAAATCTTAAATATTTAAGCATGCTGAGCTAGTACTCCAGGCCGTGCAATGATCAGTAGGTGCACTTAAATTTCCTTCCAACAACACCAGTTCAGTTGTTGTGGGAGACTGAAATTCACAAATAATCTCAGCTTTCATGTCATGCCCTCTATGAAATAGCAGCAGCTCTGTTAGTCCCTGAGCAGACCTCGTGGGTCAGTAACTACTGTCTGACTTCTATAAATGAAACCATATTTTGACAGTGCTGTCCTGGTGGGAGGATTATCATTTGGGGATCACTAACCCTGGTAAAAATGAATATATAATATTCTCCAGGATCACAGAATAGAAATATCATCAGTATAGGTGATGGCTTTTGGGAAAAGGCTTTTTTGTCCTGCCTACACCTGAAAAACCTATTGGTTAATAACAAAATTAAACGCTCCATTTCTTTATTTGGCACATTGATATGATCACTAATCCCCTCATGTTATATCAAATTTAAATAGAAATAATGAAAAACATTTATGTGATTCTCATAAATGTTAATCATGTTTGTGAGTGAGCAATTCCACTCCAGCACCTTCCCAATTCATCGCTGATGACAGCCTGCGACACAGAAACCTCTCCTTTTTCTCTCCTGAACCCCCGCATGATCCGTGCCCCCAGGGTTTGTTCCATCTGCTGAAGGCCATCATGGGAACATGAGGCCACTGACTCATGGAGAGAGATCAGGCCTTCGATAACCTGCTTTCCACTGCCTTAGTATGTCTGTAACATGTTTTTCTCCAGCACAATTATGTCTGGTTTTTCCATGTCTTGTCAGCCATCCGTAGTGAGTAGGAATCTTCCAGTTTCTTGGACTACATGTTTTTGTGACTCTTGCATTATTCATGGGTGACACTGTATGTTGTGGGGAATTATTCTGAGGCTTTGAACAGAAGCTGGACCTGCTTAAATCTAGATGTTGTCTGACTTGATTTGGTGGAGCCTTTTATGCTAAAAGTGGTGCTAGGATCCTTTTAAAAGCTTACATACAGTTCATGAAAGCACTAAATTAATGTATAGGGCTGAAACACCATCACTGGGGCTCATTTGGTATTAAAAAATTCCACTTTTCCAGCAAACAGTTCCATATTTGTACTTCTCTGAGCCTGTGCAAACACATCAGCTGATGGTGTTTTTATGTGTGTCCTGACACAGGTGAGATGCCATTCCATGGAAACAACTCAACTTGTCCTATTCCACCCCCCCTGTTAAACAGGCTTCCGTGATGATCAGCGCTAAGTATCGGGCAAACAATTAGGCAGCAGGCTATAGTAAAATGGTAATTAAAAGCTTGATGGGGAAGAAGGAAAAAAAAAGAAACAAAACCCCCTTTTCTTGCCTCAAGGGACTGGAAGCTGCACGCTGTGGTGCACATGGTGTATGCTCGCCTGCAACCATAAAAATACACCGTTCCCATGGTGCTTCCTGTGTCTAGTCTGAAAAGACACAAGCAGTGAGAGCAGGGGGGAAATGCTTGATTTCCCCTGTTTCTTTATGTGCCCCCGACACTGTTACCTTTGGTGGCCAAAGTTGACACATCTTTAATTTAAAAATTAAATTAAAAAAGCTGCGTTCTTTCCTCCGGGAGTCGCAGTCAAGCACGAATGTTTAATTATGTCTTAATTCTCTCAGCTGTTGAGACAGACAACTTTTGGGGTGTTATGAATGTCAGCGAGCTTTCATGGTTGTGAGCTAAAAAGAGATAAAAGCCACATTTGTGGTTTATGGATGTTAATTGCTGCAGCACTGAGGTGTGTGAGGGGGGCGGTTGAAAGGCTGGAGTGAGGCAGGAGAGGTGACAGAGCCTCGCTGGGGCGCTCAGTGAGGTTCCAGCGGTGCTGCAAGAACATGCACTTATCTGCCTGGAGAGGAAGTGCCGTTTTTTATCAGAATATTACATCTCCCAAGCCCAGATCGAGCCCCGGCGCTCATGGGACTCGGGGTTATCTTGCAACATCAGCAGAAGTTCACTGCAAGGGGATTTCTGTAGTGTTAAACCCAACAAGGAGCCTGTGCTGAACGGGTCAGGCTTCTCTGGGGGCTCTACTGGGACTGAAAGCCGCGTTTTCCTTATCAACAAACGATCCTCTTGACTTTGTTTGAACTCTTCAGACTGTGCCGTCAGCGGCAGGAATGCTGCCAGGCACGCTCGGTGACATCAACGGGGCGGTGGTGTCACCCAGCCTGTAAATGATTGACATCAGCTGGACTATCCTGAGCACTCAGCACTGACACAGACACTCGGATACTCTGATTGCTGGAGATAATCAGGAAGTGCAGCTATTTCTCATTCTAATCAACCCATTATAGTGATTAGAAAATAGAATTTACTTTTGAGATATCCTGACTCCCAGTGGAAGGTCTCAGACAGAACAAGGGCTGAAAAGAGGATGCATGCAGAGTTATTCAATAGATGATGGGCTTCATTCCATAACTTTTAAAACTATTTTTTTCACTTGTCCTACAACGTGTATCTTGTATCCATACAAAATAATTCCCTGAAATTACAGGTGAGAGAAATATTTATTCCTTTGGCATTGAAATTAAATCTAGTCCAAGACAGATGAGTTGTGATCCTTTCCCACTCCCCCCAGCAGAAAATAAGTGATGCAGAAAATGGCCCTGGGAACTCAAATCACATGTTGTTGTAGGAAATAATCCATTTTTGGAAATACAGATTGGTGAAAAGGAAATCAGTTAAAGAGGATGAGTCACATTTTGCCCACAAACCAGGTTGTTAATCTGGCACAAAATGGGAGTTGAAGGGACAGGTTCACTGTTTGTGCTGCTGGAAAAGTATCGGGAAAGGGAAACAGATCGACAGAAGTTAAAACTTTGCTAAAATATATACAAATAGTTCCCTGAGCATTGGAATTGATGGCTCTTGTGTCTCGCTGCTGACTGACTTTTAACTGAAATATGCAGAGTTTGCACCGGATGCTCGGTGCCTGTTTCACCTGGGGCTCCCCGAGCCGGCGCTGTCGTGTCCTCAGCGCCGTCTCCCATCACGCTGCATTCGCTCCAGTTCTTATTCCGGCTTTAGTTCCTTCTCCTGCTCTGCAGGAGCGTTAGGATCTTTGCAAATTCGGAGCTCGACTCGCTGTACTCCCGTGGAGCAGCGTGTGGCTGCGCTCACCTGCCATGAGTGCCAGGCGCGCTCCTCTCCTGCCTCTCCTGGTGCAGGAGCTCCACCTCCAGGAGCGGCTCTGGGAGCTGCAGGTGCTCCCGGACGGGCGCTTTGAGGAATCCTGGTCTTTCAGGGAGGGTTGGATTTGTTGTGCAGGTCTGAATCGCAGAGTCCTGGGAATGTTTAGGCTGGGAAGGAGCTGTGAGATCAGTGTTACTAAGGGAACACAAAGCGGATGCACCCGCTCCTCCAGAAGACTATGTTAAAAGTAAACTACAAATATTTGATTAAAGAACCTCAAATAGGAGACCACACAGGTGTAATCTAAAATTTAAGTCAAGAGTATTTACTACTGGAATTTTTTCATAGTTCAGTCTAATCGTTCCACTGTTCAAGGTGTTCAAGAACATCTGAACCAAGTTTCTGCCTTCAACCTATATATGTTAAAATTCCTCAGGTATTTATCACAGATTTCCCTGTTCTTTGTATTGTTTTATCTTATTTTCTCTCAGTATTTAATTTTTCTTACAAGAATATATTGCATTGTCAGGAAGCATCCTGGGAGGTGAATTTACAAAGATTAAACGAAATTATACTTGGAATTTCTCAGGTTTGAAGTTCATTTGAAGCACAGTTGACCAGAGTCGACCGTGCCTGAGTGGTCACATTAGTGATTGGTCCCTTGATATAAGTAATGCCAGTGATTATCTGAATTTAACATGTGGCCTTTCTCAGTCTGACTGTTGGGTCCAGATGTTCTCTGATTAACTGTCTCATTGAAGTCTGATTTAACGGTTGTGATTGTATCTGCCTTGCTGGACTTCAGGAATTGTAATTTTAGAAATGTTTTCTCTGGGTGATAGTATCTTAACGGCAAAGGAAGGGAAGAGCTCATGCAGTTTCGTCTTTTCCTGTCATGTTTTGGTTTTTTTTTGTAAGAGGAAAACTTTAAAAATATTCAAATCTGAAAGGATAACATTAACAGGTGTCAAAATTAAAACAAATTTCACCTGGACAGGTGTTGGAAAGCCTGGTCACTGCAGGCCTGAGGATGTGGGATGGCATTCCCTCTGCGTTCCCCTCCAGCACTAAGGGTGTAGAAAGTTGAGTAAAAATGGCAAATTATTGCCACATTTTAAAATTAAACAACCAAAAGAAAATCCCATGGTAGTTTCAGCATACACTAGCCATAGTTTCCCAGCCCCTCGTCCAATTTGTCCCAGGGAAGGTCATTCTGCTTCCCCAAATTCTGTTTGTAGTTTCGGTAAAGAGCATTTAAATGCAGTTAAATGAAGTAAAATTCAATTTCCTTCTCTAAACCCAGCCCTGCACAGTGTTGCTGTGCAGTTTGTTCTGTTTTACTCCAGCTTTGGGAACACTCAGTTTTGGGGAACATTTCTCCTTTACCTCTATTTCTGTTAGTATAACTTCAACATAATTTGGAAACCTTTTGAATGAAAATCCTAGAAAAACAATAGAGTATGATTAGGCAGAAAATTATACCAGAGGGGAAATACTGTGTGTGAAATGATAGATTTCCACAGGAATATTAATCTTTATAAGAAAAATCATTGTTTTAAGTAAGATGCTTGAAGAACCAGTTACATAATTCAAGTTTCCTGACTCTCATGAGCTTGGAAACGACGTGTGTTGTTTGGTTGGTGTTATTTTGCAATTAATTGTACAACTAGATAAATTACACTATGCTTTAATGATAGAGAGGCACTGGTATTAATGAAGTAGAAAATACACATCTGAGCACTTGGAAAATGATGCCTGGCTGATTTTTTTTTTATTCTCCTTCCAATTCTCAGTGCTGCATTTCAATTTGATTTGTTTCTATTTTTGTTTCAAGTCACAATAAAACCAAGGAGACTCATTACCATTGAGCCTGCACTCCACAAAGGGGAATGATGAAAGTTTCTCTCCTATATTTAGAAGTGAAATTTCCACCAGGTGCATTCTGCATTGGGTCATTTAGGAATTACCACTCATGTCTGCTTTATAAAGTATCTAAACAAAATAAGCACCAGGTTTTTGATATAAAAACTTTTATTGAACAACACTACAAAGAAAATACTAAAAGGCACAAAGATAAAATAAACCCAAAGTCAATATATGCAAGTAAAAAATGCAATATTTGGGACTTTTAGTGCAGAAGCCTCTGCTTGGGCCCACAGTGACACAAAAAGGGACCCAAGGAACGGGACAGGCCCAGTGTCTGCACCGTGCAAGGGCATTTCTTGTCACCATATCTAGTTGGGGTGGTTGTCTCTGCTGTCTGGCTGGAAGTTAATTCTGCTGTGAAGTGATTGCTCCTTCCTTGTTGGCAAACAATGATCTCATAAAAGCTGTTGGGAAAATGGGAGCCCAGGCTGGAGTCAGAGGGAAAACAAACCAGGGTGGGCCAAAAAGGCTTGAAATCCTTTCCTTTCCCTAGATTGATATCTGCAGTGGGATAGAAGAAAAAACATGGAGAAAAGTTGTCTTAATTCTGATAGTGTTGCCTCATTTTAAAAAAACCCTCATGTTGCTATTTGTCATTTCACATTTTATAATTCCCCATTAGTTAGAGTCTCCAAATTCTCAGTGTATTCATGTATTTGTTTTCTTGTTGTTATTTGAGGAAAAAAATTTAGGCATAGCACTGTTTATTTTAATTATTTTCCCCTGGTGTATAATTTTTATGGGATGTACTATTCTCTTTATTCACTAAGGAACATGGAAATTTTTTATTGATGACGTATCTTTGCCCCCAGTGCGTTGATTCCACCGCAGAGGTGTTTCTCACAAACATGCAGGATTCTGCCTCGAATTTGGAAACTCCGCTGACTTTTTCAGCTTCACCACTCTCTGTCTGAGGCTGGGTTAGGTACAGGAGTCTCGTTCTGGGAGGGGAGCAGCTCTGGCATGTGTCTGTAGGGTTTTGTGGGGATAACGGTGATGAATCATCAGTTAATACCTGTCAAACCCAGGTAGTCACAAGAACCCTTCAATATGCCCCATATCGACTCCCTTCTTGTTCCTCGGCATCTGAATCCCATTAACAGCTGTCAAAACCTGGTAAACTATTTATATGCTTTCACAATTTGTTTAATTGGATAGTTAGGAAATGGCATACAAGAAAAGCTTTCCTTTTTCCTTTTTTTTTTTTCCTTTAGTCTGGCTGAACATCTGTAGCATTAGGGGCTCATTATCTCTGAATTGGCACAGCAAATCAGCAGCATCATTAAAATGCCACATTAAGATGATTAAGTTTCTTTGTTACCCAGTTGACTTTTTGCATGTGCTGAGGATTTCACGATTATGACCCCACTCCTTGTAAAACACTTGAGCTACATCACCCTTTCCTGCCGTTGTCTTTAATGGCTTCTGGGTTTTATTCCTCGTGCTTTTCCGATCGCTCCTGGTAAACTTTGCTTAACAACAGGACAAAACTTATGTTCTCTCCTCTGTATTTGATACCAGAATCTCAAATTAAATGGAGAATTTGGGGGGTTTTCCTTCTGAAACTTCCTCCTAGAGAAAACAGCTAAGATCCAGAAACCCTCCAACTTGCCCTAATTATTTGGCTCTCTTGACTTTTTATTTCTGCATTTTCTGCCTGGAGAAGAGAGATTGTGTGGAGATGTCAGAGCAGCCATCCAGTATCTGAGGAGACCTAAAAGAAAGCAGAGAGAGGCTCTGCTTCAGGAGCAGGAGTGACAGGACAAGGAGGAATGGCTTTAAACTGAGAAAAGGGAAATTCTTGTTGGATATATGGAAGAAATCCCTCCCTGTGAGGGTGAGGAGGCCCTGGCACAGAAAAGCTGTGGCTGCCCCATCCCTGGGAGTGTCCAAGGCCAGGCTGGACGGGGCTTGGACCAACCTGGGAGAGTGGAAGGTGTCCCTGCCCAGGGCAGGGGGTGGGACTGGATGAGCTTTAATGTCCTTCCAACACAAACCCTTTGTGATTCTATCATTTTATAGAGCACACACAAGCACTGTTTGGGTGGTGACTCAGTCTGAAGTTGCCACCGCAGCTTTATTTTGGATTTTTTCCAGAACCCATTGTTTTTACAGTGTTTCAGGTGAAACAAAAATATTACTCTGGAGTATGTCTTTCATCTTGTAATCATCTCCCCAGGAAATGAAACCATGTGTATCAGCCTTAACGCATCACACCAGCACTTTGTTCTGTAAAAGCTGCAGCTTTTTTTTCTCAGTGTATATTAACTCCATAAACTGCCTCAAGAAAAATAGTTCCCTGGCTTGGACTCCATGAATGCTTTTTTTCTCTTACAACCTCTTTACTTGCCTAATAGAAGAGATGATAGCACTTTTTTTTTCCACTGTTAGTGTTTTTAGGGATAATTGTGTTTTTCCTGAGTTAAATTTCCCTATTCTACATGAAGTCACAGCTTCCTTCCTCTTGATTAAGGCAGACCAGCCTGGAAACTCCCTGATCTAATAAAATATGTTGATATGATTTTTAAGTGACAGATACAAACCTTCCACACAGCTGCCAATCTCCTGATCACATGGTATTCCCTGTGCATGCCAGTACAGAGAAAAGTCTGGGCTGAAAAAGTAATCTGGCAGCTCCAGACTCTGCAATCACTTGGTAAATTTTAGTCCAACCTATACCAAGCCATTTTTTTCTCAGACTGCTTTGCACCAAAGCTGTCTCCTGTCTGGCTGTCAGGAGGTGAAGCAGCCTCTAAACCATACCAGGTGAAAAAATCCTGATGCTTCTAATTTATATTTGGGTTAAAAAAGCCGCTTCCCTTGTGGCATCTCCTCGTCCCAGTCATCAGAAGGTGAATTTTTCTGTGGGAGTCCTTCAAATACCTACCAGAAAACACTTGAACTTTGGATAAACCATGGACAGCTGAAACAGCCCCTGGCTTTTGCAGAGACAGTGATGGAAAAGCCTTGATCAAAACTCAGGTGCATCTTCCTCTGTTTTTACAAGGAAACACAAGCCTTATGTGCAGTATGGAAACTGCAGAAGTGATTATTTTCCATGGTGGAATCATAAGATGATCTGTCCAGTTTGCACCAGTCCCCAAGGATGTGCCATGGGGGGCACAAACCAGAATCCACACTGTGGGTGTGCACAACACAGACCTTGGCACAGCTCTGGAGCTGTGAGCCAAGAGCTGTGGTGAGAAAGAGCAGCAAAAGGCACAGAAGCCTCTGATGGAGGTCACAGCTTGGCCTCCACTGCTGAACAACATCGTGTGATGCTGACAAAAGGTGAGACGTTAAGTAGAAAGTGGGAATTGAAATTGTTTCTGAAAGCACCAACAAGGTGCAGCTGCACTGGGTACTTCCTTTTACCATGCTGGGCAGGATGTAGCAAATTATTTTGGAACAGCCTCCTTTGAGAGGGAAAAAAAACAACCAACCAACCAAAAAAAGCTTTTTTTTTTTCCCTGGGAAAGGGATGGGTGTTGAAATCTGCTTTCAACAACTGGCAATCATTTTTCCTTGGAATGATGGAAACGGTTGTATAAACTAATTTTGAAGGAGTCTTGATAGCAAGATCACCCTCATACCCCTGACATGTTGTTGGCAGCAGAAAGCACCTGCAGAGGAAGCCCTGTTTCTGCAGAAGCAGGAATCCATGGGATATGAAGCAGAGCTGGTACTGAAGTATTCACAAAGAAAAACAACCCATTTTGGGGTGAATCTGGAGCTCCTGTGACCCTCTGAGCAAACACCTAAACCCAACTGAGCTCATCCAGGACGGGGGCAGCAAGTCCCAACAGCAAAATCTAAATATTTTTCCAGGAGAGGGGATAAAAACACACAGTATGGGAGAAAACCACATTCTTCCAACAATATTCCCATCCAAGGAGAGTGCAAGTGGGATCTCAGAGTTTTCCACACTACTGTGGGGTCTTGTGTAGGACAAAGAAACAATCACCCACCTATTTCCCCCAGCTCAGCCCGAAGTCTGACAGATTAGCAGGGCTTAATACAATCAAATAGGACAGAGGAATGATTTTCTCTCTAAAATGTAGCTGAGAATTTTGATTTCATGAAAGTTTAGGTTGCCAGATCTTTCTTTTTCAACGTTGCTTTTATGTTGCCACCTCATTTTCACTACCACCCATTGTTTGTTCTCAGCATTTGATGTGGTTTATTACTCAGAACCAGAGCTAATACATATTCAGCAGTTCATGTTCTGTGCTTTGGAGAAAGGACAAGTGATTCAGTGCCAGATTGAACTAACTAACCCTCGGCTGGAGGGAGGAGCAGGTGGCCAGAGAACAAGACTTTCAAACAGGAAGCCATGTGGTGCATCTCGTGGTGCTCATCTTCACTCGGTAGCTTGAGGCACAACTTGAGTTTCAACCTTGGTCTGTCTCTTGTCAGAGAATCATGGAATGGTTTGGGTTGGAAAGACATTAAAGCTCATCCAGTCCCACCCCCTGCCCTGGGCAGGGACACCTTCCACTCTCCCAGCTTGGTCCAACCTGGCCTTGGACACTTCCAGAGATGGGGCAGCCACAGCTGCTCTGGGCACCCTGTGCCAGGGCCTCCTCACCCTCACAGGGAGGGATTTCTTCCATATACCCAACCTCAATTTTCCCTCTTTTTCACCTTAAAGCCATTCCCCCTTGTCCTGTCACTCCAGCTCATGATGAATTGTCCCTCTCTGACTCCCTTGTGACCCCTTCAGACACTGGAAGGTGTTGTGAGGTCTCCACACAACCTTCTCTTCTCCAGGCTGAACAGCCTCAACATTCTTAGCCAGCTTTAAGCAGAAAAAAGCTGTCCTGGCAATTATTAAGGATTTTAATGGAAGTGCTGGTAGTGTTGGAGTTAATTGTGGAAAGGAAATTCAGCACCTTAAGCTGGGAATCATCAGCTGTTTACAATAACAGTGTGCTTGTGTTTTTATTCAGTTAGTAAATCATTAGCTGCCTGTTACATCCACCTTTGCCACGGAGCTGCATTGATTCAGGCAATGCCTTTGGATTCCTCTGCACTGGCTACAGGTTCAGTAGCCTGCTTGAAGGCCATGGATTCTGATCTTCAGGGGGTGTCAGATTCTTTGCCACAGCCTCCCAAAATTACTTTAGGCAAATCTTTTGGCATTTCTGGGATACATTTATTTATCAGGAAACCCTTACCCTGCTGCTGCTAGTTTTACTCACATGGTAAATCAAGATTATCAACTGCTCCTCACACATCTGAGAGCTATGGATAAAAACTGTGATTTGCAAGTGAAAATTAGGATTATTGATTTGGCTTAACTAGTGAGAATCTATCCCATGGGAGACCTGGGAGTCCTACATTGATCAGACGTATTTCCTAGGCTTGTTCCAAGCACCAGAAGTTCCACAGGAAGGTATAAGTTATAAGATATAATTATTCTTTTTAATTTGTGTCTTTCTCTATTTCAAATTCACAGAAGCAACCTGAAATGCTGATTTCTATAAAAATAATAACTGTGAGTGGTGTGAAAAAGTGTTTTCTTTTGAATCCTGGGTAGTAGTTTCAGGAGACGTTTGTACTGTATTTTACTTTCACAATCTGTAGAAGGAAATTTTCCATCAAAAATAATTATCAGGCAGGTTAATTGCTTTCAAGGGTTATTTCACCGTGAGTATCACTAAGTGTCCATGACCAGTGAAGTTTCACATCTCAACTTCATTTCTTCATCTGCATATTTCAGTAAAACTTTTAGGAAGATTGATACTGTAGCTTTATATAATTTTTAGTGCTTTTTTTTCCCTAAAGTACTTCACTGTGCATAAGATTAGCCTTTTTTCACTCCTGTGCTTTGTTTTACCTGCAGATGATGTGATTAAAGTGAAAGGTGAATACAGTGAAAGAGAGGAGAGTGCTTTAAATTCCGAGCCTATGGAAAACCTGGAAGAATCCGAACTGCCTTACACATATCCCAGAGAATATAACGAATATGAGAGCATTAAACTGGAAAGACACTCGGGGTCATATGACAACATCAGGCCAGCTAGTGGAAAGATGAATTGTGATATCTGTGGATTAGCCTGCATTAGCCTCAATGTCTTGATGGTTCATAAGCGTAGCCACACTGGTAAATATCCCTCTGTTGTTCTTGTAAGAGCTGGAGTACTGAAAAGATGATAATTTTTAATCTAGACTAGTTATTTTAAAAAAAGATACCAAAATCAGGGTTTCCTTGTTCCATCCTTGATGCCACATGTGATCTTTATCAAGTTACTTGCTGTTCTGTGCCTCACTTTACCCACCTTTCTTCTTATCAGGATTGAATATTATTAAAAGCAAGTTGGTGAGGCATTTTAAGAATTTTGGATGAAAGGCACTATGTAATGCAGTATTTCTGGCACAAAGCAAAAGTTAATTTGGTTTTGTGCTGCCATTTTCAGCCTGTGTATAAATTTCTCTCTGTGCCATACTTTGGCAACAAACCAATGAGCATCTTAAGTTTCAGCCTGCAGTGAGATAAGACTTTTTTTTCCTTCTAAAAATTGCTGGCTTGTTGGAATCAGCCTCCTCCAGAGCACTTCTTTCCATGGAGGAACTGTGCAGTGTTTTCCATAGTCCTACATATGCTACAAGCAGCTCTGACACCAGAGCTGCACCTCCCTCCCACTGAAGTCACACTCTGTGTGTTTCTATAGAAAGAAATCAATCCAATATCTCATTCTTTCCTCTTCCAAAAAGGCAGAGGACAGCATGATACCCACATAACCATTAAATGTCCTTTTCTGTATGTCATTTTAAGGTGAACGGCCATTCCAGTGTAATCAGTGCGGAGCTTCCTTTACTCAGAAGGGAAACCTCCTCCGCCACATTAAACTACACACAGGGGAAAAACCTTTTAAGTGTCACCTGTGCAGTTATGCCTGCCAAAGGAGGGATGCGCTTACGGGTCACTTAAGGACACATTCTGGTAAGTGACTTCACAGGCACTCCATGTGTTTTGGATGTGTGTCACTGGGACACTCGGTGTGGAAAAGACAGTCAGCAAGGTTTGCTCAGCCTGTGAAAGGCTCAACACAGAGCAGTGACCTCACTGGTGCTCCTGGAACCAACTCAGGGCTGGCTCTGCTCTTGGAGCAGAGAGGGGCCACTGGAATCCATGTCACAGCCCACAAACCTGCTTGCACAAATAACTCCATGGTATTTTCACAGCATCATAGAATCATTTTGGTTGGAAAAGACCTCCAAGATCATCGAGTCCAACCTTTGACCCATCACCACTGTCGGCTCATTTGCATATGAGTGGAGCTGGCTGTGCCAGCAAGCTCTGAACTTGAGGAGAGTGTGAGGCATGCTTTGCTGGGATTTCCTCCCATCCCATTCTGAGCTGTGAGGAAAATCCCAGGAGCATAATCGCAGGCAGATGACTATTGCCACCTCACTGTGGTGTAGTGCCTTTCATCTGAATCTCTTAAAATGCTCAACAGATGTTTCTTCTCAAGCCTGGTAGGGTGTTCTGTCCATTTTACAGATGGGGAAATGGAGGCACAGAGCTGAGGTGACTTGGCTAACAAGTCAGGTATAACTCGATCTTAGCTGCCTCAGTTCTGCAGAAGCCAGGTTGTGTTTGCCCTTGAATTTGTCTGTATCCTGTGTTCTACATGGGGCTCAGAAAGAAAACATTGATTCTAAATGATAGATGTTATCTCTGCACTGCATTGTACAGAAAAAAGTTCAACCTCACAAAGAATCAAAGTCAAAAATGAGCTTATCTGCCAAGGATAAATGAGATTCTGATTTAATCAAGTCCAGCAGTGTGGTGCTGTCCCCCCACCAGTACAACGCTATAACCATCACTCTTCAAGCAAGACAGTGTTTTAGTGGTCTCTTGTGGTTATTTTAATTATTTTATTGTTTCTTTTTCTAGTGGAGAAGCCATACAAATGTGAGTTTTGTGGAAGGAGCTACAAGCAGAGGAGCTCGTTAGAGGAGCACAAGGAGCGGTGCCGGACTTACCTGCAGAACGCTGGCATGTGTGAGGCTGGTGAGTTTATCACATTACAGTGGTTTTGGGGTTTCAGTACATTACAGGGTTTATAAAAGGGCATCTGGTGAGCTGTTAACCCACAGCCTAAGAACAGCTTTTCCTACACTGCTTTTCAGTAACCTGAGGGGCTAAAACGTTCTAAAGGGGCTGGTTCATCGTAGCCCTCAGGCTGGTAGTTAGAGAGTGCTTTTATTTTAATCACTTTTTTCTTTAACAGTTAGTTTGTGTAAAACATCTAAAATACCTTGTACCCAGCATTTCTGGAGGTGATGCTCAGTGAGTTAAATTATTCCTACATTAATGCTTTTACGTGGCTCATTTTACAGGATGAGTTGTTGACAACAGTTGTTCCTGTCTCAGTGTGTTTGATGGTTTCTTTTCTTTAGAATAAGAATTGTTAGAATTTGCAGCAGTTTGAGTGGCCTGGATCCAGGGCATGAAAAGGGAGTGGTATCCCAAAAATCATTGACAGATCAGCTTAGGAGGGAGTGAGAGGTAAAGGGCTACTTTGAGAATAGAGCTGCCTTTGGAAAAGATGAAAGGTATTAAAACACTTTTTTTTCTTATTTTCCATTTTGCAGTCTCAGTTGCTGCAGTTCCAAAATACTTTGGTGAAAAATAATCACTGTAATCGTTGTCCCTGCTTCACCTGAACTGTTCAAATCCTAAAATGAACTGTGTGATTTGAATCTCACAACACATCAGTAAGTCAGGAAGAAATTGCTCTTCCCATTCAGAGTCAGGGAGTGGCTGTGACCTCCCAAATGATTCTATGACTGATCTAAGCAGAGCTGAGCCTGCAATTCCAGAATTCAGGCTCCCATCTTTCGCAAAGCAGCCTTGAAAAAACACCAAATAATGGAAACATGGAATCACAGAGGGTTTGGGTTGCAAAGGACCTTGAAGATCATCCAGTGCCCCCCCTTGCCCTGAGCAGGGACACTTTCCATTAGCCCAGGTTGCTCCAGGCCTTGTCCAACCTGGCTTTGGACACTTCCAGGGATGGGGCAGCCACAGCTTCTCTGGGAAACCCATCCCAGCCCCTCCTCACCCTCACAGGGAGGAATTTCCTCCTAAGAACTTTATCAACAACAGTAAGATTCTGCAAGAATCATCACAAGCCAGGCCTGAAAATCAGTGTGAAGAGCCATTGGTATGTGATGAAAACCTTGGGTACAGGAATCTCTACTCTGTGCAGAGTGAGTAGGTTGGTGTTTCAGGCTTTGTGACACATGCAGAGAGAACTATATTTAACTAAGCATTTCACAGAGGTTTTTAATAGTTTTTGGGGGGCTCTCTTCTTGTCAGCAAGTGTCATATTTCTTGGAGCATTAGTAAAAGTAACCGGTTATCAGCTCATCAGCAAATTTGGGGTTTCATAAGAACACTTACACCTTGTAACTGTGGTTTATGTTACAGTGCACACTCACATCATGGCAATCACCCAACCTGTCCACCCATGAAAATGGAAAACATGAGACCTGCTGCAGGTTTCTACTTTGAATTATTCTCATGGTTTAGATGCATTTCAGAATAGCAACGTATCCCCCCTTCTCCTGAGCCTGGGGTGCAGTCCTTGCTGCAGCACTGCAGGGAGCCTTAACTGGTCACAGGGAATGTAAATTCCCAGTGCGCTGCTCCCCTGCCTGGGAGACCTTCACACCCTTACACACATTGCAGTGTTGTTAGGGAAGTAGGAAATTTTATGAAAAATGGGAACTCCTGGGGCATTTCCATCTAATTCCCTGGTATCAATAGGATGTTGGGTGACAGAACCAGAGAGAGGAAAAGCTGGAAAGAATCTCAGGAGGTCATTTAGTACGTTCCATTTCTTTTTTTTTCCCTAAGTGTAGCACTTTGCATTTGTGTTTAGTAAACATCCTCTTTCCATTACTGACCCTTTCCCTACTTCTCTGCATCACATTGAATTTTGGTGTTTCTCTGAATTCCCCTCAGGAATTCCCCACCAGGTCTGGTGGAAGGTGTCCCTGTCCATGGCAGGAGGGTGGAACATGATGACCTTTAAGGCCCCTTCCAACTCAAACCATTCCACGATTCTAAGATTTTCACATGGAGCCATCTTTAGACACAAAAGTGCTCTACGTGCCATCATTCCTAACTGATTAAAATATTTAAAAGCATCAGGACAGTAGTGCTATGCTTGCATGTTCCAAATGTGGAAATATTTCTGAAAGAGAAGTGTCATGTAACAATATTGTTGGAGCTTTGTCCCTGATAACCATCTCTCTCACATTGTTCTCATTGCGCAATCACCCAGCTCTGTTCCACTCTCCCTTCTTGAGTGACCACACAGAGATGCTACAGGAAGCAATGCCTCTAATTTCAGCTTTGTACTTGAGGGCTTTTGCTAACAATATCTGCACATTCTAAAAATTCTGCTCGCATTGGTTGGTGTGGCAGAAACCACACTATGGGAACAGCTCAGTGCAGGATGAGTGTTGTTGTGTGCATGGGGCTGGGACAGCAGCCGCTCTCTCTCCAGCTACAGGGTGACATGGAGGCCTGGAGATGGATGTCTCATCCCTGGAAACATTCAAGGTCAGGTTGGACAGGGCTTGGAACAACCTGGGCTAGAGGAAACTGTCCCTGCCCATGGGAGGGGGGTGGTACAAGGTGATCCTTAAGGTCCCTCCCAACCCAAAGCACTCAGTGAACCCCACGGCCAGGGGACAGCGCTGTTTGGAGAGGCAGCTCCTCGCCAGCACTCACAAGATAACATAAAGAGTCCCTCATAATGGATAATTCACAGTGGCAGGAAAATGGTCCTCTGGAAGTGTTTTATCCAGGCAGAATTACACCTGAAGTGTACACTGAGACAGGCAGAACTCTCAGGGGGAGTCAGGGAGGACCATCCTCTCAGCCCTGGTGCTGGCTGAGCAGGAGAGGGGCACCTTTAAATTAATAGGCACCCAGCTTTAAAAGTGGTGAGATCAACCCCATCTTTATACCATGTAAAATTCCACACTTAAGAGCTCAACTTCCTATGTAATTCCAGAGTCACTGATCAGATCTGACAAAGAGAGTCAAGGGGATTTATCTGAGCTGCAGAGTTTCTTTCAGCATGCTCAGAGGGTTTTTTTTTTTTTTTTTGCTTTCTGGCCCTGTAGTTGAGCCATCAGAGCCCTGAGCTTGCAGGATAACCCAAGATCCCAGGCTGCTGTACATTCAGTTCTTTAGAAGTCTGGGTTTTCTATATTGTTTTTTCTCAGTGTAATTTTGAGCAAAGCTTTTGACCATTTCTGTTAGTCCAGCCTGAATTTTATTTTTAGATGTTATAGTGAGGTAATTAGTTATTTAAATCACCATGTGCAGTGGAATCATCCAGAGGGAGGATAACTGAAGAGGGACACAAGGCGTGATTACTTCTCTATATTTGAGAAGCCTTTAGAGAATTTGGAGTGATTAAAAAACTGTTTCCTAAATGCTAAATATTATTCTTGGATTGTTTAATATGTGATCCAGAAGAAAAAGTTGGATGAGATAATTTTCAGTTAGTTTCTGGGTACAGAGAGCAGTGTTGTGGGTGAGAACCTGTATAACCACCTCTATCTTACTGGGAGCAGACACTGTTTCCCTAAGGCTGGGTTGTGAAAATGTCATCAAAGACCTTTTGTGGCCCATAAATAGAGATTATTTTTTCTTTAGGAAAAAATAGCCAGTAGCAAGGAGTCGAAAATCTTAATGTGAAAACAAAAACCCTCAGCATTAAAATAAAAGGACAGAGAACCACGAAGCTGTGAGATTGATTCTACAGAAGTCCCAGAACATGTTATGTAGGTCAATAGTTACTGTCTCTGCAGATCTCCTCTGAGGAAAAGCTCTGTTATCCCTGCAGGAAGCCCTCGTCTGCCCTCCTGACATTAATTTAACAATTAAAGTTCCCTTGGTGGCACATAAATAATGTTGACAAGTCATCCCTGATGCGCTACGTGCAGCTTCCAGTGAGCTCCTGGGGCTGGGAGGGCCGACAGCAGCTCTGTGCTGAGTCCTGCCAGGATAGGGGAAAAGACTCTGAAAATTAGGAATTAAAGGTTTACTAGAGCAACCCATGGTCCTCAGAGTGCAACTCCTGGAGGTAAAGACTGAGAAAAAGAGGAACTAGAACAACAAAATCATAAAAACAAAGAACTGGCAGGGACCAGGGAGCTGTTTTTATGATATGGGTGAATTATGTTTTCTTTCTTTTTTCTTTACAAAGAAAAAGTACATTTTTGAGTACACAGCATCATTTGTATTATTTTGTTCAGGGTTGCTGGGGTTTTTAAAATTTAGATTACTGTTGTTAATGACTTGTGCTATGATCCAGACAAGATTATGAGGCTTTGGGGTTGAGGTGGTTCAAACCTTGGACTACAGTCATCTTAAGTTAATATAAAGATGCATATTCCAGGCTTTGGAGCATGAGAATTAAACTGAAATCTTGAAATTAAAAACCCTATAATTTTCAAGACCAAACTAGAGCTTCAGGCCCAAGCCCAAGCAGGTGATTACACTTTACCTCCCTCCCTTCTCCTCAGAGTGTCACCTTAACCTGGTTTTGTGTCTCACTTTGTGCAGCTCTTGCATTGCGTCTGGGTATTTCACACTGGGAGCAGGGATGAATATATTTATGGGAACCTCCAAACCCACTGGAGTAATTTGGAATAAAACTGAGACTAGAAGAGCAGTGTGTTATTACCTTCAAGGCACTTCATGCCCTGCACAGGGCTGGCTGTCACGTACATCCCAACGTTCCAGGACTGTGACTGAGTGGAGCCAGGCCCTGTTATCCCATCCTCCCTGACTCATATTTGTAGCTGGTGTTTGTGGCACCAAGTACCTCTGAAACACTTTACATTTTCAAACTGCTGAACAAACATGAACAAATAGTTCTGGCTGAGGTTTGGTGAGTCATGGTTTGTGCTGACTGAAACTCGTGTTATCAGGAGCAGCACTGACAAACAGGTACAGAGGACGGACTGAAATGCTCAGGGAAAGGCTGCAGAGCTGGGAAGGATGAAGCTGCACTTTCAGCACTTGCTGTTCTGGGCAAACAGAAATTTAAGTCTGATATTCAAATCCGCATTTAGCAGGACTGAAGTGATACCAAAGTGTTCCTATTGCTTTCCTCTGGCACTGCTTGTCTCTTAGGTTATGATTCATAAATTCAGGGAGACCTCATTTTGGTCTACCAGTGCCTTAAGGGGTTTATAAAAAGGAGGCAGAAGGATTTTTATACATGCAGAGAGTGACAGAAGGGACCATGGTTTTAGACTGCCAGAGGGCAAGACTGGATGGGATGTTAGGAAGAAATTCTTCCCTAGGAGGGTGATGAAGCCCTGGCACAGGTTGCCCAGAGAGGCGGTGACTGTCTCATCCCTGGAAGTGTCCAAGGCCAGGATGGACGGGGGCTTGGAGCAACCTGGGAAAGTGGAAGGTGTCCCTGCCCATGGCAGGAGGTGGCATTGGATGATCTTCAAGGTCCTTTCCAACTCAAATCATTCCATGTTTCCATGATTCTGTGTTTAGATATGTATGTACAGCAACCAGGACCCTTCCACAGTGAGATCCAACATTTTTAACCACCCTGGGAAAGTAAATCACCCCTCATTGTCCTCAGCTTGTAGACCCCAACTCCTACAGACTCAGGCAGTCCATTAAGATGTGTCCAGTTCTCAGTACAGTAATCCCTGCCACTGGTACTCTTAGCAATGAGTTTATCCTTTATTATAATTTTTTTTTACATAAAAGCACCAGTCCAGATGGCTGTTGTTGAGGTGTGAGCAGGGTTTGAGGGAAGCCACAGCAGTTACGATCAGTATTAGTGTGGTAGTAGCGATATGAGGTGGCAGCTCTCCAGCTCAAGGACTCTGCAGCCTCCAGGAGCTGAGAGCAAGCACAGCTTCTGTGCAGTGCTGGGCACTGTTAGCACAGCTGAGGAGAGCTCTGGAAAATGGGAAGACTCTTAATCAGCCCAGTCCCAAAGGAGTCATCACAGGGCACAGGTACTTTTCCAAAAATTAGAAGTTTGGGAGGTTGTAACAAGCTTTAAAGCACAGAGGAAACACAGAGGGAATTCCTAGTTTTAGCTGTAGCATTTAGGAAAAAATATTAACTGACAGTAACACCTGGGAGAAAAAAAGAGTTTGAAATTTTGAATTTTTAAAGGTTTTATTGCTTTTATTTTACTGGAAACTGATATATATCATACCAATTTCTTAGTGATTCATTAAGACATCTATGACTGATATCTGAAAAGTTAAGCAAGAACACTGAGTGTCTCCTCCTGCAGCTTGAAACACTGAGTGTGCAGGTGTTACCCAGCCTTATTCAGAATAAAAAAGAAAGGCCAGCAGAGCTTCTCTCTCCATCTGCAATTTAACCAACCTTCCAGCCAGTTCATTTACTTCCTCTCACTGGCAACAGTTCTGGTTTGTGCTCCCCCCTGAGTGAGCTCAGGGCTGTGCTACCACTGACCACAACGGGTGCCCAGAGAGCAGGAATGACAGAAAAAGCAAAACCAGCTTTGCATTATATCTCCAAACTGTTTCCTCCAGTTATGTGGCCGATTGGAGATTAAACCAGTCAGCTCTTCCTTTTTTTTTATCTTTCTTTTTTTTTTTCCTTTTCACCTACGTGTTGTGTTTTTTTTCTCTTTTTTTTCCTTCCTTTTCGCATTTTCCAACCTAGCCAGCGTGGAGGCAAGGCACATCAAGGCAGAGATGGGGACTGAAAGAGCCCTTGTGCTGGACAGGCTAGCGAGCAACGTGGCAAAGAGAAAAAGCTCAATGCCTCAGAAATTTATTGGTAAGAACAAAACCCCTTTTCATCTGCAACAGTTAAATACGTGTGGGTCGGTAACAAACAGTACAATGCTTCTGCTTCTTTTAAATATCCTGCTCAAGCTTAGCATCTAATACAAAAGGATATAGTAACACTGATTTTTGTGATGGGTTTTAGTGATTTGTTGTAAGGGGTTGATTAAAATAAAAAAGAATTTATTCTTTTGGCTGTTTAAACTGGGTGGAAGCTACTGTTGTGCCTTGTGTCTTTATGTAGGTGATTTATAAATATATTTTATGAGTTTCCACATGCCATTTCTGTACCTATGCATTTGAAATGTCCTCTGCTAGGATCTAGAACAGGCAAAGAACAGGCAGTTTAATGTTTTCTCAGCAGGAGCTGAAGATTCCTGCAGGATTCATGTGTGAAATAAGGCCTAAAGACAGAAAAGTATTGGATTTCTCTTAGTCATTCTCCTAAATTTGTCCATGATTAAAAAATATTGAATCCTTTCTTGTGGTAATTTAAGCAAGCAGATGTTTCCATAGTATTTTCTTTGCATTTAATAGTACATGATCAGAGTTTTGCATGTTGGGGATCTTAAATACTAGTTGGGCAAGTTCTGGGTTTCAGCGAACACCTGACCCTCTTGGCCAGACTTATTTCATCAACCTACCTTTAGAGAAAATAAAGTACAACCCTGTTTCCTAAGGAAAACCCTTACTCAGCACTTATATATTATTGGTGCTGATGAAGCCTTATTTGTGCTCTTTGTAGGGTTATATAAGGTAGCAAGTGCTTTTTTTTTTTTTTTTTTTTTTTTTTTTTTTTATGGCTCAATATAAAGTTCACCCTTTGAGTGGGGCCCATGTGGGAGGGAGAGATGTGGGCTGGGAGGGCAGGCAGGGCTCCCACGGCTGCTGCAGCCAAACCCCTGCATGGGGTGCAGCTGGTCCAGAGCCAGGTAAAGGTGAGCGGCTGGATCCCTCCAGATAAAGGTGAGTAGCTAGATCCAAACCAGGTAAAGGTGAGTAACTGGTCCAGAGCCAGGTAAAGGTGAGCAGCTGGATCCCTCTAGATAAAGGTGAGCAGCTGGATCCAACTAGGTAAAGGTGAGCAGCTGGTCCAGAGACAGATAAAGGTGAACAGCTGGATCCATCCAGGTAAAGGTGAGTAACTCGTCCAGAGCCAGGTAAAGGTGAGGAGCTGGATCCAACCAGGTAAAGGTGAGCAGCTGGATCCATTCAGGTAAAGGTGAACAGCTGGATCCATTCAGGTAAAGGTGAACAGCTGGATCCATCCAGGTAAAGGTGAGCAGCTGGATCCATCCAGGTAAGGGTAAGCAGCTGGATGCATTCAGGTAAAGGTGAGCAGATGGATCCATGCTAGATAAAGGTATGCAGCTGGATGCATCCAGGTAAAAGTGTGCAGCCAGATCCATCCCAGATAAAGATAATGTAGCTGGATGCATCCAGGTAAAGCTGTGCAGCTGGATGCATCCAGGTAAAAGTGTGCAGCCAGATCCATCCCAGATAAAGATAATGTAGCTGGATGCATCCAGGTAAAGCTGTACAGATGGATCCATGCTAGATAAAGGTATGCAGCTGGATGCATCCAGGTAAAGCTGTGCAGCTGGATCCATCCAGGTAAATGTGTGCAGCCAGATCCATCCCAGATAAAGATAATGTAGCTGGATCCATCCAGGTAAAGCTGTGCAGGTGGATCCTTTATCACCAGATAAAGGTGAGCAGCTGGATCAATCCAGGTAGAGCTGAGCAGCTGGATGCATGCAGGTAAAACTGTGCAGCCAGATCCATCCAGGTAAAGCTGTGCAGCTGGATCCATCCCAGATAAAGATAATGTAGCTGGATCCATCCAGGTAAAGCTGAGCAGCTGGATCCATCCAGGTAAAGCTGAGCAGCTGGATGCATCCCAGATAAAGATAATGTAGCTGGATGCATCCAGATAAAGCTGAGCAGCTGGATGCATCCAGGTAAAAGTGTGCAGCCAGATCCATCCCAGATAAAGATAATGTAGCTGGATCCATCCAGGTAAAGCTGTGTGGATGGATCCATCCACACAAGAAACCAACTCAGTTTTTGAAGGTAATGGAGCTCTTAGTGGGTTTGGTGGGTAGCACTGGGCTTTCATCTAGGAAAACTCGTCTCATTTTTAAATTTATTTTACATTAGTGTGTCTTTCTAAAAGTCACCTCGCTGCACAGCCACACCAGCACACTCCGAGTGCCTCTGGTGCTCAGGATTGAAATTCGGCTTTTACACATCTTGCTGTAGGTTCAAAAAGCAATACTAGTGCAAATGGGTTTGTAATCCTTTAGCTTTCTCTATTTTAGCTTTTTTTTAGCTCTCTCATTGTGCAATCACCACCAGTTTGACCTTTATGTATTTTATTAAACACGTCTGCAGCAGGATGCACCCCCTCAGCATAAGCCTAATGTGAAGAATGAGCGGGTTTGGGGTTTCCTTTGTGAGCCAATGAGTTCCTGTGTGGCCCAGATCCTCTGGGATATGTGCTAGTGCTGGATGGCATGAACTGGCACTGCACACACAGGTGTGGAGAAGCTGGAGAACTCATCACAGACCACCTAAAGGCACAAAATAACCAAGTTTTGAAACTTGCTGTTTTTCTAGGATTTCTGTGATTTTTCTTGTAAAATTACATTCCCCCCTCAGTCCTCTGTATCCCTGGGAATGATGTTTTCAGGAGCAAGATGTCTGACCTTGATCTGACTCCTGTGCCTTTCTGACCTGTCCCTGTCAGAGCTCAGATCTGCCAGGCCAGCGTGGAGATTCCTTGGGAAATCTGGGAATGAGTGCTGATGTCTCATTTAGTCAGGAAGCAGGGACAGGGATATACACTAACAAGGCATCTTTGTTTGGCTCGTTTCTCTGAATGAAGTCTATTGATTGGAAGAAAAAACCCTTTATTCAAATTGGAGGGCTCTGCAGAGATTCGGACAAGCACCAGGAGTCTCGCCCACTTTATTTTTTGCATTTCCATCCCCAGTAGCTGCCTCGTGTGCACCAGCACAAGTCCCAACAAGGACAGGGACCACCAGATGCTGCATTTGACTCTTCAACTCTACACCAGGCCCCTCTTCAGAGCCTTTTCCTGGGGGACCTTAAAATCCAGGACAGTGGAATAACAGAGCATTATGAGACCCTTAGTGATCATTCAGGAGCTGGACACAATGGTCCTGGTGGGTCCCCTCCAACTTGGGATATTCCACATTGTGGTTTTTTATCTTACTTTTAACAGCGAATCTTAACACCAAAATTTTTACGGAGTCTCGTCTATTTTTGGTTTTGTTGGGTTTTTGTTTTTCTTTTTAAATTTCCAATTTATTCACATCTTTCATTTGCCTGGAGCTGGTTTTATGAGTCACCCAAAAGTCCTGCGGCTTTTTTTTTCCTTCCATGAGAAGCTGGACGGCAAGTGGTGCTGCAGGCTGGAAGCAGTTATACTCTTGTGGTTCGTTAACCTTTTGGAGTGTTTTAGAAGAGAAACGTGAGCTCCTGGTTTTCTGCCTCTGCAGTGAAACCCCACGAGTTTCATACACATTGAGTCACGGTGTTGACAGGTGACTGATAAACATCTGCACCAGTCGAGTTACCGTAACTAAGAGATTCATGGATCTAATGTTTGCGAGTCACTTGCACGTGAAACCTTTCATCTGGTCTTTTTTTTGTATTTTTTTAAGCTATGAACAAGTTTATGGTTTTAGTAACCACAGAATTCAGTTACTTATTTCTAGACATTCACCTCCAAAATGCCTTTAGTGTTTTTGGGGTGCAGTTTATTTCCTCCTTGCAGCTGGTACAGAGAACAGGAGTTGCACTGTGTTGCCCAGAGAGGTGTGAGTAGAATTTCAGGTGCACTCTCCTCCACTTCTGTCCAGTCCAGAGCTTTCCAAACCCCAGCACACCCAGAGGAAAACTTTTCTTTTTCACTAACCCTTATCAAGTTACCCTAACTGTGGGGGCTTTATATCTATATTTATATCTGCCAGTGTTAGATTACCTGAATACCTGTGTAGAGCTCCAAGAAGCCAGGTGCAGAGGAAGCTGTAGTTGTCAATGGACAGTGGAGAAAACTGACCTCAGTGTCTAAGGACTTGTCAGAGATCAATCTCTAAGAAAGTAGCCTCACCACCCCCTCTATTATACTGGTTTCCTTCTAAGCCTGAGGTTTAAAACAATACAAAAGAACCAAAAAACCCCACCCAAAAGCTACTTGTATCTAAGAACAGCCTTTCAGCAGAGAGCATATCATGCCCCATTCCCAGAGATTTCTGCCTTTAGAAAAGTCATCACAGCATTTAAACAGTTCTTTACCCACCCAGGTAATGATCACCTCTTGTCTCTTGCAGGTGAGAAACGACCCAACTTCGATGTCAATTATAACTCCAGCTTCCTGTACGAAAAGGAGAGCGAGATGATGCACGGGCGCATGATGGACCAGGCCATCAACAACGCCATCACCTACCTCGGGGCCGAGGCCCTGCGCCCGCTCGTGCAGACCCAGCCGGCCCCCACGGCCGAGATGGTGCCGGTCATCAGCAGCCTGTACCCGCTGCCGCTGCCCCGCGCTGACGTCCCCAACGGCACCGTGCTGGAGGCCGACAAGAGCCACGGCCACCTCAGGGACAAGAGCCTGTCATCCGACAGGGGCCTTTCCCCAAACAACAGCGGCCACGACTCCACAGACACTGACAGCAACCACGAGGAGAGGCCCAATCCCACCTTCCACCAGAGCCAGGTGATCGCGGCTCCGACCCGCAACGGCCTCCAGGCCCTGAAGGATTTCCCAAGGCCGTACGACATCATCAAGCCACCGGCCATCTGCCCGCGCGACGCCTTCAAGGTGATCAACAAGGAAGGGGAGGCCATCGGGGTGTACCGCTGCGACCACTGCCGCGTGCTCTTCCTGGATTACGTGATGTTCACCATCCACATGGGCTGCCACGGCTTCCGCGACCCCTTCGAGTGCAACGTCTGCGGCTACCGGAGCCACGACCGGTACGAGTTCTCCTCTCACATAGCTCGGGGAGAGCACAGAGTCGTGCTCAAGTGAAAGGACCGGTTCTCCAAGGTCAAAAGGCTGTGTTTTCCATTGGAGGGGAGGCTTGGTTGGTTGGGGTTTTAATTAGTATAATGAAATTTCTTGAGTATTTTTCTAGGCCAGTTTTAAGTATGTCACAAGGGGGTGATACCTTTTTGAATTTGTCTTTCCTAATAATTCAGTGTTCTGTAGCATCTCTGCCTGGCTGCTGTGTCGAGTGAGACTGTGGGAAACACCAGGAGCAGAGACTGGTTTTAAGATGAACTTTATTTTTGTGAAACTTCAGAGCCATTTATGATGTTTTCAATTTTTAACTTGTGTTTGTTTTTATAGAGTTTGCTTTAAGTCAGCACAAAAAGGTTTTCATACCAATTCCCCTGCTCATTCAGCTGTATAGTCAGAGGTGTTTTGGAGGAGCTTTCCTAGTTGTAATCCCAATGGCCTCCCAGTGGCTCATCACCAAAACAAGGAAAACGAGGGCAGGAAAAGGGAGGCATTATTAATTCCTCCTTAAAGATTTTCCCCTAAGCCCTAATGAGAGTGTGGCACACTTCCATTATTCTTACCCCACTGCTGATTTTCTTTAAAGTTACTCAATAAGAGGAAAACAAGAAATGAGACCTATTTGGGGTTGGGATTTTTTAACAGTACATATTTTTGGGATACCCAGTGAGGTCACTGGTTGGCTCATCCATGTGGCCTAGCATCACATGGATCACCTAGGATTTCCTAGGGGAAATCCCGATTTTCATTGCTGGAAACTCCTCCTTTCTGATGGGTGCCAAGAACGAGGATGAAGCTGTGCTGTGTGTTGTGCCTCTGCCTTGCTCCCACAGCAGGACATGTGGCCGTGCCATCCGTGTCCCCACAGGGTGGCCCTGGCTGGCTGTGGACAGGTGAGACCCCAGGCAGGTGTGTGAGAGCCACACCTGCACCAGGACAGCCCTGAGGAGGTGCTGCTCCACACCCTGAGCAGGTGCCATCCCTTTGAAGCTGGTTTTTACCACAGTTCTCTGAATCTTCCCCATGGCCCCACAGCTGTGTCGGTGTCCCTGTGCTGGAGAGGGGTTTGGTAACGGCTTTGCTGAGTGAAGGTTTAGTCTCTGCAAAGTATTTTTGTATCCCGTAGTTAAGAGTGTTCTGATGGACTTTCTGCATCCCTTGTGTGGTTTGAAAGCTGTGTTGCTTTTGTGTTATCCTTGGTGATCCAATCGCTTCCTTGAGGGAAGGCTGGAGAGCTGAGGGTCAAGAAGTACTGAAATTCATCCCTCCCTCTGAATAATTTTGGCTCAGTTATTTCCTCTCTGAATTTTAAGGTATAAAATAAGAAATTTATATTCATTTTTTGCCTCTAAGAGTGGATCTGGAGAGGGATAAATCAGCCAGCAGTGTGCCTGAGTATCCAGAGTGCTGTGGAAATGCTAATCCAGGATCCTCCAGGATCCCTGGGGTTGAGGAGAACTCTTTTGCTGTTACATGTGGAGCTCCAAAGCAGGTTTAGGATGTTTCCTAGAGCCCCATCATGAGAAAGGTACATTTTGGCTTTCCCCCAGTGAACACCTATGTCACAATGTGACCAATGCTCCTCCTGTGATGGAGGCCGCAGTTCCACCAAGGATCAGCCCCAAGGGGCTTTCCCAAGCTTTTGCATCCACAAAAGAGAGGGAAAGGGAGGGGAAGGGAGTGAGAGAATTCCCAGAGAACAAAGAGAAGGTTCCACTGCTGCCCTGACATTTTCAAGTCCAACATTTTTAAGTCCGACATGTTTAGGACATTGTGGTTGTCTTTATCAATTTCCAATTTTGTGACAAGCTTGCTTTTCAATGGCTTAGTTTTCAAGACCAAAGAGTTGTCAATAAATGAATAAAATATTTAAATAATGACGATGTCCTGACTTGAAGGCAGGCAAAGGCAAGTTCTTAAAGGAATCTGCAGTGATACCTCCTGGAGCCATCCAAAAATCTTATTTTCCATAAGTGGATTGGGTAATGGATTAATCTAAGAATTCACTTGAATTGTCCCTTCACACCCTGTCATTCACCCCCATCCCACAGTGATCCCCTGGAGCTGCTGGCCTGGGAGATGGGAATTCCACTGGGCTGTGTCTGGATATTGAGGGGCTGTGTTGGTCCAGGGCAAGTCTCTGAGCTTGGAAGAGCTCTGGAAACCACCTTGTCTGGGGAAACAGATGGGAAAACAACTGGTACTGGTTGGGAGCAGATTTATTCTGCTCCTGGCTTGGTTATTTTGGTCTGGAACAGGTTAGGAGCATTCTCCAGTGCCTTGGTGTGTCTGTCTCGCTTGGTTTTTCATTTACTGATGAATTACACCTCAGGAGTGGGCAGGGGAGGCTCAGGAAAGGAGCTTTCAGCACCAAGAAATGAGTCTCTGGTGCTCAAAGGTTTATTGAAGTTTTAAAAATATCAGTAAATAAATGCCCACTCTGTCAGCCATGAAAACAGGGCTGGGAGTGAGGGTGGGAATGAGCTCTGGGGCTGGAGCTGCCAGTGCCCATCACATCTGGGACCTGTAACTCCCACAGGTGTGATGGAACCTGTGAGCAGCACACCTGTGGCTCTGGTGTGTCCCCACGGGGTGCCGAGCCATGGTGGAGGCTGTACTCAGCAGAATTACTCAGTGGAGTAACTGATACAGTCAGAGGTGTAAAATAACCGTGTCTGCTCCTCTGACTGCTGGAAAATGGTGTTGGACACAGTTTGGGTTAACAGAGGAACGACTTAACCCGAGAGCTGTGCCCCACGCTTGGGCTGTGGGGTGGGCTCGTGGTTCCCGGGGGTGCCGGGGCTGTGTCAGCCAGATGGAAACATCCCGGCAGCGGAGGGTGGAGGCTCACACCAACCCCCCGGCCCTTTTAGCACCTGCTTTACCAGGCTGACGTTGTTCGCGCTTGTTTCATTCCCCCCTGACACCTTCTGCCGCAAGAGCTGGACACGCTTGAGAAACAGAAATGAAAAAAAAAAAACCGAGAAGAAAGTCAGAGGATCCTTTTTTTTTTTTTCTTTTCCCTTCACTTCCTTCCCAGCCCGGGTGCGACACAAGCACTGAGGGGTTTTTCCTCCTGCTGCTGCCGAGAGACTCCGAGGGTTGTGTGAGACAGAAGGGGCTCGGGGCTGGGGACAGCGAGTCCCGCGGCGTCTTCCCATCCTGGTTTGTCCCTTTATAAGAATTATTTTCATCCAAAACCCCTCAGCCTTCTCCTTGGAGCCAAACTCCTTTAAACGCTGACAGAAACCTTCAGTTGGTGTTGTGACAGAGAGATCCTTATCTGCTGATAGCTGTAATCGTGATAGAGCACAGAGGAACTCGTTTCTCCTGTCGTCATGTTGAAACACGCTTCCTTAACGCACCAAAAAATCCCATAAAACTTCCGGGTGCTGGTCTGCATCCTTGGAGCATCCCGGCCGGCTCCTGCTCCCGCGGGGAGCGGTCCAGCACCCAAAACCCGACGGTGCCGGGAGGGGACAGGGAGGACTGAGTCACTGCCACCACCTCCTCCGTGTCCCAATTCCCCAGCCGTGCACTGAGTCACGCTCCCCGCGCCGGCCCGGCGGGGACCCAGCGGCGTTTTCCCACCCTCTGCGTGGGTCGGGTTCCCAAATCCGGGAGGCAGGGGGTGAGCAGAGCCACCTCTGCGCTGGGGGACAGCGGGAAGGGGCATTGGAAGTGTCCCCAGCTCTGGCACCGCCATGGGGGAGCTCTGCGGCCCCGGGGCTCCCACCGGGACACGCGGGTGCAGCACAAGCCGGGACAGGGCCGTGACTGTCACAGGGGCAGCAGGTTTGTGTCACGCCTGATGCCCCCCTCGCTGCCCCGGGAGGGAAGTGAAGCCCCCGGGGAGCCGCCGAACCGGCCCCTCCAGCCCCTCCAACCGGGTTATATCTGGCGCCACATTTGCATGGCAGCGAGTCGGCACCTGGCAGCAAAATCCTCGGGGGATCGAGGACACGGGGAGCGGCTGGCAATTGTCACACGCCGGCGACAGGAAAGTCCCAGCAGACGATTGTTTTTAGAAGAATCTACTTCCAACCCGCACGGCTCCGGCCCCTAGGGCAGCGCCTCCACCCCGGCAGCCGCGGGGCTGCGGCGATGGTGGGCTGGGGGTGATAGTCCTGGGCTCGAAGCGGTATCCATGGCCACGGAGGATGCTCCAGGTGGGAGGTGATGCTCCTCAGCCTCAAACATAACCCAGGTGCTCCCAACCGCTTGAGGATCTCCTCACCCCCAGCAGCTCCCTGTTCCCCTCTCTTTTCTCAGGAGGGCCGTGAGCAAAGCTGGGAGCGGGGCTGGGGCTGTCACTGCTCCCCCCACACCCCACTGCCCCCCACCCGCACTGAGGCTCATCCTGCTCCTCCCAGTTCCCCCAGTACCAACCCCACTGCAGCTCCCCTGGGCACTGGGGGACACCGTGGGGCTGGGGGTGTGTGAGGGGCGTCCTGTCCTCCTCAGCCCAGTTTCCCACACCTGTGGCTTTGTGCCTGGGGCCCCCCCTTGTTGTTCCCCGGGGCCGGGCAGAGTCACCCCCCTCAGCCACCCCCATCCTGCCCCCCAAGCGGAGAAAGTTAGTCAAATCTGCAGAAACCGCAGAGGGGGGAGGCAGTGACACTGTCACCGCTTTGATGTCACCCCTGCACGTCCCACAGGTGCTGCCATCACCCCGGGGACACGGTCCCACCGCCGCTTTGCCATTAACTCGTGCGAGAAGGGGGATAATGCAAAAATATTTCCTTCCCCACCTCCATCCTGTCCCCACGGTCCCTGAAGCCGGCGGGACTCGGAGAGGTCACGTGCGAGGCACACGGAGCTGCAGCCGCTTCCATCCAGCCCTGCCACCAGGGGCTGGGGGTCCCTCCAGGGGACCCCCCAGGGCTCCGGGGGCTGCACCGGGGAGTGCGGGGGAGCCAGGAAGGTTCCTGAGCAGCGGGGCTGATTCATGCCGGGCCTCCTGCGGTTTCCCCCTGCGCTCACCTCCCGCTGCTGTCACACCAAGTGCCCAGGGTGAACCCACCCCGCCGTCACCCCCCGGGAGCTGGAGGGGAGCCCCTGGGGCTCCCCTGCACCCACCCTGCACCCAGTCTTTGCCATACATCCCACCCCACTGTGCTCCGGTCCCTGCACCCCCTTTGCACCCCAAACGCTCCCCTCGCGCCCCTCTGAACACACCACACACCCCTCACACTCTGCTCTCCGCCCTCCCAACACCTCCTGTGCTGCCCCAGTGCCCCAGGGCTCAGTGCCAGACCGGGGTGACAACCCCCGCCATGGGACATTCCCGAGCCCACAGCAGTGCCTGGAGGGAGGATGCAGCACCAGGGCGTGACGGGGTGAGGTCCCCTGGGTGTCACATGCCCGCGGGTCGGAGGTACAGGTGCCCCAGGGGAGCAGGAGGCAGCCAGGGGGCAGCTGCCAGCCCTTCCCAGCCCCGTCACGGCCGCTGCACTCCCGGAGGAAGCTGCTCTGCCTTGCTCACCAGGCACTGGTTATAAATACCCTCCCCATTTTAATGCGGCGGCGGCGGGAGCTATTTCGGGTAGGGAACAGGAAGCGAAACCCTGCCCGGGTCCCGGCTCCTTCGCCCCCGCCCCCGGGATGGGCCGGGCACTGCCCAGGGGCCACCAGGGCTTATCTGAAGCCCAGGAGCCGCACGCCCGCCTTGACCTTCTGTGCCTGCCACCGGAGCAGGCGGATGGCGCGGAGGCCGAACCGCAGCACCGCGTCGTACTTGAACACCAGCTTGTAGAAGGCGTCGGTGATGAGGGCGCCGCTGGGGTCGGCGTGTTTGAGCGCGGCCATCGGGGTGTACGCCACGTTGGTCTGGTGCCGGAACGGTGGCCGCGCTGCCTCGATCACCCGCAGGGTGTGCTGTACGTGGGCATGGGACTGTCCCCTTCCTGTCCTCACAGCCCCACCCCAGCCCCAGCCCACCACCATTCCCATCCCACCCCTTTTGCCTTTCAGCTCTGTCTGCATCCCATTCCCATTTGCACCTCCATCCTCATTCACATTCCCATCCTCTCCCTTCCCATTCCCCTCCTATCCCCATTCCCATCCCAGCTCCTCGTCCACTTCCTATCCCCATCTCCAAGGCCTTCCCATCCCATCCCTGTCTCTAATCCATCCCACCTCACCTCATCACCATTCCTATCCCATCCCCAATTCCTTCCCATTCTATCCCTATCTTTATCTTATCCCACCCCTATCTCCATCCTTTCTTATTCCCATTCCATTTCCCTCCCATCTCCATCCTCGGTTCCTTCCCGTCTTATTCCCATCCCCATTCCCATCCCATCACCATTCCCATTCCCATCCCCATTCCCATCCCATCACCATTCCCATTTCCATTCCCATCCCATCCCATCCCATCCCCATCCCATCCCCATTCCTATTCCCATTCCCAGCCAGGCTCAGCCCCATCAGGATGGAGCTGTCTGGGTGTGAGCTGCCCCACTGCTGGCTGGGCATGGGTGTTCCATGTTAGGGCACATTGACACCTCTGTCCAGCTCAGCCCAGCCCAGCAGGGCACCCCCAGCCCACTGGGGACCCCTGCCCGCCTGTCACCTCTGCGATGTCCTCGGGGGTCTGGCCCAGGCTGGTGAACACATCCCTGGAGTTCCTCAGGTAGAGCTTGGTGAAGATTTCGGCCGTCTCGGGGTCGGTCCGGGAGTAGTCGGCGCGTTCGGCTTCCTCGTACAGCTTCGTCTCGAATTCCGTCATCACCGGCCCCGGCTCCACCAGGCTGATCCTGCCCAGGGATGGGGCACTGGGCACTGGGCACCCCCAGACCCCCTGACCCCAGGGGCTGCACGGCCTCCTGCCCCTGCACTCACGCCACGTTGAAGCGCAGCGCCTGCACCACCAGGCTCTCGCAGAAACCCTCCACCGCGAACTTGGAGGCTGAGTAGATGTCATTGAAGACGATGCCTGGATGGTTGGGGAGTCTCAGTCAGGGCTGGGTGGGGGCTAATCCCCCCCAGGGCACCCATTTTCCCCTACCCTGCAGGCCCATGATGCTGCTGATAACAACGATGTGGCCCCCGCGGCGCCGCTTCATGTCGGGCAGCACCTCCTTGACCAGGCGGACGAGGCCGAAGAAGTTGGTGTCCATGAGGCTCTGCATGGCCGCCAGGCTCTGGCACTCCAGGGGTCCCGCCATGCCCACCCCGGCATTGCTGACTGTGGGCAGGGGGCATCAGTGGAGTGTGCCCTGGGCAGGGGGGATCCCGCACCCTGGGCATGGGGTGTCCCTGGTTCTCAGGGTGTCCCCAGCATGGCATGTCCTGGGTGTGCAGGGTCCCTGGCATAGAGGGTCACTGGTGTGTGGGGTCATGGGGTCCCTTGTGCATGAGGAGCCCCTGACACAGGGGGTCCCCAGTGCTCGGAGGGTCACCAGAATGGGACATCCTGAGTTTGGAGGGTCCCTGGTGCACGAAATGTCCCAGCACAGAGGGTCCCTGGTGCAGGGGGTCCCTGGCATGGACAGTCCCCAGTGCATGGGGTCAGGGTCATGAGGTGTCCCTGGCATTGAGGGTCCCCCCCATTGGGTGCACAAAAGATCCCCAGCACAGGACAAGCTCACCTGGACAGCCCCCAGTACAGGGGTCCCCATCATGGAGGGTCCCCACACCGGGATCACGGTGGGAGGGGAATCCCGGGGCTCACCCAGGACATCGACGTGGCGCCCGGGGATGCTGTCGAGGCAGGCGCGGATGGAGCCCTCGTCACACACATCCAGCTGTTTGATCTCCAGCGTCCGGCCCAGCGCCGGCCCCGCCGCCGCCGCCAGCGCCCCGCTCCTGCCCACGTTCCTCATGGTGGCGATAACTGAGGGCACAGGCGGCTCAGCCCCCGCGGGCTCTCCCCGGGGGCCCGGGGGGGGTCCCTCCACCCCGCTCACCTCGGAATCGGCGCTGTTTGTCCCGCGCCAGCCGCACGGCCAGCGCCAGCCCGATGCCGGAGGAGCAGCCGGTGATCAGCACCGTCTTGGGAGCCATGGCACGGCCTCCCCCCCGCGCCCCAGCCCCCCGCCTTTATAGCAGCTGCCCCAGCCCCCCCAAATCCGGGCCCTTAATCCCCCCCCGGATAATCCCCCCTCCCGGGGATTTGCGGCGGCCGCGTGGCTGAGCCGCACGTGGTGCCCGCGGAGCACAGAGGGGCCTTTGTGTGGGACCTGGGGCACTGTGGGGACACAGCGGGACATGGGGACACTGCCAGGCGTGGGGACACTGTGGGCGATGGGGACACTGCCAGCCGTGTGCCAGCGGCGCTGGGGGGCTCTGGGGATGGGAAGGAACAAGGCAGGAGCTCTGCAAAAATAACCTTTATTTTCACTGGTATAAAACATGTCCCAGTTCAACTGGCCTCGTGGAGATGTGGGGGACACGGTGATGGGTGCCCCCCTCACCCCCACACCCCGGGATCCTGCTCCTGGGGACCCCAAAACCTCCCTGGTGTGGGGGCAAGGAATGCCAGCCCCCCACAGGGACACTCGGGGCTGGTGCTGCAGGGTGGAGGGGAAAAAGTGCTTGAGTGTGGAGGTCCTGGCGGTGGGCTGTGCTGAGCTGTGCTATGTTGGCAGTGCCAGGCTGTGCCAAACCATCCTGGTGGTGCTGGGCTGTGCTGAGCTGTGCCATGCTGGCAGTGCCAGGCTGTGCTAAACCATCCTGGTAGTGCTGGGCTGTGCTGAGCCATGCCATGTTGGCAGTGCCAGGCTGTGCCAAACCATCCTGGTGGTGCTGGGCTGTGCCATGTTGGCAGTGCCAGGCTGTGCCAAACCACCCAACTGTGCCAGACTGTGCTATGCTGGTGGTGCTGAGCTGTGCCAAACCATCCCACTGGTGCCAGGCTGTGCCAAGCTGTGCCAGCAGTGCCAGGCTGTGCTGAGCTGTGCCATGTCGGTGGTGCCCAGCTGTGCCAAAACTGCGCTGGTGGTGCTGGGTTGTGCCAAACTGTGCCGTATCATCAGGGCCAGGCTGTGCCAAACAATCCCAGTGGTGCCAGGCTGTGCCAAGCCATTCCATGCCAGTGTTGCTGGGCTGAATCAAGCCGTGCTAGGTTGGCAGTGAGACTGAGCCAAAGAATGCCAGCAGTGCCAGACTGTGCCAAGCCACGCTGGCAGTGCCAAATCCCGCCATGCCAGTGGTGCCAGGCTGTGCCAGACCCTCCCAGTGGTGCCGTGCCGTGGCTCAGAGGGCCACGCAGGTGCAGTAGTGCCGCAGCTTGCAGGGCAGGATGCCGCGGTTGATCTGGTGGAACTCCACGAGCTGGATGAGGTCGGCGAAGCGCGTCTGCCCATCATCCATGGTGAAGTAGAGCCGACCCTCCTCCTCGCTCTGCCGGGGGGCTGCAGGTCAGGACCCTCTCCCTGGCACCCCCCAGCACCCCCAGCCCCACGCTGGCACTCACCGGCAGGATGAGGTAGTGTTTGATGCGCTGCAGGTGGCACAGGGACAGCACGAAGCCCTTGGGGTTCCGCTGGCTCTCCCGCACCAGGAAGACCCTGTGAGCCCCAGAGGTGTCACTGCTGGCCCCAGGTCCCCTCTGCTCTCCCAATGTCACCCACGGGGTCCCACAAACCTCCTGGGAGTAGCCCAGTACCCCCTGACATCCCTGGGAATCTCTGTGTCCCCCCAGGAGCCTGTGTGTCCCCCAAACCCTGAAAATCCTGGGAGTCACAACCCCCCTGGGATCACTCACCCCCACACATGTCCTGTATCCCCCCAGGAGCTGCAAGACCTGGTAATCCTTGGGCTCCTGCACCTCCCTGGAGTTCCGTGTCCCCCCCAGGAGCCCGTGTGTCCCCCAAACCCTGCAAAATCCTGTCACAATCCCCCTGGGATCACTCACCCCCACACATGTCCTGCATCCCCCTGTAATCCTTGGGCTCCTGCACCTCCCTGGAGTTCCGTGTCCCCCCAGGAGCCCCAGGGACCCCGACCCCCCCACCCCAGGGTCCCGTACCCGTCCACCAAGCCCTGACGGCCGATGAGCTGCTGGGTGTCCTCCCGGGAGATTCGCCCGTGGAACCAGGGCTGGGTGCGGTGGATGGCTGTGGGGAGAGGGGTGTCAGGCTTGGGGGGACCCCCACCCCAAGGCAGGAACCCCCCCATGGGCACAGACCCCCACGTCTCACCGGCACTGAGCGGGGAGCTGTGGCAGGCTGCAGGCAGGCTGTACCGGTGCGTCGTCTTCTTCTGGGCACACAAAGAAAGGAGGGGATGTTAGGGTGGGCTCAGGGGGACTCCCCCTCACCCCCCAGCACCCCAACTCACCCTCCAGGCCTGTGCCTCCTCCAGGGCTGCTGTCAGCACCTCGTTGGGGTTCTCAATCACCCGGCCCGTGCACCCTGAGAAGTCCATGGCCACCAGTGCATTGTCCGAGACGCTTCGCTGTGGGGGGCAGGGGGTCACTGGAGGGTCCCCACGGGCCAGGGGCTGCAGGGGGCAGGGGACACTCACCAGGGGTGTGGGGCCGATCCAGGGGGGTTGGCTCAGTCGTGCCTGTGCTTGCTGGTAGTTGCGGTAGAGCTGCATCCCGTACTGGGGGAACAGCCCCGTCAGCTGGGGGGCTGTGCTGCAGGGTGGGGGAGCACCCAGGGACACCCAGGGACCTCCACAGCCACCCAGTGCAGGGGTGGGGACCTCTGCACCCACTCCACATGGGCACAGGGACACCCACCCTGAAACATTTTCACTGGGATGGGGTCATCCCTCTAGAACCCCTCCACATTCCCCCCCTTGTATCTCTCCAGCATCTCTTCAGCATCCCCCCAAGCATTCCCCCATCATCCCTGCAGCTACCACGCAGCACCACCCCAGAATTCCCCCATTATCCTTTCAAATTCCCTCCTGTGTCCCTCTGCCACCATCCCAGCGTCCCCCCAGCAGGGGGTCGGCCGCACCCGGTCAGGGCTGACCTTGAAGAGGCGGAACGCGGCCATCCAGCAGCTGCGGCTCTGCTCATCCTCGCTGCAGAGCAGCTTCAGGCCCTTGACGCCGCTCCGCACCTTGTGGGGCTGCGGGAGAGGCCGGAGCCGTCACGGGGCAGCCCCGGGTGGCTCTGAGGGGACAGAGAGCCCTTGGCAGGGGGAGGCGCAGGGAATGACCCTGCCACAGGCAGGGACATCCCCACCTTGATGCAGAAGCCAAACTCAGTGGGTGTCCCGTAGAGCTTCTTGCCCTGAGTCACGTAGTAGATGTTGGACTCGGTGAGGTCAGCGAAGTACTGGAGGTGCCGGGGGTCCTGGGGGGTGGGGGGTGTCAGGGCTGGCCCCGCTGCACCCCCTGGCCATGCCTCCTCCCCCCAGGACCCCCTGGCCTCACCTTGGAGGTGCCCTTGGTGGAGTAGTAGAGCCCCGAGCGGCGCAGGGAGAAGTGGAAACGCTTCCAGACCTTGCGCCCGGCCTCCCGCAGCTGCAGGAAGCCCTGGACCTCAGGGCAGCTCCCAGAGTTGAGGAAATTCTGGGGAGAAACCAGGACTGAGAGGCACAGCAGGGTCCCCAGGGCACAGCGGGGTCCCCAGGGCACAGTGGGGCCCCCAGGGCACAGCAGGGGTCCCCAGGGCACGGTGGGGTCTCCAGGGCACGGTGGGATCCCCAGGGCACAGCAGGGTCCCCAGGGCACAGCAGGGTCCCCAGGACACGGTGGGGTCCCCAGTGCACAGAGGGGTCCCCAGGGCACGGTGGGGTCCCCAGGGCACGGTGGGGTCCCCAGGGCATGGCAGGGTCCCCAGGGCACGGTGGGGTCCCCCGGGCACACAGAGGGGTCCCCAGGGCATGGTGGGGTCCCCAGGTCACAACAGGGTCCCCAGGGCACAGCGGGGTCCGCAGGGCACGGCGGGGTGCCCTGGGCACAGAGGGGTCCCCAGGGCACAGCGGGGTCCCCAGGGCACAGCAGGGTCCCCAGGGCACAGCGGGGTCCCCAGGGCACAGCGGGGTCCCCAGGGCACAGAGGAGTCCCCAGGGCACAGCAGGGTCCCCAGGGCACAGAGGGGTCCCCAGGGCACGGTGGGGTCCCCAGGGCACAGCAGGGTCCCCAGGACACGGTGGAGTCCCCAGGGCACAGTGGGGTCCCCAGGTCACAGCAGGGTCCCCAGGGCACAGCAGGGTCCCCTGGGCACAGAGGGGTCCCCAGGGCACAGAGGGGTCCCCAGGGCATGGTGGGGTCCCCGGTGCTCCATACCTGGATGAGCTCGGAGTGTGCCATGCTCTTGTTGGCCTCCAGGCAGCTGGACACCATCACCTCGGGGAACAGCGACTGCTGGGGGACAGGGGCTCAGCAGAGACCCTTGGGGTGCTCAGGGACCCCACGGGGAGGGTCACAGAGGGTGCCCACCTACCGCGTTGCTCTTGAAGAGCTCGTACTTGGCGAAGTTCTTGCGGAACACAAAGCGGCTGTCGGCGCCCGGGGCCCAGGAACTCTGCACCTCCACCACCGACTCGTGGTCCTCCAGGCAGCGCTCTGGGGGGACAGGGGGTCAGCAGGGCCGGGGGTCCCGAGGGCTGTGCCCCACCGTGCCCCCCCAAGGCAGCTCACCCAGGGCCAGGTGCTGGTGCAGCTCCACCAGGGCCCAGCTGTGGTCGTGCAGCGCCCGCGTCCTGCGCACCAGGGTCTCGCAGAGCTGCCGCGCCGTGGTCGCCGCCGACGCCTCCAGGGAGCGGCAAGCACCATCCTCACCGAACACCTTCACCACCTGGGACGGGGGACAGGGGGTGTCAGGGCTCCCCTGGCATGACGGGACCCTGCAGAACCACAGGTGAGGCCATCCCCGCCACCTCCTGCTCCCCAACTCATTTGGGAGGTGATCCCTGTCCCAGGGATGGGATTCTCCCTTCCCAGCTCCTTGACTCATGTAGGAGGTGGTCCCTGTCCCAGGGATGGGATTCTCCCTTCCCAGCTCCTTGACTCACGTAGGAGGTTGTCCCTTCCCCATTCCCCAAAGCTGAGGTGTCCCTTCCCAGCCCCTCATCCCCCTGGCTTAGGAGGGACCTCTGTAAAGGGGTCCCTGTCCAAAGGCTGAGACCCCTTCCCAGACCCTCAACTCACACGGGAGGAGGTTCCTGCCCCAGAGCTGAGACCCTCCCCTCTGCCCAGCCCCCTGACTCCCACTTCACATGGGAGGTGCCCTCCCTGGGGAGATCCCTGCCCCAAGACCAAGCACTGGCAGGGGTGTCCCTGTCCCAGATCCCAGCCCCCCTTGCCAGCCCCCTGCCCCTGACTCACATGGGAGGTGCCCTCGCGGGGGGATCCCTGTCCCAGGGCCGGGCTGCTCAGGATGGGGGAGTTGGAGGGGCTGCAGAGCTCGGGGAAGGGGTTGGGGATGCTGGGCAGCGACGACGCTCGTGGCTCCTCCTGTGGCTGCCGGCTGGAGGCACAGGGGGGTGAGTTCTGCATCCCCTGTGACCCCCCTGAGCACCCCCTGCATCCCCCCTTAACCTCCCTGACCCCCCAGCCTCACACCCACCTGCTGCCGTGGATGAAGAGGGGCTGGGAGCGCTTGACCTCGGGCAGCCCCTCGCCCCCATCCCGCTCACCAGGACCCTCATCCTGCTCGGGGGGCTCCCAGAGGCTGCTCTGCTGAGCCCCCCCCTCCATGGCATTATCTGTGGGGACAGAGGGGGTCTGGCACCGTGTGTGGTTCCCTTTGGGGGGCCCACGGCCACATTTGGGGGGCCATGGCCGGGTGTGGGCAGCCCTGCAGGACACCACACCGGGCTCCATGTGGGCTCCCACCCCTGCCACCCACCCAGGGGGATTTTCTGGTGCCCAGACAAGAAGGACCCCAGCCCTGGGGGTCTGCCTAAGCCCCTGGTGGCCACCAAGGGTGTCCCAGTCACCCCAGTCCTGTCCAGGTGCTGGAGGGTAACACTGACAGTGAGCACAGCCAAGAGACCCCGAAGAATCCCCCACATCCCACGTGGGACCCTCACCAGCGGCCCCACATCAGCACTGAGGGTCTGGGGGCACTGGGAGATGCCGGCTGAGCCGTGCCGGGCTGAGCCGTGCCAGGCTGAGCTTTGCCAGTCCGAGCCGTGCCGGCGCCGTGGAGAGAAGGAAGCCGAGCGTGGCGGCGGCGGCGGCTCAGCCCAAACACCTCCTCGGGTCCGGCCAAACCAGTTCTGGCGGCCGCTCCCAACTCCACCTCACCGCCCTGGCATCCGGGCCCGGGCGGCCGCGCCGGGAGCCGGGGGCGAGGGAGCCGCCGTGGGAACCGCCGCCAGCCCCCCCGCGCTGGCACAGCCCCCCCGTGTCCCCACCCCCGCCCGGTGCCACCGCGCTCAGGACACCGGGCACGCTCCGGTACCGGCTCTGGCTCTGGACCGACCCGCGGGGATGTGTCACGGCCCCGCCGGCACGTGGCACACGTAACACACACGTGGCACCCACGGTGGCACCCACGGTGGCACTCGGTGACCGCGGGCGCTGGACCCGGCGGTCCCGGGACACCGTGTAGAGCCACGTTAATCATTCGCCCGCTGCCTGTCCCTGTCCACACCTCCTGCCACTTCTCAGGGTCCAAGTCCATGGCTGGGCAGGGCTGATGTCACCCTCATCTCATCCCTGTCCCTGCAGTGTCCCTGTCGCCATCCCAGCATCCCACCAGGACCCTCTGCTCCATCCCTGCTCCCTGCCCTGGCTGTGCCAGGCCGGGTCCCCCCTCCCTGGCCAGACCCCCGGGGTGATCTGGGGACACAGGGACAGTCAGGGGTCAGGTAGGGTGATGCTGCTGGTGGGACACAGCGGGGGACACGGGGGGATGTGACAGACAGGGCCTGGCACCAGGACACTGCCCTGGCACCAACCCACAGCCCAACCCCATGGCCTCGGGTCACCCCGGGGTGAGCCCTGTCCCGGTGGCCGTGGCAAGGCTCCAGCAGGGTGGGGACACACAGGGTGTCCCAGGGGCGTGGGACAAACGGGGACACAGGGCTTTGGGCAAAGGGACCATCGGGGTTATGGGGTGGGGGGCTGGAGGGGGTCAGGACCACCGGGGTGAGCCCCAGGACCACCAGGGCTACGGAGAAGGGGGTCCAGGGCCACCGGATTGAGGGGATGGGTCCCAGGACAACCGGGCTGAGGGACAGGATCCCAGAGCCGCCAGGGTTAGGGGATGGGATTCCAGGGGCACCAGGGTTACGGAATGGGATCACAGGGACACCAGGATAAGGGACAGGGTGCTGGGACCACCAGGGTTAAGGAACAGGACCCCAGCTGTGGGTGGGGGTCCCGGTGGGTGCCGAGGTTGGGGGCACAGAGGCAGCAGGGGAGGCACGGCGGGATGGCAGAGGAGGAGGAAGAGCCGGGAGGAGGGCGGGAAGGAGGGAGGGAAGAGGTGCAGGCAGAGTCGGAGGTCTGGGGTCGTTCCCGGCGGGATGAGGCCAACACCCCGGGATGAGCCGCCACCCTCCGGCCCCAGGAGCCCCCAGCCCGGCCCCGCTCTTACCTGCAGCTCCCGCCGCGTCCCGGCACCGTCCCGCCGGACCAGGGATTCCTGTTCTCCCCGGCTTTATCTACCTGCGCCAGCACCCGCCCCCGCCTGACATCACAACGCCCCGGGCCTGCTGCCCGGCACCGGCCCCCCACCAACACCCGGGGGGCTCCCCCAGCCCTCCCAGCCCCGGGGTGGGGGGTCCAGCCTGGCCCTGGCCCAGCCATGGGGGGCTGGGACCCCCAAACCCACCTCCCACGACCCCCCTGAGGTGGTGATGGGGAGTTTCCCACAATGCACTGGGGTGACCCCTGGAGCAGCCGGGCTGTGCGGGGACACAGGGTCTCGGTCCCCTGGGGTGTCCTGGGGGTGCAGACCCCACAGACCCCCAGCCCATGGGGCTGTCCCATGGGAGTCCCCAAGCCCGGCGTGTGGGGTTTGGGTTGGGGCTCCCCTGGGACCCCCAAGTTGGGGCCGGAAGGGACCCATGGTGGGAGGGGGATGTCCCCATTGTCCCCTAAGGGACCCCTGCCAGGTGGGACCACCGGTGGGGGGTCATGGGGGTCTCATGCAGGTCAGGGGCCCTTCCAGAAGGATTGGGGGGGCGGTATTTGGGATATGGGAACGCAGTGGGGCATGGGGTCCCTTAGGGGCTCTGTGGGTGTCCTGTAGGGTAACTCAGACCAGGGGGTCTGGGAGTCCCCACTGGGGACTTGAGGTGCCACAGGGTCATAGACCCCTAGAGGTGTCCCCATGGAGGTTCAGGGGTCCCTGTGGGGGATCTGAGGGTTCCATGGGGTCCTGTTGGTCTGTGGGGGGCTACAAGACCCTATAGAACCCCCAGAGGGGTTTTATGTGTGGGTCCCATGGAGCAGCGGGGATTCCCATGGGATCAGAGAGCTCCTGTGAGGTCATTTCAGGTCCCTCAGGTCCTTCAGGTCCGGAGGTCACCTTTGGTCCCACGGGGATGGGTGCAGTGACACGGGGGGCACTGAGATCATTGTGGGGGTCCCCTGGGGGTCTCGGGGGTCACTGCAGGTGACACACGGGTGAGTTTGGGTTCCCGGGTACCTTTAAGTCACCAGATGTGTCCTGGGAGTCACTTTGGGTCACTGGGTGTCTCACGGGGGTCACTGAGGGTCAGTTTTGGTGCCCCGGGGGTCACCGGGGTCACGGCGGCTCTCCCGGAGGTCCCGGAGCAGACAAGACGAGAGCGCGGCGGGGCAGAGCGGCCGGAAGTGCCGCGTCACGTGACACACCCGGAAGCGGCAGCGCGGTGGGACCGGGGGCCATGAGCGGCGGGGCCGAGAACGCGGTCGGGGACGGGAACGGGGCCGAGAGCGGGGCCGAGCGGCGAGTCCGCATCGTGGTGGAGTACTGGTGAGCGCCGCGGCCGCGGGGGGACCCGGGGGGGATGAACTGAGGGTACCGAGGGGATCCCGAGAGCGGATGAACCAAGGGGACCGAGGGGATCCCGGGAGCGGATGAACTGAGGGTACCGAGGGGATCCCGGGGGAGGATGAACCAAGGGGACCGAGGGGATCCTGGAGCTTTCAGGGGTGGGAGCGAGCCGGGGTTAGGGAGGGCGGCCCACAGCGATACTGGGAGCAGAAACTGGGGGAACTGGGGTGAGGCACGGAGGGAGAAGGGGGGGCTGAGGAGGATATAGAGGGGTTGGGGGGGCTGAGGAGAGGGTGTAGGAAGGTTGAGGGTCTGCAGGATGGGGGAATCGGGACATTGAAGGGGGATATAGGGGAATTCAGGGGCTGGGGAAGGGGTTATAGAGGATTTGGGGGGCTCTGCAGAGTGGGGAGGTAATGGGGGGCCATAGGGTTATATGGGGTGTGGGGGGCTGAGGGTGTGAGGGCGTGCAGGGAGTTTTGGGGAGAGCTCCTGAGTGGGGGATTTGGGGGGCTCTGCAGGGTGGGCAGGTTATGGGGTGTGGGGGGCTGAGGGTGTGAGGATGTGCAGGGAGTTTTGGGGTGGGCTCCTGAGTGGGGGATTTGGGGAGCTCTGCAAGGTGGGGCAATGGGGGCATTGAGGGGAATTTTAGGGGAATTCAGGGGAGGGGAAGGGGTTATAGAGGATTTGGGGGGGCTCTGCAGGGTGGGGGGCCATAGGGTTATGGGGGGCTGTGGGTGTGAGGATGTGCAGGGAGTTTTGGGGTGGGCTCCTGAGCGGGGAGTTGGGGGTGCAGGAGGCAGCAGAGCTGTTGTGGGGGTACAGCCTGGGGGGCCTCCTTAGTTTAGGGAGGGTTTTTGGGGGGGATCCCCATGCCTCGACCCCTCCTCAGCCCATTCCCCCCTCCCCAGTGAGCCCTGTGGCTTCGAGGCCACGTACCAGGAGCTGGCGAGCGCCGTGCGGGACGAGTACCCCGACATCGAGATCGAGTCCCGGCTGGGGGGCACCGGTGAGACCCCATAGCAGCCTCGGGGTTATGGGGGGGACACCCCAGGACACCCCACTGCCGTGCTGGGGGTGTGGGGTGGGTTAAACCTGGCAGGGGATCGTGCCCTGGTTGCTGCCCCTCAGCAGGGTCAGTTTAGGGGCAGAGCTGGGGGTCTGCAGGAGCACTTGGGGGTGCCCTGAGTGCTCAGCCAGCCCATGGGGGGCACAGGCTGGGGGTGCCACAAGGAGTTTAGGGGGACACAATTCAGGGCTGGGATGAGTTAAACCTGGCAGAAAATTCGGGGGGTCATGCCCTGGTTGCTGCCCCTCAGTTCAGGGGCAGAGCTGGGGGTCTGCAGGAGCACCTGTGGGGGGCACAGGCTGGGGGTGCCATGAGGGGTTTGGGGGGACACAGCTCAGGGCTGGGATGAGTTAAACCTGGCAGAAAGTTCAGGGGGGTTGTGCCCTGGTTGCTGCCCCTCAGTTTAGGGGCAGAGCTGGGGGTCTGCAGGAGCACCTGGGGGTGCTCAGCCAGCCCATGGGGGGCACAGACTGGCTGGGGGTGCCATGAGGGGTTTGGGGGGACACAGTTCAGGGCTGGGATGAGTTAAACCTGGCAGAATATCCGGGGGGGTCGTGCCCTGGTTGCTGCCCCTCAGCAGGGTCAGTTTAGGGGCAGAGCTGGGGGTCTGCAGGAGCACCTGTGGGGGACACAGGCTGGGGGTGCCATGAGGGGTTTGGGGGGACACAGCTCAGGGCTGAGCCTTGTGTGTGCCCTCAGGTGCCTTCGAGATCGAGATCAACGGGCAGCTGGTCTTCTCCAAGCTGGAGAATGGAGGCTTTCCCTATGAGAAGGACGTGAGTACCCACCCAGGGGGGGTCCTGGGCTCAGCCAGGCTGGGCTGGGGGCGTTGGGTTTGCACTGAGCCCCTCCTGTGATGGGGTTTGCACATGGGGTCCCTGTTTTGTCACCAGCTGGAGTTGTTCTCCTTCTTGCCACCCTGCCAGGACCTGCTGTGGGTCCTGCTGGGAGAGAGGAGGAAAAAAATGAAAAAGAAAGAGCAGGAAAAGAGGGAAGGAGAAAGGGGAAAAGGGAAGGAAAAAAAGAAGGGAAAAAGGAAGGAAAAGGGGGAAAAAAGGAGAGAAAAGAGGGAAGGAAAAAGGGGAAAGGGAGGGGAAAAGGGAAGTAAAAAAAAGAAGGGAAAAGGGAAAAAAGGAAAAGGGGGGAAAAAAGAAGGATAAAAGGAAGGGATGTGACATGCTGGTCCTTGGGACACAGAGCTGGATCTGATGGAGAAGGGGAAACCAAACAAACCATCAGAGTAGAAAAAACACCCAATGTACAATTACCAAATATACATCCCGGTGCTTCCAAAAAATCCCAGAGCAGCCAGGACTGCTCTCAGAGCCTCACCATGGTTGGGATGTGTCCCTCTCACCTCTGGGTGCTCCCAGGCCCTGCCTGTGACCCTTTCCCTGCTGTTTCTCCCCAGCTGATCGAGGCCATCCGCAGAGCCCGCAATGGGGAGCCCCTGGAGAAAATCACCAACAGCCGCCCCCCCTGCGTCATCCTGTAGCCCCCCAAGGACAGCGGGGTCCCCCCGCTCTGCCCATCGCTGCCTTCCTTAAATCCCTGCACCTCTGGGGGCACCAGGGACATCGGGGGAGCTCAGGAGCCTCCTGGGGACCCCCGTGGTGGCGCTGGGAAGGGCAGAGCTGTGGCACTGGTGGCGTTGGGGGTCATTCTGTGCCCTGCCTGACCTGCTGTGGGGTGTAGCAGTGGCCTGGGGGGGTCTCACACCTGTTTTTGCCTTCCCCCCTCATAGCTGCACCTCTCTGGGGGGCACAGGGGGTACCCACAGCACCCCCATTTTGCTGTGCTGGCCTCTCCCCTCCCTCACCCCCTGGGATATGGGGGTGTCCCATGAATAAGGAGCCAGGCTGGGTGTTGGAGCAGCTCACAGCAGGTTAATTCCAAGAGGAATCATCTGGTTGTAAGTTCCCCAGGATTTGTTAATGATTAAAATCCCTCTGTCACTGTTTAATCCAGGCCAGGGGCTGGCCATGGGAACCTCAGCCCGGCCCCACGGCCACAGGTGTGTTCACATCCCCACCTCCCCATCCCCAGGCTCCCAGCTCCTGATTCCTGCCTGGAATGACCCTGCCCTTGGCCTCGGGGCTGGGGGCCCCCCCCCTATTTATTCTATACTGTGTATAAACCAAACGGCCTGGGTGGAATAAAGGATGGAGAATGTGGCTCCTCTGGGAATTCCTCCTTGGGAATGGGGGGTGGGACACGGGCCTGGATCCTGCCTGGGAGCAGGAATTTTATCCTGCAGAAAAGGTGGGGGGTGGCAGAGGGGAGGGGATGGGAAGGGGAGAGAGGGAGGAGTGGGGGAAGGAAAAAGGGAAAAGGAAGGGAAGGGGGAAGAAGAAAGAAGTGGAAAAGGGAAGACAAAAGGGGAAAAGGGAATGGAGAAAGGGAGAAGGGAACAGAAAAAGGAATGAAAAGGAGGGTAAAGGGAACAGAAAAATGAATGGAAAGGAGGGAAGAGGGGAGAGGAAATTGGGAAGGAAAAAGGGGAAGAAAGAAGAGGAAAAGAGGAAAAAAGGAGGGAAAAGGGGAAAGAGAGGGGAAAAGGGAAGGAAAAAGGAGAAAAAAGAAGGGAAGAGGGAAAAAGAGAAGGAAAAGGGGAAAAGAGGATAAAGGGAAGGGATGTGACATGCTGGTCCTTTGGGAGACAGAGCTGGATCCGACGGAGAAGAGGGAACCAAACAGACCACCAGAGTAGAAAAAACAACCAATGTACAATTATCAAATATACATCCTGGTGCTTCCAAAAAATCCCGGAGCAGCCAGGACTGCTCTCAGTCCAGCTACCCTCAGTGCAAGTCCACGTGTCCCAGGCACTGGAACAGCCCTGGAGTGAGGGGGATGGCAGAGGGTCTGTCCTTCTCCAGGCCGTGCTGTGTCCAAGCTCCCTGGGCTGCTCCAGGCACCGCCAGTGCCACCGAGGGTGACCCCTCTGTCCCCACTCTTTGCTGCCACTCTGTCCCGCAGCGTCCTGGGCTCTCCCAGCCCTCCGTGGCTGGTGCCACCCCCGGGCAGAGGGGATGGACCCCCAGCCCTGCAGCCGTGGCTCGTCCCTCCCTGAGCTGCCTTGGTGAAGTTGGGGGGTCTCTCCTACACGGCCGTGGTGTCGGGGCCGGCCAGGCCGAGGTACTCGGGGTTCTCAGCCGTGGGCGTCGTGCTGGGGCCGCCCTCGGGGCCTCCACCCTTGGCAGGGTCCTGGTTCCAGTAGTAGGGGTTGTCGAAGGCCTGGCTGAAGGGGCCAGGGGCGGGGGGGCTGTGGGGTGCCAGGTACTCGGGGTTCTCCACAGCGTGGCCAAAAGGCCCTGGGAAGGAGTTCTTGGGGTCCTTGATGAGCCCGTTCTTGCCTTGGTGCCCCTTGGGCTTGTCCGGCGGGGATGGAGGGGCGTGGGGCGGATGTTCCCCAGCCTGGTTCACGTACTCTGCAGGGTGAGTGACATGTTAGGGACCCCCCAGGGGTCATGGGACAGGCAGACACCCCCCATCACCTCCCCAAGGGTCCGGCTGTGCCCTCCCTACCTGGCATGGTGCTGTGGGGGGCTGGGACGGTGAAGCCCTCAGGGTCCTCTCCGTCCTTGGCCACCAGCACGGTGGGATCCTCGCTGTACCGGGGCAGGGTCCCGGGCTCCCGCCCCGGGGGGCTCTGCAGGGCTGCCTTGTCCCCCTCAGGCACCTCTGGGACAGGGCCCTCCGGCTCCTCCGCCAGGCCCTGGGCGGGGAAGGGGAAGGCGGCCAAGCCCTCACCCTCTTCCACCTTGGCCGGAGACTCTGCCGTGCTCTGGGTGTGGGAAAGGACATGGAGTCAGGCACTCGAGCCCACCTTGAGGACCATCCCTTTGCCCCTCATGAGGTCACCTCTATGCCTGTGCCAGGACTGGGAGCTCCCTCCCAGCCCTCCCCACGTACCCGCATGGAGGAGATGCGGCTGCGGTAGGTGGTGGAGGTGTCGGTGCTGAAGAAGCCGTGGTGAGGCACCAGGTACTCCTCAGCATCCACCAGGTCATCCATGTCCTCCTCATCCAGCAGTGCCCGGTAGAAGGTGCTGTCCGTGGAGCCAGGCAGCCCCACCAGGTCATTCTGGGGGGGTCACACCGGTCAGTGGTCACCCCAGGGCAGTGGTGAGGGGATGGGACCCCCAAGGAGCTGCATACCTGGATGACCACGAAGCGCTGGGGGTCACGGGCCATGCGGGAGAATTCGGTGACCAGCTCCCGGAACTTGGGCCGGCACTCGGAGTCAATCATCCAGCCTGGAGCAGAGCCGGGTGCCATCAGGGCCGGGAGCAGGGTGACACCACGCCCTGTCCCCTCCCTGTCCCTGTGTGCCCTCCCCGTACATTTCACCATGATCATGTAGACGTCGATGGTGCAGATGGGCGGCTGCGGCAGCCGCTCGCCCTTCTCCAGCAGGTCCGGGATCTCCCGGGCAGGGATCCCATCGTATGGCTTTGCCCCAAACGTCATCAGCTCCCACACGGTGACACCTGGAGGGGACAGGTGTGGGGGTGAGCAGTGCAGTGGGACCCCCCCAAGTCACCCAGGGTGGGGACACCCTGACGCACCGTAACTCCAGACATCGCTCTGGTGCGTGAAGCGCCGGCGGAGGATGGACTCCAGCGCCATCCACTTGATGGGCACCTGGGATGGGGCAGATGGAGAGGTGAGCAGGACTGAGGGGTGGCTGTCACCAACGGAGCACCGCTGTCCCCAAGTCCTACCTTGCCACCATCAGCGTGGTATTCAGTCTCATCGATGTCGAGCAGCCGGGCCAGCCCAAAGTCTGTGATTTTGACGTGGTTGGGGCTCTTGACGAGGACGTTGCGAGCAGCCAAATCCCGGTGCACCAGTCTCACGTCCTCCAGGTAACTCATCCCCTGGAGGTGGCACACGTCCAGCTGTCCCTCATCTCCCCCAGGACCCCCCAGAGCCACCCAGGTCCCCTGTCCTACCTTGGCGATCTGCACACACCAGTTGAGCAGGTCCTGGGAGCCGATGTGGTCCTTGTTCTCCCGCACGTAGTCCAGGAGGCAGCCATAGGGCATCAGCTGCGTCACCAGCTGCACCGTGGAGGTCAGGCAGATGCCCAGCAGCCGGGACACGTAGGGGCTGCCCACCCCTGCCATCACATAGGCCTCCTGTGGGCAGGAGGGGGGTCAGGGTGGGGGTCAGGGTGGGCAGGAGCTGCTGCCAGCCCCATTTCCCCCCAGTGCCATGGCCACACTCACATCCAGGATCTCCTTGTTGGCTTTGGGTGATGTGTTCTCCCGCAAGACTTTGATGGCCACCGGGATCTTCACGCTCTCCCCATCGGGGATCCAGATGCCCTGAGGTGGGGACAAGCAGGTGAGGAGGTGCAGAGCAGGGAGGGTCACGTCCCTCTGTGCTGTCCCCACCCCTCACCTTATAGACAGTGCCGAAAGCACCAGAACCCAAAACTTTCACTTTCTTGAGCTCCGTCTCCTTGAGGATCCTCATCTGGGCTTGGTTGGGGAGGGCCCCGCTGGGCGTCAGTGGCTCCACCAGCTGTGGGGCATGGAGGAGTGAGGGGAGGCCGGGCTCCTGATCCCTCCCAGGCCCTGAGGGTCCACTCCTGCCCCCTGGGAGATCCCCACCTCGGTCTCCTGCAGCAGCCGCCGCATGGTGTGCTTGCGCTCCTGCTGCCGCCGGCGCTTGACGCAGATGACGGTGATGAGGAGCAGGACGATGACCAGCAGAGCCCCCACCACACCAGCAATGATGGATGTCACCTGGCTGTGTGGCAAGAGGCCATCAGTGTGGGGGACCCCCAGCACGCAGAGTGGCGGTGGCACAACACAGCCACACTCCTACCTCGGCTTCTGATCCACAGGACATCCATCCTCATCCCGGATCGTGCATCTGCGGACACAGGGTGTAGCCCCCTGCTGTCAGCAGCCCCCTGCAGCTGCCAGCACCCCCATTTTGGCTAGGGACCCCCGACTCACGAGTGGGTGCAGTTGGTGGGGCAGAGCTGGCACACGCCGAATTCATCCGGGTATTTCCAGACGGGCACAAAGGAGGCGTCGGCCTTGACGCCGCTGGGGCAGCGCCGCACGCACTGCTGGGCGTCCTTGTAGTGGGCACAGGCCACGCACTGGTCTGGATCCTGCAGGAATCAGGGCGGGTTGAGGCACCCAGGTGTCTGGGGGCACCCACCACCCCACCCAGGGTGTGTCCCTGTCCTCACCGATCCGAAGCAGGTCTCGGTGCCGTTCTGGGGCTGGCACTCGGGGTGGCATGGCAGGCACCGCGTCCCGTTGGCATGCTCCCGGATGGCTCTGCAGGGCAAAGGGCAGGGATGGGGTCCTGGCCCCATGCTGCAGTGTGTGTGGGGACTCCATTTGCCACTCCCCAGGGTCTCCACTCACCCATCCAGGAGGTTGCAGGAGGCCACACACTCCTGGCCACGCAGGAACCGCTCACAGGCCACGCACTGGGTCGGGCCGGGGCCCCAGCAGTGCCCCTGGGCACAGAGGTGGAAGCAAACCAGCCCCTCGCTCTCTGCAGGAGGGGCACCATCAGCACCAGGGGGTTTGTCAGCAATAGGGGAGAGGGGGATCCACCATCTCCCCCCACCCCCACAGGCCCAGCTTACCGCACTGCTCAGGGGGTTTGTTGTGGGTCTGGAAGAGGCGCTGGCGGGGGTTGCGGAAGATGCTGTGCCAGGGCACCTTCTGGAGGAAGCAGAGCTGGGGGTTGTGGTGCACCAGCACCATCCCGCTGCTGATCTCCCGCAGGGCCCGGAGCCCCAGCGCCTGCACCGCCAGGTCCTGCAGTGTCAGCGAGTAGGCGCCACTGCCGAGACACCCACGGGTGAGACACGCGTGTCCCCGTGTCCCCTCACATCCTCCGTGTCCTTCCCGCGTCCCCCTGCACCCCGTGTGGGCCCCTTCGTGTCCCTGTGTCCCCCTACATCCCACCCATATCCCTTCATGTCCTCTCATCCCCCATGTCCCCCCTCATCCCGCAGTGTCCCCACATGTCCCCATGTCTCCCTGTGTGTTTCTACAACCCCCTGCACCCCCATGTGTCCCTCATGTCCCCCCATGTCCCCACATCCCCTCTGCATCCCCATGTTCCCTTGTCACCCCATGTCCCTGTGTCCTGCTTCCCACCCGCGTCTCCTCTGCAATCCCTGCATCCCACACATATCCCCTCGTGTCCTGTCATCCCCCATGTCCCCTCATCCCGCAGTGTCCCCACATGTCCTCATGTCTCCCTGCATGTTCCCACAACCCCCGGCACCCCCCGTGTCCCCCTGTGCCCCAAGTCCTCCCCATGTCCCCTCTGCATCCCCATGTTCCCGTGTCACCCCATGTCCCTGTGTCCCCCTGCATCTTGTTTCCCATCCATGTCTCTTCTGCAACCCATATCCCCTGGTGTCCTGTCATCCCCCATGTCCCCCTCATCCCGCCATGTCCCCACATGTCCCCATGTCTCCCTGCATGTTCCCACAACCCCCTGCACCCCCCTGTGTCCCTCATGTCCCCCCATGTCCCCCAGCATCTCCCCACGTCCCCTCTGCATCCCCATGTTCCCATGTCACCCCATGTCCCTGTGTCCCCCTACATCCTGCTTCCCACCCACATCTCCTCTGCAACCCCTGCATCCCACCCATATCCCCTTGTGTCCTATCGTCCCCCATGTCCCCCTCATCCTGCAGTGTCTCCATGTGTCACCATGTCTCCCCATGTGTTTCCACAACCTCCTGCACCCCCCTGTGTCCCTCATGTCACCCCATGTCCCCCAGCATCTCCCCACATCCCCTCTGCATCCCCATGTTCCCGTGTCACCCCATGTCCCTGTGTCCCCTCTGTGACTTCCTGTGTCCCTGCACACATCCCCGTGTCCCCTCATGTGTCCCCCTGCATCCCTCCACGTCCCCCTGTGCCCCTGTGTCCCCTCATGTGTCCCCCTGCACCCCCGTGTCCCCCCACATCCCCGTCCCTGCTCACTTGTGCAGCACCCGGCCCCGGATCACCCGCAGGTTTTGGAAGACTCCCAGGTCCTTCATGTCAGGTGGCCAGGCTGCGATGTAGAGGAAGCCTGGGGGGAGCTGAGTGTTACAACCTCATGTCCCCCCAAACCCCGAGGAGCCCTCGATCCTACCCAGCTCCCCCAGCTCTCACCCGTCAGCTCCTCCAGGCTCTCGAAGATCCGCAGCAGTTTGGGGTCCAGGGGTGGGGTGTTGGTGCTGGGGTCCCTGCCAGGGATGGGAGGGAGGTTGGGGGGGTCCCGCTGGGGGTCCCGGTGGGCTCAGGGAGGGGAATCAGGCACTCACCCAGCAAAGGTCTCGGGCAGGAAGGCCAGGCTCCCGAAAATCTTGGTGCAGCCAGAGAAGTGCTGGATGTTGGAGGCGTTCACGGCACGGACGCCCTTCAGGAAATCCACTCCCAGCCCGTAGCACACTGGGGGGGTACAGCAGGGCTGGGGTGCTCAGCCAGGACCCCCGAGCCCCCCAAAACACTGCCCCACCAGCCATGGAGGTACCACCACAGTGCACAGCCTTGGAGACCCCAGAGCTGCACTGGGGACTGCTCACCCACATCCCTGGGGTCCCCAGAGCCCCCCAAGACTTGGGAACGCTGTTTACCCCCACCCATGGGGTTCCCAGAGTACCCCCAACCCCCAGGGGACTGCTCACCGCATCCCTGGGGTCCCCAGAGCCACTCCAAGGGGCTGCACCCCTGGGGTCCCCAAACCTGTCCAGATACTGGAGGGCTGCTCACCCACAACCCAGGGAACCCCATGAGCCTCCCAGGACATTGAGGAGCTGCTCACCCACAACCCTGGGAACCCCATGAGCCTCCCAGGACATTGAGGAGCTGCTCACCCACAACCCTGGGAACCCCATGAGCCTCCCAGGACATTGAGGAGCTGCTCACCCACAACCCTACAGTCTCCAGAATCCCCCTCCCCAGCCCCTGGGGGCTGCTCACCCACATCCCTGGGGCACCCAGAACCCCCCCAGACCCCGGGGGGATTTCTCACCCTCCGGGCAGGGTTTGCTGCACTTCTCACACTTCTGAACGTTGCTGACCGTGACCTCCTGGCTGTTCTGGGGGCACACCAGGGTGCAGGACCCCACCTCCGTGGCGAGGTAGTTGTCTGGAGGGGGCAGGAGGGGAGGTCAGGGCCACGCTGGCTGCCCCTGCACCCCCCCAGGGTGTCACTCACAGGGACACTGGCTGACACAGCTGGCCCCAAAGGTGTAACGCCCGTCAGGGTTGGGCATCGACTCGAATGTGTCCGAGTTGTAGACAACGAGTGGGGGGCAGTGCAGCTCGCAGATCCCGCTCCGGTTGAAGTTCAGGCATGCCTGGGGGGGGACACAGCCGTGTGAGACCCCTGATCCCCCCCAGGACCCCCGGTGTCCCCGTCCCGTGCTCACCAGGCAGTCGGAGTGCTTGGGGCCGGTGCAGCCGGCGGCGCACTGCTCGTGGCAGCAGTCCGTGGGCTTGGTGCCCTTGCAGCGTGGGCAGCCGTGGCAGATGCTGTTGGTCACTGTGGGGGCACAAAGGGACACGCTGGGGATGGGGATCCCCATTTCCCACCCCTCCAGGCAATGGGGGGGTCCCCAGGATGAGGGGCTGGAGGGTAGGTGGGTTCCCAGGGTAAAAATCTGGGTGGTGGGGATTCAGTGGGATGAATCCCACTGTGGGGGAATCCCAAGTGGGGGCAGTGGGACGGGAATCTGGGGGGTAAGGAAGGGTTCCCAAGGCTGGGATTTGGGGTGTAAGCAGAGGTCCTCAGGGCAGGGATTTGGGGTGTAAGGGGTGGCTCCCAGAGCAGGGACTTTAGGGCATCTCTGGGGCCAGGATTTGGGTGGTGGTAATTCAGGTGCCAAGTGGGAGCAGTGGGACAGGAATCTGGGGGGGTAAATGGGGGTTCACAGGGCTGGGATTTGGGGTGTAAGCAGAGGTCCTCAGGGCAGGGATTTGGGGTGTAAGGGGTGGCTCCCAGAGCAGGGATTTTAGGGGATCTCTGGGGCCAGGATTTGGGTGCTGTGTTGGGCTCAGTGGAACAAGGATTTGGGGGCTAAACAGAAGGTCAGGGTGGTTCTGGGGGCAAGATTTAGGTGGTAAATAGGGGTCAGTGGGACAGAGATTTGGGGGGGCAAATGGAAGGTCCAGAGGGTCTCTGGGAATAGGACTTAGGTGGCAAGTAGGGCTCAGTAGGGCAGAAATTTGCAAGCGGAAGATCCGGGGAGTCTCTGGGACAGAGATTTGGGTGCTGAGTGGGGATCAGTGAAGGAAAGGAATTCCCAGGGGGTTTGGGGGTCCCTGGGGGGCTCAGAGCCTCTGTGGGCCCCACACTCACGTGTCTGGCAATCCTGTTTGCTCTCGCCCCAGCAGTGCCCCTCAGCACAGAGCGCCCGGCAGTTGGGACCTGTGCAGGGGGAACCGTGAGCAGGGGGTGCTGGGGGGGCTGGAACCCCCAGACCCCTCCCTGGCACCCACAGCCCCCCCCGGGCACTCACAGCTGCGGGTACGGGCGGCCTCCACCTGGATCTCATCACGGAACTCGTTGTGCCGGTGCAGGATGTCGCTCCAGAGGATGGTCTCCTGGAAGCAGAGCTCGGGGTTCCTCTGGATGAGCACCCCTCCCTTCAGGATCTCTGTGGGGGGACAGGTAGGGGGGTCAGCATGTGGACGGAGAGGTCCTGCAGCCCCATGGGGATTGCCACCCCATGGGAGCACCCAATTCTGAGTGGGGACCCACCATGGGGACACCCAGACCTGGACAGGGACCTGCCACCCCATGGGGACACCCAGACCTGGATAGGGACCTGCCACTCCATGGGGACACCCAGACCTGGACAGGGACCTGCCACCCCATGGGAGCACCCAATTCTGTGTGGGGACACCCAGACCTGGACAGGGACCTGCCACTCCATGGGAGCACCCAATTCTGAGTGGGGACCCACCATGGGGACACCCAGACCTGGACAGGGACCTGCCACTCCATGGGGACACCTAGACCTGGACAGGGACCTGCCACTCCATGGGAGCACCCAGTTCTGAGTGGGGACCCACCATGGGGACACCCAGACCTGGACAGGGACCTGCCACTCCATGGGGACACCCAGACCTGGACAGGGACCTGCCACTCCATGGGGACACCCAGACCTGGACAGGGACCTGCCACCCTATGGGAGCACCCAATTCTGAGTGGGGACACCCAGACCTGGACAGGGACCTGCCACCCTATGGGAGCACCCAATTCTGAGTGGGGACCCACCATGGGGACACCCAGACCTGGACAGGGACCTGCCACCCTATGGGAGCACCCAGTTCTGAGTGGGGACACCCAGACCTGGACAGGGACCCGCCACTCCATGGGACCACCCTGGCGGCTCCCAACTGCAGGAGCGCTCACCCACATCCCCGAGCACCCCGTGCCACCCCAGGCGGGGCTTCCCCACCTGTCAGGTGCCTCATGCCGAGCTGCCGCAGCCCCGGCGCCCCGGCGGGGCCGGCGTTGCCCAGCACGGCCAGGGCGTAGCGGTCCTGGAAGAGCTGCGTGCCGCGGATGATGCGCAGGCTCTGCAGCTCCAGCCCGCTCACTTGGTTCTCCGCGATCAGCACGTAGCCCTGCACCTCCTTGATGTCCTGGGATGGAGGGACACGGGTGAGGGGCCGGCCGGACCCCCGTCCTTCCCCCCCACCTCGGGGCGTTTTCCCGCTGCGCACCTTGAGGAAGGCGGTGTCGGCGTCGGCGGGCAGGTAGGTGAGTTCCAGGTTGCCCTGGACTACCTGGCAGCCCTGGTAGAGGTGCCGCAGGGTCTCGTAGTGGCTCTCGGGGCTGGAGGGACGCAGCAGCTTCATGTCGGTGCCGGTGCAGACTGTGGGGACAGCGGGAGCTCAGCGGGTCCCCAATCCCTGCTCTCCCCCGTGGGACACCGAGTCCGGCCCCCGCAGGAAACGCCGCGGATGCGGCGGCCGCCGTTTATCTCCGGGGCTGCTCCCAACAGCTTCCGATGGGTTTCCTGGAGCTCCCCCGGCTCCCACTCCGGCACGCGGCAAAGCTGCTCCCGCTCTGGCACCGGGCCCCCGCTCGAGGGACAACGGGGACCGGTGTCACCCCGTGCCCGCAGCGGGGCCCGGGGACAGCTGGGGGCTGGGTTGGGACCCCCAGAGCCGAGGGGCCGGAGCGGGGGCCGCGGGCAGGAATGCGCTGCCCACGCCGCCGGGGCGGCCGCGCCGAGACAAGACCCGATTGTTGAGCGGCGACGGCTGCGGGGCCCGGCCGGCCCCATTGTGGGGGGCTGCTGGCCGGGCGAGCATCCCCGCGGCATCCAGGCGGGGCGGGGGGCGCGGGAGCCCGCCCTGGGTGCCAGGCCCCGGGCGAGTGAGTCACGGGCGCGGGTGGCACAGGGCCCCGGCCGCCCGCTCCCGGCTGGAACCGCCTTTTCAGGTCGGGCGTGTTTGGGGAGCAGCGGTGACGCAGGGCTGGCGGGCACGGCCCAGCCCCGGCGCGCCCGCGGCCCCCGGCGCCCCAACACCTTCCTGGGGAGCCCCCCCAAGCCAGACCCCAGCCCCGCTCCGACACCGAGCCCTGCGCTGACCCTGCTGCCACCACAGTGTCACACCCAGAGCCACCAGCCTTGATCCGCTGCCATCCCAGCACGGGGCAGGGGGCACACGGGGGTCAGGCGGGGGTTCGGTGCGCCGGTCCCGGCTGCTCTGTGGCTGAGTGACAGCCCCCGGTGCTGGGCAGCTGCGGGCGCGGCCCCGTGTCCAGGAGACCCGGCTGGCACTCGCCTCCCCCGCCTGCTCCGAGGCCTTTGAGCCGGGGAAAATATGGCCAGGAAGGAGGAAGCCCCCTGAATGTGGGGTTCAGCTCTCTCCCACCCTGTGCATCGGGGGGCACCGCGGAAGGGAAGGTGCCCTTGTGCTGGGCGGCCAAAGCTCAAGGTCCCTGCCCACACCTGCTGTGGAACAGGCACGGGGCGCTGGGGCTTCCCCGGGGCAAAGGGCAGGTGGGACAAGTGAGCGGCAGCTCCAGATCCTGGTGGGATCCTGGCTCCGTGCCCTGGGAGGTGTCTGCTCGCCCGGGTCCCTGGCTGGGCGCTGGGGAGGGCAGGGACTGATCCAGCCTGCCTGGCTCACCCCAGCGGGCAGGGCCACCACGAAGCACCCACGGGTGTCCGGCAAAACCCTTCGGCCACGTGCCCTGGGGGCTGCCGGACACGAATCCGGCCCCAGGCACGGGGAGACACCGGGGTGTCCCCAACCAGGAGCTGGCCCCACACAGACCCTCCAAGCAGAGCGAGCTGTGGGGTGCCAGGAGTGGAGGCCACCCTGTGTGTCCCCACGTCCCTGTCCCACCACCTCAGTCCCACCGGGCTTTCACTTTCCAAACTCGCGGTGCTGGAGCTGCCCCCCAACAGGGAAGCGGCACGATCCAACTTTTGGGGCTGCTGGTCACAACTTTGGGGCCACCAGCCCCGTGCCCTGCTGGCCCCGTTCCTGCCAGCCCCGCCGCGGTGCCTGGCCGAGGCCTGGGGGCTGTCGGGCCGGGCTCCCCACTCCCCCCCGGGGCTGGGCTGGGTGCGGCACGTCGAGAATGTGGATGGGAGCGACGGGGACGCACCCACCCGCCCACCCAGCCGCTCCGTGGGGCACCGCGCCTGCCCCGCACCCCGAAGCTTCCCGGTGCCCACGGGAAGGGAACCCCAACACGCTGAGGGCCCCCGTCCCCGCTTCTCCCGGCGGTACCGGAGCCCTGCGACCGGCTGCAGCGGAGGGGTTCCCGCTCCGGGCTGCACCGGAGCCGAAATTCCTAAATTCCTCCCGGGAAAGCGGCACCGGGGGTCGTCCCCGCCCGGGGGGGCCGGGGCGCAGCGGGCAGGGCCTCCCCTTAGCTCCAGCGCCTCCCAGTACACACCAGTTCGGCCCCCAGTCCTGGCGGGCGGTCGCGGTGCGGGGACACCGAGGTCGCGCTGCCCGCGGCGGGGAGAACCGGGGGCACCGAGTGGGCAGCGGGGGGACTGCGGAAGGAGCGGGGGAGGCGGTGCCGTCACTTCCAACCGTGCAGCCCCCGGGCACACCGGACCCCGCGGTGCCCCCACGACCCAGAGCTGCCCGGTCCCACCCCCGGTGCCCCCCTCGTTCCCAACTCCGGGCCCCCTCGGTCCCCTCCCGGTTTTTCACTCGGTCCCACCCCCGATGTCCCCCCGGTGCCCTCTCGGTCACGCCCCCCGTGTCCCCCCCTCCCTTTCCCGGTTCTCCCTCTCGGTGCCCCCCCGGTCCCGGTCGGTCCCTTGCAAAACTTTACGCGAAGTCGCGGCGCCGAGGACGCTCCCGCGGCCCGGGGTCCCCCCGATTCCCGGTGTCCCCGGTGCCCCCCGGAGCTCCCCGGCCGGACCCACCTTCAGCGGCGGCGGGGGGGCAGAGGGCGGCCAGCAGCAGCAGCCCGGCGCCGAGGCAGCCCCCGGCCGCGATCATGGTGCTCAGCGCGGGCCGCGGCCCATGGCCCCGCCGTCGCTCCGGGAAAGTTTGCGGAGCCGGAGCCGCCGCCTCCCGCCGCTCCCGGGCTCCGCCTCGCGATCCCGATCCCGGTCCCGGCCGCGGGCGAGGGCGCGCCGCGCGCTCCCGCCGCCCCCGCGCGCTCCCGCCGGCCCGGACCAGGACGGATCCCCCGTCCAAACCTCCCGGAGCACCGGGCACCTCCCGTCCCGAACTACCCCTTCCCTCCCGGAATCACCGCCGTCCATCCCCCCGGAGCACCGGGGACCCCTCGTTCGCCCTTCCCATCCCCCGGAGCAGCGGCTGCCTCCCTCGCCAGCCCCCCGCGGGAGCACTGGGGGTTGCCTGGCTCCGATCCCACTTCCCACCCCCTCTATGCACCGGGAACCCCTCACCCCGGACCCCCCCACTCCAATCCATCCCCCCACAGCACCGCGGACTGGCGACTTCCCATCCCGGAGTGCCCCGGTCCCGTTCCTGGGGGAGCACCAGGGACTCCCCAGCCCCGGAGCTCTCGGTCCTGGGGTCCCGCTGTGATCTCGGGGAGCGGGGGTCGCCTGAATTGGGGAGGAGGAGGACATGACGTCCATCCCTGATCCCTCATCTGCCTTACTGGGGCTGTGACTGTCACCCGTGTAGGGGAGGGGGGACAGAAATATCACTCATGGGTCTGGGGGGTGCTGTCCCGGAGGTGGGGGGGACAGACCTGGCACCCAGGAATGGTGTAGGGGGTTGGGGACAGTCCTGGGGGATGGGGACAGTGCTGGGGGACAGGGACAGCCCTGGGTGACAGGGACAGTCCTGGGTGTCAGGGACAGTCCTGGGGGACAGGGACAGTCCTGGGTGTCAGGGACAGTCCTGGGGGACGGGGACAGTCCAGCAGCATCTAACGGGTCCCCAGTGAGGTGACCAAGAGCTGGCACCTGTCCCTCACCTGTTCCACCTTCACCTGCTGCCCTGGGCACACAGAGGGAATTGGAACGTGGGGTCCTCCCCAGGTGGGGACTCCCACAGATGGGGATTTCACCCGAACCCCCCGGGGTGTCGCATTGGGTGACTGGGGTCACCGTGAATGGGGCCGGGGTTCCACATTGCACCAAGAGCAGCCGGGATGGAGGACCAGGACGTGACCCCTGCACGGGGCAGGCTCTGTCCCCCAGGTACCTTTGTGTCACCCCAGCCCGTGCTTCCACATGTGCCACCGAGGCTGCCACGAGGGAGGAGCCCCTGGAGAGAAGGCTCCCGGTGTTGGGGTCCCGCCTGCCACGGGGGCAGGAATGGGGACCCAGCACATCACTGTCACCTCAGGCCAGGACGCCACCGGGACATCATCCCACGGCCGCTGCCGGGGGTCCCGCATGGCCGGGACCATTCAGTTCCTCAGGCCACGCTGCCCCCGGGCGCTGAACCGGCCCAGAGCCCCGCAGGACACCGGAGGGCCCCCACAGTTCCCGGAACCCTGGGCCCCATGGGGGGATATATCCCATGAGTCTGTGCAGAGCGTAACGGAGGGGGGATATATCCCATGAGCCTCTGCAGGGAGTCCACGGGGGGATATATCCCATGAGCCTCTGCAGGGAGTCCACGGGGGGATATATCCCATGATCCTCCCGTTCCGGGGACTGTATCCCATCACCTCCCGCGGCCGGCGGGGGCGGTATATCCCATAGTGCCCCGCGCCGCCCCATCTCCGGGGCGAGCCGGAAGCGGCCGGGCCGGGCGGCGATGGCGGCGCGGGCCGCGCTGCTGCTTCTCATGGCGGCGGCGGCGCCGGACCCGGCCCGGGGCTCGCAGGGGGATCGGGAACCGCTGTACCGGGAGTGCCTGAGCCGCTGCGAGCGGCAGAATTGCTCGGGGACAGCACTGCTGCACTTCCGCGCCCGGCAGCCGCTCTACATGGACCTGACAGGTACCGCCCCCCTGCGCCCATTGGCTGACGGACCCCGAGGCCACGCCCCCTGAGGGGTCGCGCCTTCTCGGGGGCCACGCCCCATTTAAAGCCACGCCCCCGGCGGTCTGAGGGGACCGGGGCGCCCTGAGGGGACTGGGGCGCACCGGGGCCGGACTGGGAGGTGCTGGGGAGCCCTGGGCTGGCCTGAAGCTGTTGGGCCACACTGGGACTGGACTGGGAAGCCGTGGTTTATACTGGGAGGTCACTGGACCATGCCGCTTCTATGCTGGGGGTCACTGGGCTGTGCTGCGGCTGTGTGAGGGGTCACTTGGCCTGTACTGGTTGTCACTGGGTCATGCTGGTGGCTACTGGGCTGGTTTTGGTTTATACTGGGAAGTGCTGGACTATGAAGTGAAGTCACTGAGCCATACTGTGGGGACACTGGAATTTGCTGGGGGTGGTGTTGGGCCAGTTTGGGCATCCCTGAACTATCTGAAATGAGACTGGGCCATACTGGGAGCTACTGGGGGACACTGGATGTTTCCAGGGGAGCTGTTGGGCCAGTTTGGGCATCCCTGAACTATCTGAAATGACACTGGGCCATACTGGGAGCTACTGGGGGACACTGGATGTTTCCAGGGGAGGTGTTGGGCCAGTTTGGGCATCCCTGAACTATCTGAAATGACAGTGGGCCATACTGGGAGCTACTGGGGGACACTGGATGTTTCCAGGGGAGGTGTTGGGCCAGTTTGGGCATCCCTAAACTCTCTGAAGGGATACTGGGCCATACTGGGAGCTACTGGGGGACACTGGATGTTTCCAGTGGAGGTGTTGGGCCAGTTGGGCATCCTTGAACTATCTAAAGGGACACTGGGGCATACTGGGAGCTACTGGGGGACACTGGATGTTTCCAGGGGAGGTGTTGGGCCAGTTTGGGCATCCCTGAACTCTCTGAAGGGACACTGGACCATACTGGGAGCTACTGGGCCGTGCTGCCGGTCACCATGGGGACAGCTGGGTGTCCTCCCAGATTGTTCAGTGAGACCTGGGGGTATCACCGGTGCCACGGGGTGAACCCCACCCGCTCCCATTGCCCACTGGTGCATACTGGGAGGCACTGGTGTGTCCCGCAGGCTGGACGTGCCGGGATGAGTGCAAGTACGAGTGCATGTGGCTGACGGTGCGGCTGTACCAGCAGGGCGGCCACCGCGTGCCCCAGTTCCATGGAAAGGTGAGCGGGATTCCTGCGGGGGTGAGGGAGTCAGGGTTCTCCCCCCGTGCCCGCTGACCCCCCCATCCCCTCCCAGTGGCCCTTCTCCCGGTTCCTGTTTTTCCAGGAGCCGGCCTCCGCCTTCGCCTCCTTCCTCAACGGCCTGGCCAGCCTGGTGATGCTGCAGCGCTACCGGGCGGCCGTGCCCCCCGCCGCCCCCACCTACCCCACCTGCGTCGCCTTCGCCTGGGTGAGCCCTGCCCGCCCCTTCCCCAGCCCTTTTATTCCCTTTCCCCATCCCTTTTTTTCCCCCTTCCCATCCCTTTTTTTCCCCCTTCCCCATCCCTTTTTTTCCCCTTCCCCATCCCTTTTTTTCCCCTTCCCCATCCCTTTTTTTCCCCTTGCCCATCCCTTTTCCCCTTGCCCATCCCTTTTTTCCCCCCCATCCCTTTTTTCCCCCCATCCCTTTTTTCCCCCCCATCCCTTTTTTCCCCCCATCCCTTTTTTCCCCCATCCCTTTTTTCCCCATCCCTTTTTTTCTCCCCCATCCCTTTTTTCCCATTCCCTTTTTCCCCTCCCCTTTTCCCCCGTCCCATTTCCTCCTTTTTTTTCCTCCTTTGTTCCTCCTTTGTTCCCACCTTTTTTTCCCACCTTTTTTTCCCACCTTTTTTCCCACCTTTTTTTCCCACCTTTTTTTCCCACCTTTTTTTCCCACCTTTTTTTCCCTCCTTTTTTTCCTCCTTTTTTTCCCTCCTCTTTTTCCTCCTCTTTTTCCCTCCTCTTTCCCTCCTTTTTCACTCCTTTTTCCTCCTTTTCCCCTCCTTTTTTTCCCCTTCCTTTTTCCTCCTTTCTGTCCCTTCTTCCTCCTTTCTCCTTTCTCTCCCTTTTCCCTTCTCCTTTCTTTTCCTTCTCCCTCTCCCCCTTCCATTTTCTCCTTCCCCTTCCCTCTTCCACTCTCTTCCCCTTCCCTTTCCCCCTATTTTCCTTCCCTCTCCCCCCTCCCCTTCCCCAGATCTTCCCCATAACCTCCTGATCCCACCCAGCTCCAGCTGCTCCACCCCCCATCCCATTCCCAGGGCCCTCATCCCCCAAATGAGGGGGAGATGGGGCCTGACCCACCTCCCCCACCCCCAAATCCCAAATTTCCCCTTTCCCAGGTCTCCTTAAACGCCTGGTTCTGGTCCACCGTATTCCACACGAGGGACACGGCGCTGACGGAGGTGAGGGAGTGACACCCCCAGAGTGTCCCCAAGCCCCCCAGGGTCCTGTTCCAGCCCCACCCAGGGGTGCCAGGCCCCCCCCTGCACTTCCCAGCCTGCCAGCACGGCTCAGCCATCCCAAATCCCACAGAAACTGGATTATTTCTGTGCTTCGGCCGTCGTCCTGCACTCCGTGTACCTGTGCTGTGTCAGGTGGGCACCGGGGCTGGACTGGGGGGCTCTGGGGGGCACTGGGGATGGCTGGGGGGTGCTGGGGACAGCTGGGGGGCACAGGGGATGGACTGGGAGCACTGGGGGGCACTGGGGAGGGACTGGAGGGCTCTGGGGATGGCTGGAGGGCTCTGGGGACAAACTGGGGGGCGCTGGGAATGGGCTGGGGGGCACTGGGGACAGACTGGGGGGCGCTGGGGGTGGCTGAGGGACACTGGGGCAGACTTGAGGGGTGCTGGGGATGGACTGGGGGATGCTGGGGATGGACTGGGGGCGCTGGGGACAGACTGGGGTGCACTGGGGATGGACTGCGGGGCACTGGGAGTGGCTGAGGGACACTGGGGCAGATTTGGGGGGCACTGGGGATGGACCTGGGGGGGTGCTGGGGATGGCTGAGGGACACGAGGGCAGACTTGGGGGGCTCTGGGGACGGACTGGGGGGCTCTGGGAACAGACTGGGACACACTGGGCTGTCCTGAGGCGTGGCTGGAGGCTGCAGGGCCACACTGGGACCAGACTAGGAGGCACTGGGGCTGGCTACAGCTAGACTGGGGAGTGTACTGGGAGGCACTGGGCTGTACTGGGAGGCACTGGGTCATGCTGGGAGGGGTCAGTGGACCTTGCCACTTCTATACTGGCAGCCACTGGGCTGTGCTGGTTCTGTACTGGGCTGTGCTGGGGCTATGTTGGGGGTCACTCAGATTATACTGGTGACTCTGGGCCATACTGGGAGGTGCCGGGCCATGTTGGGGACCACTGGGTTGTACTGGGAGCCACTGGACTTGACTGGGGAGGCTGCTGGCCTCTGTTGGGCCAGTTTGGGCATCACTGGAGTACCTGGGGGGACCCTGGGCCATACTGGGAGGACCCTGGGCCATACTGGGAGGAGACTGGGCCATACTGGGGGGACCCTGGTCCATACTGGGAGGACACTGACCACGTCCCTTCCCCACAGGACGCTGGGGCTGCAGCGCCCGGCCTTAATCAGCATCTTCAGAGCCTTCCTCCTGCTCTTCCTCGCTGGCCACATCTCCTACCTGAGCCTCGTGCGCTTTGACTACGGCTACAACCTGGTGGCCAACGCTGCTGCTGGTGAGCTGGGGGGCACTGAGATGGACTGGGAGGGACTGGGAGCTCTTGGAGCCAGCTGCAGCCAGGCTGGGGAGTGCTGGGCTGTACTGGGAGCCACTGGACTGTACTGGGAGCCACTGGGCTGTACTGGGGCTGTGTCAGGGGTCTGTCTGTGTCCTCTGCATCCCTGAGCCCCCCTGTCTCTGAACCCCCGTTTTCCCAGGAATGCTGACCAGGGGTTTGGGTATCCCCTGTCTCTGAACCCTCACATTTTCAGGGATACTGACTGGAGGGTGCTGGGTCTCCCCTGTCCCTGAGCCCCATTTTCCCAGGAATGCTGACCAGGGAGTTTGATAACCCCCTGTCCCTGAGCTCCCCATTTTCCCAGGAATGCTCACCACATTCTGGGTACCCCCTGTCCCCGTGTTCTCCCCTTTTCCCAGGAATACCGACAGGCTTTTGGCCACCTCCCTGTCCCTGATCCACCTCCTCGCGCTGTTTTCCCAGGAATTCTGCCTGGATTTTCCTTGCCCTCCGGGCACCTCTGACCCCTCCCCAGTGCGGTTTTCCCAGGAATGCTGACCAGGGAGTTGGGTATCCCCCTGTCCCTGAGCTCCCCATTTTCCCAGGATGCTGACCAGGGGTTTGGATATCCCTCTGTCTCTAAACCTTCACATTTTCCCAGGAATACTGACTGGAGGGAGTTGGGTCTCCCCTGTCCCTGAGCCCCATTTTCCCAGGAATGCTCACCACATTCTGGATACCCCCTATCCCCATGTTCTCCCATTTTCCCAGGAATGCCAACAGGCTTTGGCCACCCCCCTGTCCCTGATCCCCCCTCCCATCGCTGTTTTCCCAGGAATTCTGCCCGGGTTTTCCTTGTCCCCCGGGCACCCCTGACCCCTCCCCGGCGCGTTTTTCCCAGGAATGCTGACCAGGGAGTTGGATATCCCCCTGTCCCTGAGCCCCATTTTTCCAGGAATGCTGACAAGGAAGTTGCATATCCCCATGTCCCTGAGCTCCCCATTTTCCCAGGAATTCTGCCCGGGTTTTCCTTGCCCCCCGGGCACCCCTGACCCCTCCCCGGCGCGTTTTTCCCAGGAATGCTGACGGTGGCGTGGTGGCTGCGGTGGTGCCTGCGGCAGGGCCGGCGCCTCCCGCACGTGTGGAAATGCGCGGCCGCGGTGCTGCTGCTCCAGGCGCTGGCGCTGCTCGAGCTGCTCGACTTCCCTCCCCTGCTCTGGGTGCTGGACGCCCACGCGCTCTGGCACATCGGGACCATCCCCCTCAACGTGCTCTTCTACAGGTCAGTGACGCCCCCTCCCCATTTAAAATTGGGGTGAGGGGCTCCCCGTGTTCCTCAGGGGGCTCAGCGCTTTTTCCCGGGGTCTGGGGGGCTCTGCTGTGGCCTGGGGGTGATGGGAGTGCTGGGAGTGGGACATGGGGTGTTGAGGACCCTTTTTGGGGACTCCTTCTGGAATTGGGGTGCTTGGCACTTCCATCAGTTTTCCATGGGATGCTGGGAGTCTCACCCTTGAAACTGGGAGCCCTGCTGGGGTGCTGGGAGTCTCACTCTTGAAATTGGGGTGCTGGGGGACCTCCCTTGGGGTGCTGGGTACCCTCCTGTTAAATTTCAGGTGCTCAGGGTCCCCCTCAGTTTTCCTGGGATTCTGGGAGTCTCACCCTTGAAACTGGGAGCTCTTCTGGGGTGCTGGGAGCCCCTCTTGGGGTGCTCAGGGCCCCCTTTGATCTATGGGGTGCTGGAGGTGTCACCCTTGAAATCAAGGTGCTGGGGACCCCATTCTTGTCCAGAGCATGCTGGGTACCCCCCTATTAAATTTCAGGTGTTCAGGGTCCCCCTCAGTTTTCCATGGGGTGCTGGGAGCCTCACCCGTGAAATTGAGGTGCTGGGGGACCTCACTTGGGGTGCTGGGTGCCCCATGTCATGCTGGGTGGATCCTTCTTGATAATTTGGGGTGCTCAGGGCCTCCCTTGACCCATGAGTTTCCCATGGGGTGTTTGTGGTCCTTCTCTTGCCCATGACATGCACAGACCCCCCCTCTTTTTAAATCAGGGTGCTGGGGCCCCCCCTTCTTGCCCATGGGGTGCTTGAGGGACCCCTCTGCTGCTCCCCACGAGCCTGGGGGCTGCTGGGGTCAGGGCTCCCCTAATTCCCCCCAGCACAGCCAGCCAGGGGGGGCTGTGGCCCTGAGCCCCCCCTCAGCCCCCCCTTTGTCCCCCCAGTTTCCTGATGGACGACAGCCTCTACCTCCTGAAGGCCAACTCCGACCTCTTCAAAGTGGACTAGAGCTGCTGGGGGGGGTGAGAAACCCCTCGTGCCCCCCAGGGCTCTGCCCTGCCCTGTGCCAAGTGACCCCCCCGGCCACAGCCTCCTGCCCCCCCCTCCCCCCGGTTGCCTTCTGAGGTTTGTTCTTCTCCCCCGACCCCCCCATGTCCCCAGGGGGGTGGGAGCCCCCCACTGCTGGGCACAGAGGGGTCAAGGACAGCTGAGCCCCCCCCAAAACCCTCCCCGTGCTGAGCTGGGGACCCCCGTGAGGTGACAGTGGGTGATTGTGGGGGGGTCTGTGTGCATGGGGGGCGCTGCTGGGTGGCTCTGGCAGGGGTGGGGGCTGTTGTGTGGGTGCCTTGGGGCTGGGTGTGCCCCTCCCGGCCCAGAGGGGCTGTGCCCCCCATTCCCCCTCCCCGGGTGTGCTGTGGGATGTGAATAAAGCTGAATTTAATCTGTGCCAGTGCTGGGTTCTTGTCCCCTCCTCGTGTCCCCTCCCTGCCCCAAGGGCACCCTGTGCCCCCCCTGCCATGTCTGCCCTCCCACACCCCCCAGTGCACCCCATTTTCTTTTGCTGTCACCCCACAGTGCACCCCTTACCCGCTCTCTTGCACCCCATTTCCCACCCTGCTTTCACTGTGTTCCACTCCATGTGCCCCAAAATTCCCTCCATGTGCCCCAAACCCCCTCAGCATTCCCCAACCCCGTCAGTGTGCCCCAAAATTCCCTCCGTGTGCCCCAAACCCCCTCAGCATTCCCCAACCCCGTCAGTGTGCCCCAAAATTCCCTCCGTGTGCCCCAAACCCCCTCAGTGTGCCCCATATCCCCCCATCCTGCCCCCCACCATACTCAGCCCCCATGCCCCAGTGCACCCCATTTTCTTTTGCTGTCACCCCACAGTGCACCCCTTACCCACTGTCTTGCACCCCATTTCCCACCCTGCTTTCACTCTGTGTCCCACCCCATGTGCCCCAAAATTCCGTGTGCCTCAAATCCCCCCATCCTGCACCCCCTCACCCACCCCATACCTGCCCTGTCCTGCACCCCTTTCCCACCTTGTTTTTGCCCTCTGCACCCCCATTGTGCCCCTTTCCCCTACTGTGAATCCACCCACCCACCCTGCCCTGCACCCCATTTCCCACCCTGCTCTCACTGTGTCCCACCCCATGTGCCCCAAAATTCCCTCCGTGTGCCCCAAAATTCCCTCCATGTGCCCCAAACCCCCTCAGCGTGCCCCAAATCCCCCCCATCCCGCACCCCCACCCACCCCATACCTGTCCTGCACCCCTTTCCCACCTTGTTCTTGCCCTCTGCACCCCCATTTGTGCCCCGTTTCCCCTTTAATGTGAATCCACCCACCCCACCCTGCCCTGCACCCCATTTCCCCCGCACCCAGGGGTCCCTGACACCCCTCAGCACCTCCATGCTCTGTCACACTCTCAGCCTTTATTGTCACCATCCCCGCACCCAGCCGGGGAATCAGAGGCGATCCCAGCCCACCCCACCGCACGCACCCTTGGGGCTGCCGGGCAGGGTGAGATTATCCCGGCATTTCCCGAGGATTCCCCTCAGGCTTCCAGCGGTTTCTGCGCGTGGGCGAAGAACACCCCGTCCACATCATCCACGCCGGTGCGGAGCGCGGGGGGCATCGCGTAGCTCCGCAGCTCCCGCAGCGCGAAGCCGGCGGCCGCCAGCGCCTCCCGCACGTCGGATTCCTCCAGCGGCACCACGGGCAGGCGAGCGGGGCCCGCCAGGTAGAAAGACTCGCCCAGAGCCCCCAGCAGAAGTGCGTGGCCCCCCGGGCGCAGCAGGTTGCCAACGTGGGCCAGAGCCCGCACGAACGCGGCTCGGTCGGGGCTCACGGCCTCCAGGCAGAAGGCGGAGAGCAGCGCGTCGGCCGGGGGGCGCAGCGGGGCCCCCAGCGGCTCCGGGCGGTGAACGTCGATGGGCAGGATCCGCCGGAGACGCTCGCGGAGACGCCGCTGCTTGTCCTGCCACGGCTCCCTGAGGGGAGAGGGGAAACAGGGGAAAAGGGAGGTGGGGAGTGGGATGGGGCCCGGGGGATGTGGGGAGGGGATTGACCCGGCAAAGGCAGGGATGTGGGAATGGGATCAGTCGGGTATCCACGGGGATGTGGGGATGGGATCAATCCGGCACACACAGAGATGTGGGGAGGGGATTGACCTGGCAAACACAGGGATCGGGATGAAATAAATCTAACACACGGAGGGATCTGGGGATGGGATCTATCGGGTATCCACAGGGATGTGGGGATGGGATCAATCTGGCAAAGGCAGGGATCTGGGGAGGGGATCAATCCAGCACACACAAGGATCTGGGGATGGGATTAGTCCAGCACACACAGGGATGTGGGGAGGGGATTGACCTGGCAAACGCAGGGATGTGGGGATGGGATCAATCCAGCACACACAGGGATCTGGGGATGGGATCAATTCAGCACACGCAGGGATCTGGGGATGGGATCAATCCAGCAGAAAAAAGGGATCTGGGGATGGGATCAATCCAGCATGCACAGGGATGTGGGGAGGGGATTGACCCGGCAAACGCTGGGATCTGTGGGTGGGATCAATTTGGTATCCACGGGGATTAGGGGATGGGATTAACCTGGCGCCCAGGCGAGTGTGAGGAAGGAATGGATTTGGCACACACAGGGATGTGGGGATGGGATCAATCAGGTATCCGTGGGGATTAGGGGATGGGATTAACCTGGCATCCGGGGGAGTGTGGGGAGGGGATGGATTCAGCACACACAGAGATGTGGGAATGGGATCAATCAGTCACACGGAGGGATGTGAGGACAGGAAGAAGCTGGCACATGGAAGGGTGTGGGGATGGGATCAACCCAGCACACAAAGGGATGTGAGGATGAAATTCTGCAGGGATATGGGGTGGGGTTGTGCAGGGAAGTAGGGGATGGGTGGGCATTGACCTGGGACACACAGGCATGTGGGGATGGGATCCAGGAGGGATCCAGCTCACACAGGGATATGGGGACAGGATCCTGCAGGGATGTGGGGTGGGATTCCAGAACCTACAGGGAGCCAGGAACAGGATTCCACTGGGGCAAACCCAACACACATGGGGACAAAGGGACAGGATCTCCTGGGGATCAACCCAGCAGCTGCAGGGATGTGGGGGGTGGGATCCAGCACACACAGGGGTATGGGGACAGGATCCTGCAGGGATCTGGGGATGGGATCCAGGAGGGCTTGACCCACGAGGCACAGGGACATGGGAGCAGGATCGACTGGGCACCCATGAGAACGTGCAGACAGGCTCCTACAGGGATCAGCCCTTCATCCACAGGGATAGAGACAGGATTCCATGGATATGTGAGGCTGGGATCCTGCAGAGATCACCCCAACATCCGCAGGGATGTGGGGCTGTGAGCCCACGGGATTTGGGAACGGTGTCTGTAAGGATTTGGGGCCGTGATGCCTTGGGATTTTGGTGACATGATCCTGTAGGGATCACCCAAACATCCGCAGGGATGTGGGGCTGTGAGCCCACGGGATTTGGGAACGGTGTCTGTAAGGATTTGGGGCCGTGATGCCTTGGGATTTTGGTGATGTGATCCTGTAGGGATCATCTCAGCATCTCTGGAAAAATGTGGCTGTGATCCCATGGGATTCAGGGACATCGATCTGTAAGGAGCTGGATCTGTGATCCCGTGGATTTTGGGGACACAATCCAGCAGGGACCACCCCACCACCCTCCTGGGGTCCCGTGTTCCCCCCCGCACCCCCCGAGCTCCCCTACCCGCGCCCCTCGATCTTGCAGACGTGCTGGATGAAGGGGCTCCAGTCGAAGGCTCCGGGCTCGCCCCGCGCCCACCGGCCCAGCTCCTCCCGGTTCACCGCCAGGTAATCGGTGGCCACGATCTCCTCGAAGTGGTCGCAGGCGCTCAGCAGTTGGTAGATGGTGGGGCCCGAGCCCACATCGATCAACGTCCGCCCCCGGATCTCACCTGGGAAAGGGACAGGACATGTGGGGGTGTCCCCAAACCGCTCCAGGGAACCGGGAAAATCAGGGAATGCCAGAGGAGCTGACCGCGGGGGCTCCGTGCCTCAGTTTCCCCACCCCACTGCGAGGTTTAGGAGGGGTCCCCACCGCCTTCCCCTCACCACTGGCGAAGGTCTCGGCGAGGCATCGCAGCTTCCAGGGCACCACGAACTCCTCGGAGGAGAAGTCTGCGCGGGGCGGGAGGTAATTGTTGCGCAGGTACGCGCGGGGGTCGAAGTGCTCGTAGCCCTCTCGGAGCGCGGCCGGGCTGCTCATGGCGAGGGGCTGCGGCTCCGGCCCCGCCACCGCCGCCTTTTTATCCCTGCCCGGCCCGGGGGGGCCGCGGGGAGCCGCGACGGCCCCATCCATCCATCCACCCCGCATCCCTCCATCCATCCATCATCCATCCCGCCTAACGCGGTTAGCGCCAGCGCCCCGGGGCCGCGGCCGGATCCATCCCGGAGCTGATAACGGCTCCGCCGCCCTTCCCGGGCTGCGGGGATCCAGGAATCCTGTCCCTGTGCCCCGGAGATTTTGTCCCCTCCACACTCTGAGATGAGGCTGTGACCCCTCTGTGATGCCCCAGCCCTGTTCAGGAGTGTCCCGTGGGATGGGGATGGAGAGGGATTGGGATAGGGGTGAGGATGGAGAGGGATTGGGGTAGGGGTGAGGATGGAGAGGGATTGGGATAGGGGTGAGGATGGAGAGGGGTTTGGGATAGGGGTGAGGATGGAGAGGGATTGGGATAGGGGTGAGGATGGAGAGGGATTGGGATAGGGGTGAGGATGGAGAGGGATTGGGATAAGGGTGAGGTTGGAGAGGGATTGGGATAGGGGTGAGGATGGAGAGGGATTGGGATAGGGGTGAGGATGGAGAGGGATTGGGATAGGGGTGAGGATGGAGAGGGATTGGGATAAGGGTGAGGTTGGAGAGGGATTGGGATAGGGGTGAGGATGGAGAGGGATTGGGATAGGGACAAAAATAGGGTGGAGATGGGAAGGGACAGAATGGGGGTGGGAAAGGATTGGGATGGGATGAGGATGGAAATGTGGAAGGATTGGGGGTGGAATGGGATGGGGATGAGAATGGGAAGGGATTAGAACAGGATTCAGATTGGGATGGGGATGGAAAAGCATTGGGATGGGGATGGGAAGGGATTGGGATGAAGTGAGGTTTGGGATGGGGATGGGAAGGGATTGGGATGAAATGGGGTTTGGGATGGGGATGGGAAAGGACTGGGATGAAATGGGGTTTGGGATGGGATTGGGTTGGGGCCCATCTGAGCTCTCCATCACCAGTGAGCTGAGTGTGCTGGACTCAGCCCAGCTCTGGCAGGAGCCAGCAGCTCCTCCGCCAGCTCCCAGTGCTCCCAGTGCTCCCAGTGCTCCCAGGGCTCCCAGTGCTCCCACCACCCCGGGATAAGGAGCAGGATGTGACCCACTTATGGCTCTGGGGGCGTTGAAAGAACCCAAATCCTCCCTGTGCCAGAGCTGTAGGGGGTGGAGGGACAGGTGACCCCTGGGATGGGGACCGGGATGGGGACAGGGCCTGGCGGGGGCCCAGGGACAGCGGGATCCGGAGTGGGAACAGCTAATCTGGGCACTGCGGATCCTGGCACCGGGTGGGCGATGCGGGGGGGGCGTTATATAAGCACAACCCCCCCTGACCCCCCCGGTCCCATAAGACACCGGGTCCCTCCAGCTGCTGTGCCTCAGTTTCCCCATTTCTCCATTCCCCCATCCCACAAATGATCCCTTTCATCCTAAATATTGTCCCCCCCCCAAAAAAATACTCTGCCGTGCCAAGGTAGGCGTTTTATTGCCGTACAAAGATCGTGGTTTGTACAACCCCACCGCAGCCCCCCACCCCCCCTCCAGCCCCCCCCAGGGCGCCCTCCAGCCCCGGGCGGGTTTCAGCGTTCCTCATCCTCTCATTCCCTTCTTTTCGCCAGGGAAACTGAGTCACGCCGGAGCTGCCGGGAGCCCCCCGAAGGGTGGGAGCCCCCCCGACCCGCGGGGTCCTCATCCCCACCGGCCTCCACCACGCCCGCAGCGGGGTGGGGTCCCAGCTGAATGGGAGCCCACCCCCACCTGCCCCGCCTTCCTGCGCTGCCTCTTCGGGGAGGCTGAGCGGACCCAGCCGTGAGGGTCCCCCCAGCCCCCCCAACATCGCCCTCCTGCTCCCCCCCTCCCCCGACCTCCCCCGGCCCCTCTGCCCCGCTCAGCCCCGCTGGGCTTCGTGGGAGAGGGAGCGGGAGAGGGTGCGGGGGATCCCCCCCTTGGCTCCGCGGAGGTCTGAGGGGGCGAAGAGGGGCACGGGGAAGGTGCGGGCGTAGGGCAGGAGGTGCTGGGTCAGGGGCTGGCCCAGGACCCCCACCCGCAGCAGCCCCCAGGGCGAGCGCTGCTCCAACACCCGCACGGCCCCGCGCTGCTCCAGCGTCTCCCGGCGCTGCGTGTCCACCTCCCGCCGGCACCACCTGGGGGTGCGAGCCAGAGCCCCATGTCCTGCTCTGAGCCTTTGGGGTCACCCCGCACCGCCAGGACCCCTGGAGACCCCCATGACCCCCTCAGGACCCCTGGAGACCCCCATGACCCCCCCAGGACCCCTGGAGACCCCCATATCCCATCTAACCCACCATGACTCCTGGAGACCCCCAGGACCCCCCCAGGACCCCTGAAGCCCCCCATGACCCCCCCAGGACCCCTGGAGACCCCCATGACTCCCTCCCATGGACCCTCTCAGCCCAAGGGGAACCAACCCCATGGGAACCCCTGGACACCCCCACATTCTCCTGGCCCCTTGTGGCATCCTGGCCTCCCTCAGTCTCATAAGGACCCCCCCCCATTTCCTCACAGGAACCCTTGAGATCGTTCCAATCCCTCTTGGACATCCCCCATGACCTCCCTGGAGCTTCCCTGATCCCACAGAGACCCTCGGAAATCCCCAAAGAACCCCTGGAAACCTCAGAATTTGGGACACTTGGAGCCCCCTCACAACCCAAAACCCCCATGGAAACACCCAAGTTTGGGGCCTTTGGGGTGCTAAAAAAAACCCACTGGCACTCTTGGAGTCTCCTACAGCCCCAAACACCACAGAAACCCCCAATTTTGGAACCACCCCACAAACCCATGGATACCCCATTTATTGGGACCCTAGGAGCCCCCAAAAACCCTATGGAGACCCCACAATTCGAGACCCTTGGAGCCCCCCAAACCCCACAGAAACCACCCATTTTGGGACCCTAGAGGCCCCCAAAACCCTATGGAGACCCCACAATTTGAGACACTTGGAGCCTCCCAAACCCCACATTTCAAGACCCTTGGAACCCCACACAACCCAAATCCCCACAAAAAACTCCCCAAATCCTTCAGCACCCAGAGCCCCCCGTGTCCCCGGCACCCCTGGCACCCCTCCAGCCGTGCTCCTCACCCATCCTCGGGCCGGGTCCTGAGCTCCAGGTCCAACCACTCCGCACTGAAGGTTTCTCTCCTCCCCACGTCCTCCTCTTGGACACAGCAGCCCAGACGGGCCGAGAGCGGCCCCTTGGAGCCCCCCACCACTCCAGGACCCACCATGGTTCTGCTTTCCCCCCCTCCCCGTGCCCGTCCTGCTTTTATGGCCCTGCTGGGGCTATTTTGGGACGCGCCGCTGGCACCGGGCGCTGCCAAGGGGGGACAGCGGGGGCGGTGGCACCTCGGACACGTGTGTGGCACGCACGGGTGTGTCCCCCCCTCTTCCTGCCGTGGGGACAAGGGGCAGAGCTGCCAACAACGTGATGGCACCGACAGGACCCCCCTGGCACCCACCCAGGGCACGTCTGGCCTTTCCCTGTCCCCTCACGGCCCTGGGGTGCCACGTGCCACCTCTGTGCTGTCCCAGTGCCACCCAGAGCCACCGCACTGCTGACCTCAGAGGGACATTGGGGTCACTCCCGGTGTGTCCCCCCACCCAGGACAGGGATTTGGGGCTGTAGGGACCCCAAATGAGCTGTTTGTAGGGCCAGCAAGTGACTGCTGACCTCAGAGGGACATTGGGGTCACTCCCAGTGTGTCCCCCCACCCAGGACAGGGATTTGGGGCTGTAGGGACCCCAAATGAGCTGTTTGTAGGGCCAGCAAGTGACCACTGACCTCAGAGGGACATTGGGGTCACTCCCGGTGTGTCCCCCCACCCCGGGCAGGGGTTTGGGGCTGTGGGGACCCCAAATGAGCTGTTTGTAGGGCCAGCAGTTGGGTTCCAGTGACCCAGGGCTCACATGGACGTGGCTGGTGGCAGAGGGGACATGTGGGGGTCCCACCCCAGGGGATGGACCCAGGGTTGGAGGGACACTGGGGACACCTGGTGCACACAGAAATGCTCCAGGTCTATGGAGCTGCCAGTGCCACCACGGGGTGGGGGGACAGTGCCACCCACAGCCAGCACCCCAAGGACCCTGGAGACCCTTTGGCGCTGAGGGTTGGGGGGCTTCAGGGTGACCCCCAACCTCCCCTTTGATTCACTGGGTGACAAAGGACACACGGGAGACATCGAGCTGCAAACAGTGCAAGGCTTTAATTCAGCCCTCATAGATTTGGGTGGGGGGGAGCAGGGCCGGACCCCCAGACCCCTCCGGGGTGGGTGGGAGGGGGTGCAGAGAGCCCGGGGGGGGCTGTGGGTGCCCCCCTCCCTCAGTGCAGCCCCCGCGTGCGGGCGGCCCCGCGCTGCCGCTGCCGCTGCTGTTTTTAGAGCAGCACACGGCGCTGGCAGGTAGAGGAACTGCAGCCGCCCCCGCGCCCCCACCCACAACAACCCCCCCAACACCCCCAAAAAGGATCAAAGTCTCTGCTTAAGGCAAATCCCGCGCTGGCAGCTGCAGGTTTGGGAAGGAGGGGGGCTCGGCCAGCGCCAAGGGGAGGTTTGGGGGGTCCTCAGAGCTGTCCCTGGGGTGGGGGGCACAGCCCTTGGGTGGGGGGGACACAAACTGTGCTGGCACCTGCTGGTGGAGGGGCAGAGCCACAGGGCTCAGCTGAGTCCTCACTGACATGGCCACCACCTCTGTCCCCTTTTCCTCATGGAATTGGGGTGCATGACAGGAATCTGGGGGTGCCAGCTGAGCCCCCAACCCGTCTGTAATGAGGGAGGGGCCGGCCCAGCCCCCGGGGAGGGCAGGGCAGGGATTTGGCACGGAACCGTTGGGTCCAGGGCCCCAAATGGGGACAGCCCTGGTGGGAGCAGGGGCTGAGCCCCCCTGGCTCAGCCCATGGCTGGTAGTGGGGGGACCCTTCCCTGGGGGGGGTTCGGGGTCCTGTCCCCATCCCCGCAGAGCAGAGAGGGCTCTGGAATGTCCTCAGGGCTTGGAGCAGAGCTCGGCCACGCGCTGGCGCAGGTGGAAGGCGAACTCGAACATGGTGGCAGCCAGGCTCTGGTGGATCAGGTACCGGGGCAGGCGACCCTGGGGACACAGACAGGGACACGGGGCTGTGAGGGACCATGTGGGGCTGGGAGCTGCCCCCATCCCACCCTGGAAGGTTCCAGGGACACGGAGCCATGAGCAAGGGCTGGGGTTTGTTCCCATCCCACTTCAGGGTGTTCCAGGGACATGAGGATTTGGGGCTGGGAGCTGCCCCCATCCCACCCTGGAGGGTTTCAGGGCTGGGCACTGCCCCCATCCCATCCCAAAGGGTTTCAGGGACCATGTGGGGCTGGGAGCTGCCCCCAACCCATCCCAGAGGGTTTCAGGGCCATGAACCAGGGCTGGGCACTGCCCCCAAACCATCCTGGAGGGTTTCAGGGCTGGGCACTGCCCCCATCCCATCCCAGAGGGTTTCAGGGCCATGAACCAGGGCTGGGCACTGCCCCCAAACCATCCTGGAGGGTTTCAGGGACACGGAGCCATGAGCAAGGGCTGGGGGTTGTTCCCATTCCACTTCAGGGGATGAGGATTTGGGGCTGGGGGCTGCACCCAACCTGTCCTGGAGGGCTCCAGGGATAGAAGTGAGGGCTGGGCTGGGAGATGTCCCCATCTCACCCTGGGAGGTTCCAGGGACAGGGACACGAGGCCATGAGCAAGGGCTGGGTGCTGTCCCCTATCCCATCCCACCCCATCCCATCCCATCCCACCCCATCCCATCCCATCCCATCCCATCCCATCCCATCCCATCCCATCCCATCCCATCCCATCCCATGGTGTTCCAGGGATGCAGAAGCCACGAATGAGGGTTGGGGCTGGGGTCTGCCCCCATCCCATCCCACCCCGGGGGGATCCAGGGATGCAGCAGCACCGCTGTGCGGAGCTGCATCTCTCAGGGAGCTTCAATCCGGGGGAGGAACTGCAACGTGGTTGGATTTCTCTAAAAAAGCCCTGCACGACTCACCCCCCACCGCCTCGGCCTCGGCTCCGTGGTGGGAGATCCATGAAAAAATAATAATCCTTGTCTCTGGGGGGGAGGGAGCTGAGGCAGGGCTGGGAATCGCTCCAGGGGCACGGGGGGATGAGTGGCAAACCCATCCCGAGGGTCAGGCGGGCACAGGACACTCTCCTCCCCCGGGATTGGGGTGGTCCAGCACAGCTTTTTTCCTGGAGTGGGTTTTCCCTCGGGCACGGGGGCAGGAAAAGTGCGAGGCCGCCGTTCCAGGGGTTATTTCAGCCGCTTCCCGACAGGAGCTCCGGACCCAAACACAAACACGTGCAGAGCCCTCCCTCCCCCAAGGAGCAGGAAGGGATGAGCCACGGGCTATAAATACTCCTCCAGGGCCAAAGGGAAGAGCGAGGAGCTGCTGAGGGGTCCGGGGCGCTGGCAGAGCCCTCGGGGAAGGCGGTGGGAGCACTTGGGGGTTATTAATAGCTCGGCATTCCTTCCACGGCGGAGGCGGCGCCGGGAGCGCTCGGGAAGCACAAGGAATCTCTTTTCTTCCCGAGCCCCACCAGGGGGGTTTGTTACCCCCAGCCCAAAAAAAAACCTGCCCGTGATGGGCGCCAGATCCACGGAAAGGAAACACATCCCTGGCACAACGGGGTGGGAAGGGCAGGCTCTGCTCCGGGAGCTTCCCCAAACCTTTCCCGAAGCGTTTGGCGAGCCAGGCAGGAGCCGCTGGGCTCTGGGGGAAGGGAGGGGGCCGTGGGAGGGGAGGGGAGGAGAGAGGAGGGGGCCGCAGCGCTGCAGCACAGCCGAGGGATGAATGGAGCCTTTGTGCTGCTGCGGCAGCGCCGTTACCACGTCAACCTTCCGCGGAGGAAGGAACGGGGCCAACTCCGCTCCCGCTCCCGCATCCGCCCCAGCCCGGTCCCTCCGTGCTCTGCCTTTTGTCCGGGACACCGGCAAGGACACAAATAACTCCGGACCCGGGGCAGCTCGCTCTCCCTGCGCTGGATTTTGGGTGGTTGTGGTCGTGCCAGGGGGGTTGGGAGCAGGGAATTGTTCCTCTGGAGTGTTCCCAAAACGGAACAAAACTTCCCGTGCCTCAAACTGGTTTTGGTCACCAATGAGGATAAAAATCTCTCCCCCAGGATTTTGGGTGGTTGTGGTCGTGCCAGGGGGTTTGGGAGCAGGGAATTGTTCCTCTGGAGCGTTCCCATGCATAAAACTTCCCGTGCCTCAAACTGGTTTTGGTCACCAATGAGGATAAAAATCTCCTGTCTCCCGGGATTTTGTCTCTGAGAGGTGAAACCCCCTAAGTGAGATATTAAATAAGGAAGAGCTTCCAGGAAAGGAAAAACCTCCAGGAAAGGAAGAGCCTCCCAAACACTGGGAAAGGAGGGGGATTTTGGAGTAGTTTAACCCCCACCTGCCAAACCTGAGTCCCTTCAGGGCAATGCTTGCTAAGGGGTGACTTCCACGGCTGCTGGGATCCCAGGAGAGAGGGGAGAGCTGTGCTGGGGACAGGACACTGGTTTTACCTTCAGATCCGTGTTGAGAATCCAGATGAAGGTGCAGACCTTGGCATTGCTGGGACATTTCAGGACGATGAATCCTCCAGGTCCATTCTCACCCCTGTGGAGCAAAGCCAAGAGGGTCAGGCAGAAATTCTGGCTGGGATTCTCTGTGGCAGAGCTGAGCCTGGCAGTGGAGGCCAGAGCCCAGTGGGGCAGCAGCAGATGCTGGGAGCCTGGGAAGGTGTGTGCCTTGGCTCCAGGTACACGAGGCAGCACGGCAGGGCAGCTTTCCCACAGGTGCCTTGGCAGTGACGGTGCCAGGGCTGCCAGTGGAGCAGCAGCTCTGCCTCTGGATCGTGCCAGCTGTTCCCCACGGGAAGCTTTCCCAGGCACAACCCTGGGTGCAAACAAGAGGTCCCAGGAAAGCTCTGTGTGCTCAGGTCAGGCTCAGCATTTATCACTCCAGCCCCCAGATCCTTCCCAGCACCATCTGATCAGTCTCTGAGACGGGAGCTGTGCACACACAGCCCAAATACAGATTTCCCTTCCCTCTTCAGAACACGCTATTTTTGCTGTGTGAGTTTGTTAAAGGATTTTTCCAGGCCCTGAAAGTCCCCAGTTCCTAAATAGACTGAGGCAGCTCCAATGGCTGTGAGATAAAATGTCAATTATTTTAACCAGATTATTGAAAAACCAAAGTCAGGGTGTGCAGCAGCACAGCTGGGCCCAGCAGGAACAAGGAGTCCTTGTCTGATGAGCCTGACCCCACTGAGATCCATCACCAGCCTGTCCCTTTGGAAGGGGAGAGCCCAAAGCCCTGCTGAGATTTTGGGAGCTGCTCCATCCTCGTTTCACCCCTCAATGCCTCAAATTTGGTGAGTGAGCAGCTTACAAGGAGCAAAAGGCATGTGAGAGGCTCAGAGCCACAGCCAGCTGTTTATTGCCCCTCAGAAATTCCTGTTTGGGAATTAACAGTTACATAAACAGGATGTGGGACTGGGATGGGGTTTGTGCTGTTACTGGTCAGCACCTCCACTCCCCCGAGCTGGGAAACGCCCCAGCACCGCTGACAGCACTGAGAGTTTCTTGAACAAAGGGAGACGAACAAGGGAAGCGAGGTTCAGCTCCACAAATAGCTCAGCTTCCTGCAAATCCTGCCAGGAAGGCAGCAGGGCTTGCAGTTAAGTGGCTCTTTGCCTTGAAGCTGTGGAGAGTGCGTGATCCCAGCTAAAAAAACAGCACCTGCCTCTCACCTGACGTACTTGGAGAGCGGAGGCTTCAGGCTGTGCGTGGTCGACATCCCTGAGGAAACGTACCTGTCTCTTCTCCTCTCGATCCGACGCACGTTCACGAAATCCCTGCGCAAAGAAAAGAGCTTAAAAACACACCCAAGATGTGGAGGGGGCAGATCCTGCTCTCTGGATTGCTGGGAGAGGTTGTGGCAGGGCTGTGTCAACACAGGGACAAAGCACAGCCAAGCATTGATATCAGAGAGCCTGACTGACCGAGGTTTGGAGCTCTGAGAATCCTGCCAGGAGGAAATTTTAGGGGCTGCTCACCCTTGGGAGTGTTACCTGCAGAGCCAACCAGCCCTACCAGAGCTTCCAGCAGCCCAGAGCATTCCCAGTGCCTCAGAGGGGTTTCCCTGTGATTTTTGGGGTGTTTAGGGGCAGTGTGGGATGAGCTGACCTTGGGGACACCACCCCGCCGGCAGCTCCGGCCGCCACGTCGTACGAGACAATTGTGTTGTCCTCAATCCGCTGCAAGATCTGGGGAGAGGCGAGGGGAATAAATAAAAAGAAGTGAGATTTGCTCAGATTGTGCCTCCAAACCAAGAGGACATAAATCAGCAAATCAGCAATAAATCCCCCAAATCAGCACCGGGATCAGACCAGAGGATCTTTAGGGGAGGAGGATGACAAGTCCTGCGTGCGCAGGTTTGTCTCCCGAGTTTTTGGGGGGCACAGGTGTCACCTCCAGCTCCCCACCACGAGGCCCAGACCCTCCCACCATGCAGAGGCAGGTTTGGCACAGCCCTGGCCTCCGTCCCTGCCCACCTCTCGGGCTCTTGGCCGGGCACAGGCGTGCAGCCGGCTGCCGCGGAGCGCGCGGAGCGCACGGATGAGCGGCGCAGATTTAACGCCTGGGTGAGTGGGATCCAGCTCGGCTCCAGCAGCCTGTGCTGGATGGGGAAGCTCCAGCTCTCCGCTCCAAGGAGCTCCTGTGATTAAGCCATCTTTGTCCAGCATGCTCACCTGGCAAGCTGCCACTGTTCTGTTCCACAGGATCATCTTCTCGGGCTGCAGAATCACCTCCTGGTAAACCGTTTCGGGAGAGCACTGCAGGAAAGCCTGAGGACAGAGCCAGAGCAGTCAGCCAGCCCCTCTGCTCCCCTTGGGGGAGATGATTTTTAAGGAAAACAGGGCAAAACACAAAGGACAAGTGGGATCACAGGGGAGAGGAGGGGTGAGGCCGGCCTGGCTCCCCTGCATGCAAAGCCATGGCTGTCACCCTTCTGTCCCACTGCTCTGAGTGCTGGGCACACCTGGGGTCAGGGAGGACACACAGACCTCAGGATTTGGGAATCACTGAGCTCTGCCTGTCTGTCTGCCCCTCTCCCACCCTCAGCAATTCCCCGTGCACCACTGCATCGAGAAGTTGCATTTTTGACTATTTTTTTTTCCAAACCATTCCAAGCTCCAGCACACACAGCATCCATTCCATTCCCCCCTCAATCCCCACGGGAGCAGGGATCTTCAGAGGCAAACAGTTAATGCAGTAAAGTGGGACCATCCAGCTTCTGCTGGTGAACACAGAGCTGCTCCACTGGCAGCTCCTGCCAGCGAGGCAACATATGCACTGGAACAAAGAAAAGCCACGGCAGCACCGACGCTTCATTAAAGCGTGGTTCCCAGCCAAGCCACTCCAGCTTGGGAGAGGGCACAGAGCAAGGCACTTCCGAGCAGCTCTGCCCCGTGCCAGGCAGCAGCAGACGCACGCTCAGCCCTGGCCTTGCTGGCAATTAGTTCCAATTAGCCTCCTTGGTCAGATTAGTCCGAGATGCTGAGGTTGGAAGCGAGTCTTGCAGTCACCTGCTCCCGACTCTACCAGCGGAGTCTGGGGCTCTGGATGTTTACTGGGGAGTTTGTCTGCTGGCCAAGGGGTTTTCCTGGAGAGATTCCCTAGTGCTGTTCGTCTGTCTCAAGCACAGGGAGTGTGTTCTGCAGTTTGACCTGTCCTGAAAGCTGAGCCGTGGCTCTTCCCCTGTGCCAAAGAGAGCATGGAATCAGCCCAAGGATGTTCTTACCTTTAAAATAAAGGTCTTGCCGTGGAAAGGGATTTCAAAAGTGTAAACAACATCACCAAAGTCCTGTGCAAGAGATGAGAAAGTCGTATTTTTATCAGCAAAAGGGATTGTTTCTATTTTTGGGTGAACTTTGCTAAAACTCTGAGGCTCCTGTCACCCCCTGCAGCCCCCAATCACCCCCTGCCCCCCACGCCAGGCAGCGACCTCAGCACGGAAAACGCCCCGAGCACATCTCAGTTGGCCATGCCTGAATTTCCATCAACAAAACAATATCCAGAGAGGCAGCAGGGATGAGACAGAAAAAGAATCCGCCCCGTGCCAGGCTGCAAACCCCACGTCAAGGTCACATTCTCTTTGTGGCAGCACCGGGGTGCGAAGGGGGTTCGCTGCCAGTGCTGCTGGTGTTACCTACGGCTGAGAGGAGCCTCCCCGGAGGGGCAGATGAAAACCTTTCATCGTTAGCCCTGTGTTAAACTCTGATTAGTCTATTTAAATCCATCCCCTTTGGAAAAAGAAAACAATCTGCCCAGCTAGTTTGGCATCAGACAAAGGATCACTTGACAGGGGAATTTGAAACACCAGATGAGACAGCAGTTTGCAGGATTCGCACCTTCCCACCCCCCAAGTCGTGTTTTAACCTCATGAAATAAGGTTGGGTTTGGGGGGCAAACCCTTCCTCTTCCTCTCCACTCTTCAGGGAGAGAAAAGAGCTCTGTGCACCCCAGAAAAGTCTGGAGTAGGCAGAGCCACAGCCCAAATTTACACCCCAGCACCCACCCAGGTGCCAGGTGCTGGGGAAGGGGGACACCAGTGGTTTTGGGGGTGGGAAGAGCAGTTATTGCCCCACATGGGCCAAGACTCCAGTTGGACCCCCAGCAGGCTCAAAGGCACCTGGCCATGGAGCAAGGGCAGGGCTGGAGCTGTGGGATCAGCATTTTCCTGCTCCTTCCCATGGCTCTGCATCCCAAAGGTGAACCGGCCATCCCTGCCCACCCTCCGGACAGAGGGAGGAGGGAAGGGCCCTCTCCTGTCAAACTGCAAGGCAATTAAACGTCTAATTAAATAAGAGGGGATTTTACATTTAACTGAACTGGAATAGATTCCTAATTCAATCAGGTAATTGTAACGCTTGTTAATTTTTCATGGCGCAAGGAGGTTTCCAAAGCCTCGTTTGTCCCGGTTTTTGCTAAGCCATCCATGCCCTCTGCCAGCTGGGGAGGAAAAAAACCACACTTGCATTGTTTTTCTCGAACTTCCAGTTCTCCTCCTGGGCGAGGATTTGGTCCACAACCTCCATGGCCTCTTTGCCTTGTCGGACATATTCCTTTTCCTGGGAAAGAAGGGAGGATTTCATTAGCTGGGCAGCTCCAGGAGTGTGTGTGAGGCTGCTCCCCTCCCTCTCCCTGGGCTGGCAGAGGGAAAGGGGATCAGAAATCTCTTAATTTGGGTCACAGAGGCCTCATTTTGGAGCTCCAAGTCACGCTCCCCACCCTGGCTTGGATCCACACACCAGCTGCTCCTGCCTTAGCAGGAGGATTTCCAGCAGGCAAAGAGCTCTGGGATGTGCAGCTTCCTTCCTGGAGGAGCCAGAATTTGGGCTGAACAGGGGCAGCAGGAAAAGGGCACAAAGCCTGTGCCCAGATAGGTTTTGGGGAGGTCAAGGGCCACCCCTCAAGCCATGGGGACAGGTGAGGTGATGCCCATCCCAGAATGTGACCAAAGGGATGGAAAGGGGAAGGGAGAGGGACAGATCCAGAGCACATCCCTGTGGGATGCTGAAGGGAAGAGCACACAGCTCTGGGGAAGTGGGATAAAGTTGGGGAACACATCCCTGCGGATGCTGCAGGGAGGAGCACACAGCTCTGGGGAAGTGGGATAAAGTTGGGGAACACATCCCTGTGGGATGCTGAAGGGAAGAGCACACAGCTCTGGGGAAGTGGGATAAATTTGGGGGGCTCAGATGACCCCTCCTGCAGTGACCACGATGCCACCACCCCTGTGGGACAGAGGAGGCTCAGCCACACATCCCCAGAGCTGAGGGGTCTGGAATGGGACCACAAGACTGGGGAGACTCCCACAGCCCCACATCAGCCTGGAGCCGAGGGCAGAGCCAGGCCATGTTTACCTGAGTTGTCAAGGCCTTCCTCCCCACACCTTCCTCATCAGACTCGTTGTCTGAGCCTGCAGGGAAGCACCAATTAACTCACAATTAATGAACACCCAATGGGTACCACCTCCCTCCCTTCTCGTGGGGGTCAGTGTCTGATCCCTGCCCCTCACCCAACAGGAAGGGCTGTCAGTGAGGATGACTCTGGCCCTGTCTCACTGAGCACCTGCTTGGCTCTCCAGAGGGCTGAGCTCATCCCGGGTGTCAGCTTTACCAGGAACAGTGTTCCAGGGGGCTGAGCTCATCCTGGGTGTCAGCTACACTGGAAAAACTGCTCTGGAGAACTGGGCTCAATCCTGGGTGTCAGCTACACTGGGACAACTATTCCAGAGGGCTGAGCTCATCCCTGTGTCAGCTACACTGGGAAAAGTGTTCCAGAGGCTGAGCTTGTCCTGAGTGTCAGCTACACCAGGAAAAGTGTTCCAGAGGGGTGAGTTTGCCCTGGGTGTCAGCTACACCAGGAAAAGTGTTCCAGAGGGGTGAGTTTGCCCTGGGTGTCAGCTACACCAGGAAAAGTGTTCCAGAGGGCTCAGCTTGTCCTGGGTGTCAGCTACACCAGGAAAAGTGTTCCAGAGGCTGAGCTTGTCCTGAGTGTCAGCTACACCAGGAAAAGTGTTCCAGAGGGCTCAGCTTGGCCTGGGTGTCAGCTACACCAGGAAAAGTGTTCCAGAGGGCTCAGCTTGTCCTGGGTGTCAGCTACACCAGGAAAAGTGTTCCAGAGGCTGAACTTTTCCTGGGTGTCAGCTACAATGGGAAAAGTGTTCCAGAGGGCTGGGCTTGGCCTGGATGTCAGCTACAATGGGAAAAGTGTTCCAGAGGGCTCAGCTTGTCCTGGGTGTCAGCTACACCAGGAAAATTGTTCCAGAGGGGCTGGGCTTGTCCTGGGTGTCAGCTACACTGGGACAATTGTTCTAGAGTGGTGAGCTTGTCCTGGGTGTCAGCTACACCAGGAAAAGTGTTCCAGAGGCTGAGCTTGTCAGCCACATTGGGACAACTGCTCTGGAGAGCTGAGCTCACCCCAGGTTTCAGCTACACCAGGACAAATACTCCAAAGGACTGAGCTCACCCCAGGTATCAGCCACATCAGGACAACCCAGCTGAGATGTCCCCACTCGCCTGCCAGGAGCTCTCCAGTGCTGGCACAGGGCAGTGACGTGCCACCAGCCCTTATCCTCACCTGCCTGTCACCAGCCACCCCCGTGTCCTCACTCCAGGGCAGCATTTTCCAAGCTCACAGCTCAGAGCATTTAATCCCAAGCCCACACAAGGCTCCAGCTCCCCATGGAGGGTGGCTCTGATAAAAAGTTGCCATGTGGAGAGGGTGGCAGTGCCACCCCTGCCCAGGTGGTGAGAGGAGAGGAGAGGAGAGGGGACCCTGTTTTGCAGTGTCAGCTCATGGAGGCTCTGCCAAGGGTTGGGATGATGAGGCAGAGCTCAGGGAAGAGGTGATGGAGGTGAGGAATTCCATGGTGGGATGAGCACGGGAAGCCAGGTGATGGCACAGGTGACCTTACCTGCAAAGGACTCGGGTGGGGAGTAGAACTGTCCCTCGGAGAGGGCTCGGGGGTACAGCAGCGGCCTCGAGGCTGCAGCCTGGGCTGCCAGGAACCCTGGGAATGGGAGCAGGAGGATTTAACACCTGGCAGCTTCTGGGACCCCAGCCCTGCCCAAACACCCTCTTGTTTCCCACGTTTTCCCATGTGTTTTCCCACTGACACCAGCCAGCCTCAGCTCCTGTTGCCTCATCTTTTGTCTCAGACGTTTTTATCTGCCCCGGAGATCAATGGGCTCTTCTGCCTGTCAAATAATCCAAAGGCGATTAAGCATCTAATTAAATAACAGCTTCCCCTGGAAGCAATTTGGAACCTGAGCCTAATCCAATAGAGGCATTAAACACTTGATCATTTTTCAACTTAAAGCCTCCTTGCAAGACCCAAACATCCTCTGGTGCTTTCCAGTCAGAGCATTTCTGACTGAGCCCCGCCTGACAAATGCCCCTTTTTAGTTTGGTGCCACTTCTCAGCCAGTGGCTCCTGGGAGAGGGACAAACTCCTTGTAGGAACGAGCAGCTATTCCAGGTCAGCTCCCTAGAAGGACCCTGGAAATTACAGGGTGATGTGTGAAGTGTTAGGTCAGCCTCAATCCCTGCTCAGTGTGACCTCAGAGACCACAAGCCTCAGAATTTCACACCCCATAACTCACCCTGTGCCACAGAATGCGTCTGTGACTGCAGCAGCCCTCCTGGAAAGGGCTCCAGACAGATCCAAACACAGATATCAGGGACAGGGAGTCCAACACTCTGCCTGGCATTTGCCTCCCTGGTTCCAAACACTTTCTCCCATGCGGAGCTGAGCTCTGTCTCCAGCACGTCTGGCTGCAAGATCCAGCCATTGGGAAATCTGGCACATTTTTCTCCCCTCAATTAAAAGATGCTTTTTATAATCTGGTGTTTTCTTCCCCTGAAGGGACTTGTTGACCATAACAAAACTGAGTCAGGCACTTCCCATCCCAGCCAGCCTGGAAATGATCCCTTTTCCAGAAATCTCAGATCAAGGTGCTGCCAGAGCAGCAGCAAACCCAGGCCTGGTTGGATTTGTCCAACTCTCACCAGTGAGGAGCAAAAATACTCACATCGTTCCTCTTCTGCTTCCTGAGTTAGGACTTTAAAATCCAGGAACCAGGTCTCCAGCCAGGCAATGACAAACGAGACAATGGGAAGTAAATACCCAAAAGCTCCTTTGCTCAGAAGCTGTGTGGAAAGAAGCAGAAACCACAAGGATTAACCCAAACAGGGAATAAAACAACATTGAGAAATCACAATTCCTGTGAGCTTAGGGAAACCAACCTCGGAGAGGATCACCTTCACAATCAGGAAGGCACTGGATACCAGTGTAGTGACCTGAAAAAGAAGCAGACAGAGCTCAGATCCATAAGAATTCCTGGAGGAGAGGGGAAAACTCCTCACAGGAAAGGCCGGGGTGCCTCCTTACCGCGATGACCCACCAGTGGCGCAGGCGGACGACGGCGTAGCCCAAGAGCAGCACAACAAAGCGAAACAGAGCCAAGAGCTGCAACAACAAACACCCAGCCACACCAGTCACTGCCCTTGTCCCTCTGCCAGCTGCTGGGAGGGCAGGGACAGGTGCCAGCTCCCAGGGAACAGATGGGTCAAAGCTGCACCAGCAGGGATTTACCGAGGTGGGCAAGGGGAGACCCCCAACCCCACTGAGCTCCAGAGCCCTGCAGGAGGCTGAGATACTCACAAAGATATCAAAGAACGAGGTCTTGAATTTGTAGCTGAGGATTTCCTCCTTCAGGTTCTCCCTGATGCCCACCTTGGTCTGAGGGAGACAGGGAAGCAGGAAGCTGTTGAGTGCACTGATAAGAAACTAATGGGGAGAAGGAGCCAAGCAGTGCCTGGGGTTATGGCCAGGTCAGGGAATGCACCTGGAATAAAAAAGGTCCCACAGGCCCAGCCTGGGCTCCTCTGCCAGCACAGGACCAGGGAGGATCCCACACAGTTCCTGCCTGGATTCACATCACCTTTCACCCAGGGATTCACAGTGAGGGGCAGGAGGGACATAAAATACATTTAGGTGGTGATTTCCAACACCCAAAATGCTCAGCACAGCCAGTGCCACCAGTTCCTCACAGCCTCACAGGATGGACACCTGCCACTGCTGCCCACCTGGCAGATTCCAGAGGAATCATGGAAAAAATGGAAAACCACAGGAAAAACGCTCCTCAGGAACCTTCACTAACACACTGTGGGGGGTCTCGGGGTCACAGAGGACCTGGGCTCCTCTGCCAGCACAGGACCAGGGAGGATCCCACACAGTTCCTGCCTGGATTCACACCATGATTCCCCCCTGGGATTCACAACAAGGGGCAGGAGGGACATAAAATACGTTTAGGTGGTGATTTCCAACACCAAAATGCTCAGCACAGCCAGTGCCACCAGTTCCTCACAGCCTGGAGCCCCTGGATGGACACCTGCCACTGTTGCCCACCTGGCAGGTTCCAGAGGAATCATGGAAAAAATGGAAAACCACAGGAAAAACGCTCCTCAGGAACCTTCACTAACACACTGAACATCTTCCTGTGGGGGGTCTCGGGGTCACAGAGGACCTGGGCTCCTCTGCCAGCACAGGACCAGGGAGGATCCCACACAGTTCCTGCCTGGATTCACACCATGATTCCCCCCCAGGATTCACAACAAGGGGCAGGAGGGACATAAAATACATTTAGGTGGTGATTTCCAACACCTAAAATGCTCAGCACAGCCAGTGCCACCAGTTCCTCACAGCCTCACAGGATGGACACCTGCCACTGCTGCCCACCTGGCAGATTCCAGAGGAATGGGAGGAAACATGGAAAAAAATGGAAAACCCAGGAAAAATGTTGCTCAGGAACCTTCACTAACACACTGAACATCTTCCTGTGGGGGGTCTCGGGGTCACAGAGGACCTGGAGGGATTTAAGGATCCTCCTCATGCAAAGCACTGAGGGGTCCCTTCTCCCTCCTGCAGGCTTCCCACAGCTCTCAGCAGTGCTCCAGGAAATCTGATGGAAGAAGGGAACCAGCAGGATCAAACGTGCTGGCAAAGGGGACGAGGGAAGAGAGAGGGGGATGCACAGCCACGGGCTGCAAGGGAATCTGAGAGAGGCAAAAACACCCTCTGGGATTGACAGGAGTGTGGAAAAAGCTCATCCCGAGATAATCCAGGGTCTGACAGCCGCGGTCCCCTTGGTCACCATAAATCTGGGAGCCTGGGATGGCTGGCTGTGAGGAAGTGGAGGGCTCAGGTAACTGGAACAAATGTTTCACCTTTAGGCTATGGCTTTGGACAGGGCCCAGCTGGCCGGGAGCTGGTGGAGCCAGCAGCTGGTGGATGGGCTGTGAGGAACGAGCTGGTGGATCTGGGGCCAGTCCTTGGCAGCCAGGGTGTCCTGGCACTCCAAGGGCAGCCACTGGGAAAGGATCCCTCTGGGTCAGGGCTCTGGCTTAAAACCCAGGGAGAGGGAGGCAAAAAGAGGGAGAGGGAGGTAAAAAGAGGGTGGTAAAGCTGGGCTGTGCCTCCAGCTGACCTGTGGCCACAGGACTCAGGCCAGCTCTGCTCAGTGACCACTCAGAGCCTCTTTCCCTCCTCCCTGGCTCCGTGGGATGCTGCAGGAAGGAGGAGACACAGGGAAAGCTTTGGGTGATGGTTTTTGGGGGGTGTTTGTGGTGGATGGGCTGTGAGGAATGGGTTTGGTGCCAGTCCCTGGCAGAGGGGTGTCCTGGCATTCCAAGGGCAGCACAGGCAACCACTGGGATTGGGAACAGATCCTTCCCAGTCTGGGGATAAACAAAGGGGCAAAAACAGGATGGCAAAGCTGGGCTGTGCCTCCAGCTGATCTGTGGCCACAGGACTCAGGCCAGCTTTCCTCAGTGGCCACTGAAAGCCTCATCCCTACACCCCGACTCCATGGGATGCTGCAGGAAGGAGGAGGCACAGGGAAAGCTTTGGGTGATGGTTTTTGGGGGGTGTTTGTGGTGGATGGGCTGTGAGGAATGGGTTGGGTGTCAGTCCTTGGCAGAGGAGTGTCCTGGCATTCCAAGGGCAGCACAGGCAACCACTGGGATTGGGAACAGATCCTTCCCAGTCTGGGGATAAACAAAGGGGCAAAAAGAAGGGGGCAAAGCTGGGCTGTGCCTCCAGCTGATCTGTGGCCACGGGATTTGGGCCAGCTCTGCTCAGTGGTCACCCAGAGCCTCATCCCCACACCCCGACTCCATGGGATGCTGCAGGAAGGAGGAGACACAAGGAAAGCTTTGGGGAGTTGTTTTCAGCTTCAACACAGGCTGTGCACCAGGCAGATGAACCACCTGAGGCATCTCCCTGGCTCTGAGAGCACCCAGCCTGCACAATTACAGTTTGCTTTTAACGAGGGGCAATTTGCTCGGCTTATCTCAAAGTGAAGGAAACGGTTGGATAAAAAAAAAAAGAAAAAAAAGAAGAAAAAAAGGCATTAGTCATGATATCAAACCGTTGCTCTTCATAACCAGGCAAATAAGCTGCTTTAATGGCTTTAAATATGCAGCATCTCAGCTCGGGGGCCCAAATATCAGCACTTAGTCACTCATTAATGGCTACCTGCACGACCCACGCTCAGCATCACCCTGGTGACCGTGCCAGGATTATCTCCCGCGGGCTGGAATTCCAGCACCTCTCCCTGAAAAGGCTGGGACAAGGGCAGGGGGCCGGGGTCCAAGCTGGGAGGGCAGGACAGCATCGGCATGGCTGGAATGCTGGCTGGGAGAGGGATTTTCCTAAGGGGGGTGGGGAGCAGGGGGCTCTGGGCAGGGTGAGGAGCTGCTGGCCTGGACAGTCTGTTAAGTGCAGACACCCAGAGATAAGAAAGGCAGAGATAAGAGCTGCTGAGGGAGCAGCAGGATTCAGTGCTGATAAATGCAGGCCAGAACCCAGGGTCTATCTGTTCATCTTTGCTCTGGGTGTTCCAGGGGAGGACATGGAGTACCTGAAACCAGTCAGGGCCGGTTCAGGGAAAATAAAAACAAAATATAGCCCAGGGAGGGATTTGGACTTGGTGGGACTGAGGTAAATAAACTGGATTTTTCCCTGTTATTGCAACACAGAGCAAACACAGCAGCTTGTGAGTTGCTTTGGAGGGAACTAAATCACTCACATCCCCCTCAACAATCCCTTGGGAGGTGGAGCAGCACCTCCAGCTTCCCAAAGCAGCGATCAGCAGCAGAATTTTGGGATCAAAACCCCTGGAGGATCCTCCCCTGCTCCTCTGATGCTCTGAGAACACGGCAGCAGCAAACTCAGGGAGGAGCTTTGTATCAGGCCAGGGGAGCAGGAGGGGAATTTGACTCCAGTTGGTGATTCCAGAAGCCCTGGATCTTGTTACAGCACAACAAAAGGACGGTGCTAACAACCCCGGACAGCCCCGACAAAGCCCCGAGGCAGGAAACGAGCTGGACTTTAGTTTACACTAAAGAACAGCGGCTCCTTGGCCAGCGCTGGGAACAGCAAACAAAGATCTGTCCCAGGAGTGCGGGAACAGAGCAATTAACGGAGGGAACTGAGTTTAAAAAGGGCAAAGATTCCCGGGTTCGCTTCCTCCAACTCACATTCAGCTCGATGATCCACAGCAGGGAGATGAAGAGCAGGTCGAAGGTGACGAAGAGGCAGAAGGTTCTCCTCACATCCGAGATGGCTTTTCTCTTCTCCGGGGAGAAGAAATACGGGGAGAAGCCCTGGCTCTGCGAGAAGGAGGAGCTGATGGAGGCGATGGCCGGCAGGCTGCGTTCCAGGTCGTGCTGCACCTCCGTGGGCTTGCTCATCCTCCGGGGTCGGCTCCGGGGACATCGGCCACGGCAGCGTCACCTGCGGGGACACAGCAGGGCACCTTCAGGCCTTGCCACACCCCTGCTCCTGTCCCATTCTGAAGGCAAATAATCCCAGGAGCAAATCAGATCCCAGGGAGAAATTCCTCCCTGTGAGGGTGCCCAAAAAAGCTGCCCCAACCTTGGAAGTGTCCATGGACAGAGCTTGGAGCAACCTGGGATCATGGAAGTTGTCCCTGCCCATGGCAGGGGATGGGACTGGATGGGTTTTAATGCTGTGGCAGCATAAAAAAGGGCTCCAAAGCCCATGGAGATGACAAGGCAGCAGGGAAAGGAGCTGCAAACCCCATGAAAATGTTGTGGAAGAAGAAAAAGGGGCCCAAAACCCCATGGAGACATTGTGGATACAGGAAATGGGGTCTGAGGATGTTTTGGGAGCACTCCCTGAAATCATGGAGCCACCCCACCCTTCCCTCTGCAGGGAAGGCAAAGCCTTGGGAGCCAGGCATCCCATTGGAACCGATCCCAACCTGCACAGCCAGGAGAGAACCCTGGGCCTGATGCCCAACTGGGCCAGGCAGAGCAGCAGGGAAGGAGCTGCTCCATGTCCACGGGTCAGGAGGCAGCAGGGAAGGAGCTGCTCCATGTCCCAGGATCAGGGAGGCAGCAGGGAAGGAGCTGCTCCATGTCCCAGGATCAGGGAGGCAGCAGGGAAGGAGCTGCTCCATGTCCCAGGATCAGGGAGGCAGCAGGGAAGGAGCTGCTCCATGTCCCAGGATCAGGGAGGCAGCAAGGAAGGAGCTGCTCCATGTCCCAGGATCACAGAAGCAGGGAAGGAACTGCTCCGTGTCCCAGGATCAGGAGGGCAGCAGAGAAGGAGCTGCTCCCCATCCCAGGATGAGGGAGGCAGCAGGGAAGGAGCTGCTCCGTGTCCCAGGATCAGAGGAGCAGGGAAGGAGCTGCTCCATGTCCCAGTGTCAGAGAAGGAGCAGGGAAGGAGCTGCTCCGTGTCCCAGGATCAGGGAAGAAGCAGGGAAGGAGCTGCTCTGTATCCCAGGATCAGAGGAGCAGAGAAGGAGCTGCTCCGTGTCCTAGGATGAGGGAGGCAGCAGAGAAGGAGCTGCTCCATGTTCTTGTATCAGAGAAGGAGCAGGGAAGGAGCTGCTTCCTGTCCCAAGATCAGGGAGGCAGCAGGAAAGGAGCTGCTCCATGTCCTGAGATCAGGAGGGCAGCAGGGAAGGAGCTGCTCCGTGTCCCAGGATCAGAGAAGGAGCTGCTCCATGTCCCAGGATCAGGAAGGCAGCGGGGAAGGAGCTGCTGTGTGTCCCTGTGTCAGAGGAGCAGGGAAGGAGCTTCTCCATGTCCCAGTGTCAGAGAAGGAGCAGGGAAGGAGCTGCTCCATGTCCCAGGGTCAGGAGGCAGCAGGGAAGGAGCTGCTCCATGTCCCAGGATGAGGGAGGCAGCAGGGAAGGAGCTGCTTCATGTTCCTGTGTCAGAGAAGCAGGGAAGGAGCTGCTCCATGTCCCAGGATTAGAGAAGGAGCTGCTCCATGTCCCAGGGTCAGGAGGCAGCAGGGAAGGAGCTGCTCCGTGTCCCAGGAACAGAGAAGGAGCACGGAAGGAGCTGCTCCATGTCCCTGTGTCAGAGAAGGAGCTGCTCTGTGTCCCTGTATCAGAGAAGGAGCACGGAAGGAGCTGCTCCGTGTCCCAGCCCCGCCTGGCAGTGCCGGGCACACGATCCCGGCACGAGTGAGGTGTTGGACAGCCAGGGCTGTTTTCCTGCAGCTGTGCCAACCATTGTATTGAAATTTTTTCCTCTCCGTCAGCGCAGCACAAGGAGGCCCCTGTGGGAAGGCAGCGTGACGGGAGCACAGGCTGGGGACAAACACGGAACGAGGATCCCAAAAAACAGGTCGGGCCAGGGATCTGTCAGCCCCGGCCCCGCCACCTCCGAGTCACCCACGGCAACAGCACAGCCATGAACTCCTTCCCTGCACTAAATCCTCCTGCTCAAGGATGTTTTGCCTCCAAAAAAACCAGGTGGAGCTCCTGCCTTGACAGCTCTGTGCCTGCCAGCATCCCAGTGAGGTTTGTCCACCACAGATCCCACTGGTGACACCCAGGAGGCTGCAGCATCCACGGAAAAAAGGACACGAGGTTGTGCCCACAACTGTGGGAAGTGAAAATCCCCAGAAATGTGAAGCTCCAGGAGCACCTGCAGGAGCTGAGCACAGCCCGATTTGGGGCAGTTTGGATCCCTGAGCCAGCGGTTTTTCCATCCCGCCCCCGGGAGCGCCGGGGCTGGAGAGGGAACAAAGCTGGACTCCTGTCAAATCCCGGTTAGTCCCACTCGGAGGCGCTGGGGAAGGAGCTGGAATTCTTGTCACTTCGGATCAGCTGCTCCCTGCGCCTGGCCCGGCTCGAAGTGACAAAAGTTAAGGACATCTGTGAGGGATAAATAATAAATCCCCCCCTCGCCGGGGCTGCCGCCGCCTCCTCCTCCCCTCCAACAGCACTTTGCACTTAGGCAGCCCCTCCCCAACTTTCACAGCGCTTTAAAATCACCCGGAGAGGCTCCAGGGACCCGAGCGGGGTCACAATGGGGTGTTGGGACACGGCAGGACACGGGGACACGGCAGGACACAACACCAGAGCACCCTGGTGCAGCTCATCATTAATCCCAGCCTTCTCGAGGAGATTTTGGAAACACATCCCTCCCAACCCATCCAATTCCCGAGGGAGAACCCGCACTGTGGGGCAGAGCAGGAATGTTTGAATCCCAGACAAGCCCCTCCTGCTCCCTCCAGCAGCTGAGAGCTCGGAGCAGGGGCTGGATGTGGAGAAACGTGGCTGTTCCTGGGTGACAGATGAATTATTGAGAGCCCCGGTGCTCCATTATGCATTCCAGCATCCTCCACATCCCGCTCCGGCAGCCCAGGGGCTGGGAAGGGGGGGCTCAGCCGGGGGTCGGGCTCTGCTCCCCGGGAATGAGGGGTGGGATGAGGGGGAAAGGCCTCAAGCTGTGCCAGGGGAGGGTCAGGGTGGACATCAGGGGGGATTTATTCACTCAAAGGACAGTCAGGCACTGGAAGGGGCTGCCCAGGTGTTGGTGGAGTCACCATCCCTGGAATGTTCAAAAAATGTGCGGATGTGGCACTTGGGGACACGGGTTAGAGGTGACAGGGCTGTTAAGGGTTGGAGTTGATGATCCTGGAGGGCTTTTCCAGCCTGAATGATTCCAGGATTCCGTTCCAGTGAGGGGCAAACACTGCTGGGGAACGTTCTGTGTGACAGATCACAGCCTGAGGGACACCCCAAGTGACAGATCACAGCCCAGGGGACATTCTGTGTGACAGATCACAGCCTGAGGGACACCCCAAGTGACAGATCACAGCCCAGGGGACACCCCAAGTGACAGATCACAGCCCAGGGGACATTCTGTGTGACAGATCACAGCCTGGTGGACACCCCAAGTGACAGATCACAGCCCAGGGGACATTCTGTGTGACAGATCACAGCCTGGGGGACACCCCAAGTGACAGATCACAGCCCAGGGGACATTCTGTGTGACAGATCACAGCCTGGGGGACACCCCAAGTGACAGATCACAGCCCAGGGGACATTCTGTGTGACAGATCACAGCCCAGGGGACATTCTGTGTGACAGATCACAGCCCAGGAGACACCCCAAGTGACAGATCACAGCCCAGGGGACATTCTGTGTGACAGATCACAGCCTGGGGGACACCCCAAGTGACAGATCACAGCTCAGGGGACACCCCAAGTGACAGATCACAGCCCAGGGGACACCCCAAGTGACAGATCACATCCCAGGGGACATTCTGTGTGACAGATCAAAGCCTGGGGAACACCCCAAGTGACAGATCACAGCTCAGGGGACACCCCAAGTGACAGAACACAGCCCAGGGGACACCCCAAGTGACAGATCACATCCCAGGGGACATTCTGTGTGACAGATCACAGCCTGGGGGACACCCCAAGAGATAGCTCACATCCCAGGAGGACACTCTGGGTGACAAACCACAGCCCAGGGGACACCCCAGGTGACAAATCAGAGCCCAAGGGACACTGTGACAGGTGACAGACACCCCAGGTGACAAATCACAGCCCAAGGGACACTCCAGGGACCCTTCTGGGCTTCTCTGACTTGAAGAAAGGAGATTTTGAGGCCCTGGGAAGGATTTTTGCTGGGGAAACCTCTCAGTTTGGGGATTAGGAGGTGACAGGGGCTGCAGGGATGAGTGACACCACATCCCACGGATCCCAGCAGGAAGCAAACACGGAGGAGTGGTGGGTGGTGAAATGCTGATCCAGTATGCAGCACCAACACCCAGCAAAACCCCGTCAGCCCAGTGCCAGCAGCAGCCCTGAGCCACCACCCCAAAACCCCGTCAGCCCAGTGCCACCAGAGCCCAGTGCCATCACCCCAAAACCCCGTCAGCCCAGTGCCACCAGAGCCCAGTGCCATCACCCCAAAACCCTGTCAGCACAGTGCCACCAGAGCCCAGTGCCACCACCCCAAAACCCCGTCAGCCCAGTGCCACCAGAGCCCAGTGCCACCATCCCAAACCACCCAGTGCCACCAGAGCCCAGTGCCATCACCCCAAAACCCTGCCAGCCCAGTGCCACCAGAGCCCAGTGCCACCACCCCAAAACCCCGTCAGCCCAGTGCCACCAGAGCCCAGTGCCACCACCCCAAAACCCTGCCAGCCTAGTGCCGCCACAGCACAGTGCCACCATCCTAAACCACCCAGTGCCACAAGAGCCCTGAGCCACCACCCCAAAACCCCTTCAGCCCAGTGCCACCACAGCCCAGTGCCACCACAGCACAGTGCCACCATCCTAAATCACATTAACCCAGTGCCACCAGAGCCCAGTGCCACCATCCCAAAACCCTGTTAGCCCAGTGTCACCACAGCACAGTGTGCCACCATCCTAAACCACCCAGTGCCACCAGAGCCCAGTACCATCACCCCAAAACTCTGTCAGCCCAGTGCCACCACACCACAGTGCCACCATCCTAAACCACATTAACCCAGTGCCACCAGAGCCCAGTGCCAGCACCCCAAAACCCTGCCAGCCCAGTGCCACCATCCTAAACCACATTAACCCAGTGCCACCACAGCCCAGTGCCAGCACCCCAAAACCCTGCCAGCCCAGTGCCAGCACCCCAAAACCCTGCCAGCCCAGTGCCACCATCCTAAACCACATTAACCCAGTGCCACCACAGCCCAATGCCATCACCCCAAAACTCTGCCAGCCCAATGCCACCAGAGCCCAGTGCCACCACCCCAAAACCCTGCCAGCCCAGTGCCACCATCCTAAACCACATTAACCCAGTGCTACCACAGCACAGTGCCACCATCCTAAACCACATTAACCCAGTGCCACCACAGCCCAGTGCCATCACCCCAAAACCCTGCCAGCCCAATGCCACCACAGCACAGTGCCACCATCCTAAACCACATTAACCCAGTGCCACCACAGCCCAGTGCCATCACCCCAAAACCCTGCCAGCCCAGTTCCAGCAGGACACTGGCCATCAAAACATTCCCAGGGGCTGTGCCAAGGCACGTCCCAACCCTGCCACAGCCCCGTGTCACCCCCTCCCCGAGCTGCTGTCCTGTCCCAGCCCCAGCCCCTCATTAGCCCCGTTTGCTAATTAATGACCCATGTCCCAGTCAGGAGCTTTTCCCACCCCGTGACACCACTTCTCCTTCCTCCCACGCTTTCCCTGGGCTCATGTGACAATTCCTCCTGTCCCCTCTCCCCAGACATGCAGCCCAGGGTGGGGAACACCCACAGTGGGACCCCAAAACCCCTGCAGCCCCCTGAGCCATGCCGGGGCAAAGGACACGGGATAACCATGGGATAGTCCAGAGGGTGGAGTTTTCCAGGTGAGAGAACACCTGCAGAACCAGAGGGATGGAGACCCCCACTGCTGCCCTGGGCACTCAGGGGTGTCTGAGCTTCCCTTTAAAGCAACAAAAAAAGGTCAATATTAAACCAGACATCAAAGCTTCATCCAAAACTGAGCTGGGAAGGATCCAAGAGTTTTGGCAAAGCTCTGGAGAGGCCTCGGTTCAGTGCAAAGTGGGAACACCGAGAGCCCCGGGAGCCTCTCCCCGCTGGCACTGCAGGGGAAACTCGGGAGAGCCTCGGGGAAAGCGGCTTTGTCCCGGAGGCAGCCGCGGGATCCCGCCGCATCCCCTATTTCCCCTCATTTCCACAAGATCCGGGTGAAATCCAGGGCTCTCCTCCCTACATCCAAAAACTCACCCCAAAATTTGGGGGTTTCAGCCCCCGCGGGACCCCCGTGCTGTGACCCCCCCCTGGTGAGAGACCATCCACAAGGAGATCTGAGCTGGGATTTAGGGCGGGATATTTGGGGCAGGATATTTGGGGTGGGAGATTTGGGGTGGGAGATTTGGGGTGGGAGATTTGGGGCTGGATATTTAGGGTGGGATATTTGGGGTGGGATTTGGAACCCTCGGGGCACAGCCAGGGAGGGGCTTCCCGCCGCCCCCTCCCCGCAGCCAAAGGGTCTCCGGGGTGGTCCCGGAGCAGGGGATGAAGCCCGGGGGCTTTTCCAACACCCCGGAGCAGCGGGAAGAGCCCGGGATTCCAGCACAGACCCACCCTGCAGCCCCCGACCCCCGGCTCAGCGAGACCCCCGGGGTATCCCCGAGCTCCGAGCTTTCCAAGGGATCGAGGGAAGGGCAGTGCCGCGACCCCCGGGAGCCTCTCGGGCCCCCCGGTCCCGGATCCTGATCCCCGCAGGTGACACCGGTGAAAGACCCCCGGACCGGAGCGATTCTTCCCCCTCGGCCGCGCTCCGGGTCTGGCTGCCGGGACTCCCGGGATCCGCCCGACGGGCTCCGGGAGCGGCCGTGAAGCGGGGCCAGGGCGAATAACGGGACTGCCACTCTCGCGGCGGGGCCCGAACCGGATCCCCGGGGCTGCCCGAGGCCTTCGGGACCGTAGGGCTGAGTGCCGGTAACCGAAGCCCAGAACCCCCCAGTGACAGCCCTGTCCCGTCCCGCTCCCACCGGCGGCTGCGCTGCCGGGCCCGGGAGCGGCACCGAGGCCGCACCGAGGCTGAGGCACGGGGCCCGCGCACACCCGGCACCGCCCGGCCCAGCCGCGGGGCCAGGAATGGACTGAACCCCCTCAGGTGTCCCTGTGTGCCCCCCCCCGGTACCTCCCGGTGCCGGGTCCGGGTCCCGCCGGGCGCCGCTTCCGGCCCCGCCGCCACCTCTGACCCCGGAAGGGAAACCCCAGAGCGAGGCTGCGCCGGCACCAACCATCGCCGGCCGCGGGGGGAGCCGGGACAGACCATTGACCGCGGGAGGGGGGATCGGTGGGGCTGGGAGCCATCGTTGTCCATGGGAGGGGGAATCGCTGTGGCTGGGAGAGACCATTTCTGGTGCGGGGGGTCAGTAAACGTGGGAAGGACCATTCCTGGGGGAGGTGGAACCAGGAGAGCTGGGAGACACCATTCCAAAGGGGGGAATCAGTGGGGTGAAGGCAAGACCATTCCCGTGTGGAGGGGGGGTGTCTATGGGGTGAGCAAGGGAGAAACCATTCCCCCCTTGGGGATGTGCTAGTGGGTCTGGGAGAGACCATTCTCCATTGTGGGGAGGGTGGGAGAGACCATTCCGTGGTGGGGGGGTATCCATGGGGCTGGGAGACACCATTCCCTACATGGGGGGGAATCAGTGGGGTGAGGGACAGACCATTCCCCACATGGGGGGAATCAGTGGGGCGAGGGACAGACCATTGCCCACATGGGGGGAATCAGTGGGGTGAGGGATAGACCATTCCCCACATGGGGGGAATCAGTGGGGTGAGGGATAGACCATTCCCTATGAGAGAGGGGGGTGTTCATGGGGCACCCCATGGCCCTGTCCCCATCTCCTCCTCTCGCAGACCCCCAGGCCCCCCCATCCCCTACCCCACACCCCCAACAAGAGCCAGACCCCCCAAAAAAGGGGATCAGAACCCCTGAACCCCCCCAAACACACTCCAGCCTCTGTACAGCCGTTTATTGCGGGCAGGGGGCTCTGCTCGGTTGGGGCCGGGGGGCAGCAGCCAGGGGGGCCCAGACCCCTCCAGCACCCGGGGGTCCCATCCCCGGTTCCTGCGCCGGCAGCCGGGGGGGACACGAGGCCCGCGGGGAGGGGGCGGCCGTGGCCGGGGGGTCCCGACGCGTCCCGGCGCGGCCCAGCATGGCGCGGCACACGGCACATGGCGCACGGCGCACGGCAGACGAAGCGCAGGCAGCGGGCGGGGGGCAGCCGGGGGGCACAGGCGAAGCTGCGGGGGCCGGGGGGCCGGGAGGGGGCCGGTGCCCGGTGCCCGGTGCCAGCTAACTGGTGCCCAGCGGGAAGGTGGGCGAGTGGCGCTCGGTGCCGATGGGGCGTGAGGGCACCTCGGAGAAGCCGACGTGTCGCCGCTCTGGGGACAGAAATGGGGTGTCAGTGTGGTGGCACCGGGGACAGCAGGGACTGAGGGTGGGGGGTGACACCCCACGTACCCCCGGTGCCACCGTCCTGCTCCTGCCCCGGCTCCTCCTCGTCACCCTCCGCTCCCTCGGGGTCCTCGGGGATCTCTGACACCGTCAGGGACTTCAGGTCCTCCTCGCGCTCGTCGATGCCGCCGGCGAAGGAAACCTTCTGCCCGCCTGTGGGGCACCCCAGGGACCCACAGCGTGAGGTGACCTCACTGAGGCATGGGGAGGACGCAGCCCCAAGCCCTGGTGCCCACCCAGCATCCCCAGGGCAGCGGGCGAGTGCGCAGCCACGTCCCCTCGTTGTCACTTTGTCCCCATCATCCTCATCCTTCTGCCGTCCCTGTCCTGCTGTCCCAATCCTCCCGACACCCCCATATCCTTGTCCCCCACCATCCCCATCCCTCCACCGCACTGTCCCCATCCTCCTGCCACCCCTGTCTCTCCACCATCACCTCCTCTATCTGTCCTCCTGCCACCCCTCTGCCGTCCTTGTTCCTCTCACTGTCCTCACATTCTGGCCGTCCCCATCCTCCTGCCATCCCTGTCCCTCCATCACCCCATCCCCATCCATCCCTCACCATTCCCGTCCCCATCCATCCCTGTCCCCCCATCACCCTCATCCTCCTGCCACCCCTGTCCCCCCATCACCCTCATCCCCATCTATCCCTCACCCCCATCCTCCTGCCATCCCTGTCCCCCCATCACCCCCATCCCCATCCATCCCTCACCATTCCCATCCATCTCCCACCATTCCCACCCTCCTGCCATCCCTGTCCCCTCCATCACCCCCATCCCCATCCGTCCCCCATCTCCATCCTCCTGCCATCCCTGTCCCCCTCCATCCCCCACCCCTGTCCCCCCTCCGTCCCCATCCCTCCGCCACCCCCGTCCCCATCCCGTTACCTTTCCGCTTGTGCGCCTTCAGCCCGGCGGGGAAGTAGCTGCGCTCGGCTCTGCCCTGGCTCCCCGGGGCTGCCCGGGCGGGGATCGATGAGGCCGGGCCACGGCGAGGCACGCACGGCACCGGAAGCACCGGGCAGTGCCGCGTCAGACAGCGGCCGGGGGTCCGGCTGGCGTCACCCGGCCCCGCGGGGGACGGGGACACGGCCCGGCGGGGGAACGTGGTGGCCTCGCCGGTAGGCGAGCGGGGCAGCAGGGACAAGAAGCACCGGCAGCAGGGACAGGCAGCACCGACAGCAGCCAGTCCGTGTCCCAGCCCCGGCACACTCCATGTCCCCGAGGGCTACAGGGGATGGTGACCCCCGTCCCTGCTCCAGCAGCCCCGTCCCCATCTCCCTGTGTCCCCCAGGCTCCAACAATCCTGTCCCCAGAGTTCTCTGGGCTCCAGAAGCCCTGTCCCCTTGTCCCCACATCCCCCGGGCTTCGGCGTCCTTGTCTCTGTGTCCCCTTGTGCCCTGGGCTCTGGCAGTCCCCTGTCCCCATGCCCCAGACTGCACCAGCCCCATCCCCACCTCCCCACATCCTCCGGGCTCTGGAATCCCCCTCCCCGTGTCCCATGTCCCCCAAGCTCTGTCACCCCTGTCCCCGCATCCCCTGGGCTCCACCAGCCCCATCCTCACATCCCCACATGGGCTCCAGAATCCCTCTCCCCATGTCCCATGTCCCCCAAGCTCCTGTCCCCATGCCCCAGACTCCAGCAGCCCCATCCCCACATCGTCCGGGCACCAGAATTCCCCCTCCCCCTGTCCCCAGGCTCTGTCACCCCTGTCCCCGCATCCCCCGGGCTCTGGCAGCCCCATCCCCACCTCCCACATGGGCTCCAGTGTCCCCTCCCCATGTCCCATGTCCCCCAAGCTCTGTCATGCCTGTCCCCATATCCCCTGGGCCTCCAGCAGCCCCATCCCCACATCCTCCGGGCTCTGAATCCCCCTCCCCATGTCCCACGTCCCCCAGGCTCTCGCACCCATATCCCCGCATCCCCTGGGCTCCACCAGCCCCATCCCCACCTCCCCACATCCTCCGGGCACCAGAATCCCCCTCCCCGTGTCCCATCTCCCCCAGGCTCTGTCACCCCTGTCCCCATGCCCCAGACTCCACCAGCCCCATCCCCACATCATCCGGGCACCAGAATCCCCCTCCCCATGTCCCATGTCCCCCAGGCTCTGTCACCCCCTGTCCCTACATCCCCTGGGCTCTGGAATCCCCCTCCCCGTGTCCCATGTCCCCCAGGCTCTGTCACCCCTGTCCCCGCATCCCCTGGGCTCCACCAGCCCCATCCCCACGTCCCCCGTCCCCCTCACCAGACTCGAGGGCACTGTCGGGGTCGCAGCCGTCATCGGGCTCCCCGTCGGAGCTGTCACCCCCGCCCATGCCACTCTCCAGGTGGGACTGCACGATGCGCTGCACCGCTGCGGAGAGGCCGGTGTCACTGGGAGCACTGGGAGCACCGGGAGCACCGGGAGCACCGGGCGGTGCCCCCAGCAGCCCCCGTGCCGCCCCGTGTTCCCCCCGCGGGCGGTACCTTTGAGCGAGGGCGGGGTGTAGGCACACGGGTTGGTCCTCTTTGGTTTGAGCAGGCAGCCCTCGCCCGACGAGCGCTGCGGGGGGAGCGGTGAGGGGATGGAGGGGCCTGGTGTCCCCACGGGTGTCCCCATGGGTGTCCCCACGGGTGTCACCGCGGCCCCGGGAGAGCCAGGAAACCTCCGGGGAGGTGGGGGGCTGCGATGGGGGTCTGGCGATGGGGACTCGAGGCTGACACCCACCCCCCCATCCCCAGCAATGAGGACCCCAAGGCTAAAAGGATGTGGCATTGGGGACACGATGCTGGGGACACCATGATGGGACCCTGCGTTGGGGACACCACGATGGGACCCTGCGCTGGGGACCCTGAGGTGGGGACCTTGCACTGGGGATGGGGTACTGGGGACATCATCCTAAGGACCCCTCCATGTGGGCTCTGCCATGGGGATCCTATGTTGGGGACCCCCATTTTGGGGACACTGCCATGAGGATGTGGCATTGGGGTCCCCACGATGAGGACATTGCCTTGGGGGCGTGACATTGGAGTCCCAACGATGGGGACATTGCCTTGGGGACATGGCACTGAGGTCCCCACGGTGGGGACATTGCCTTGGGGACCACGGTGGGGACATTGCCTTGGGGACGTGACATTGGAGTCCCCACGATGGGGACATTGCCTTGGGGACGTGGTTTTGGGGTCCCCACGATGGGGACATTGCCTTGGGGACGTGGCATTGGAATCCCCATGATGGGGACATTGCTTTGGGGATGTGGTTTTGGGGTACCCCCGTTGGTGACCCTATTATGGAGACCTTGTGTTTGGACCCCACAACGGGGACTCCTCCGTGGGGATGTGGCACTGGGGACACAGCACTGGGGACACCGAAGGGGGTGACCCCGCCACGGTCACGCGCTGGTTTGCACGGCGGCCAAACTCCACAGCCTGGCTCGGCTCCACGTCCCCATCCGCGTCCCCGTCCGTCCCCGCCGCCGGCGCCGAGTGCCCGTGCCGGGAAGGAGCCGATAAGCTCCGGGCGCCGGAGCTGGGCCCCGATAACCCCCCCGGGGGACACGGGATGGGGCAGCGGGGCTGTGTCGGGGCTCCCGGCGCCCACTCACCTGGTAGGGCAGGTTCTCATCCTCTGTGTCAGCGGCGCCGGGGAGAGAAGAGTGAGCGGGACAGCGGCAGCCAGCGGAGCCGGGCAGGGCCCTGCCCACCCTCGGAGCCCCTCCAGGGGTTACCCTGCCCACCCTCGGAGCCCTTCCCGGGGTAACCCTGCCCACCCTCGGAGCCTCCTCTCGGGGTTACTCTGCCCACCCTCGGACCCGTCCAGGGGTAACCCTGCCCACCCTCGGAGCCCCTTCCCGGGGTTACCCTGCCCACCCTCGGAGCCCCTTCCCGGGGTTACCCTGCCCACCCTCGGAGCCCTTCCCGGGGTAACCCTGCCCACCCTCGGAGCCTCCTCTCGGGGTTACCCTGCCCACCCTCGGAGCCCTTCCAGGGGTTACTCTGCCCACCCTCGGACCCGTCCAGGGGTTACCCTGCCCACCCTCGGACCCGTCCAGGGGTTACTCTGCCCACCCTCGGACCCGTCCAGGGGTTACCCTGCCCACCCTCGGAGCCTCCTCTCGGGGTTACCCTGCCCACCCTCGGACCCCTCCAGGGGTTACCCTGCCCGCAGGGACCCGTGTCCCCTCCCTGCCACCCCTTCCTTATTTGAGACCCTGTCCCCTACCTGCCACTGTCTCCCTTCCCAAATATCCCATTCCACAGGTGACACCTGTCCCATGTCCCACCATGTCCCCTCCCGGCCACCGTGTCCCATCCCAGACATGCCACACCGTGCATGACACACACCGCGTCCCATCCCTGCCACCACCTCCCGTCCCCTGCCCCGTGTCCCACCCCAGCCGCGCTCACCTGGGGAGGAGTGTTCGGAGAGCTGGAAGAGCATGGCCGGCGTGGGCCTCCGCCGGC